>CM070773.1:130088825-130411325 GCA_036346955.1 Dipus sagitta
GGCTCAGTGGTTAAGGCGCTTGCCTGCAAAGCCTAATGACCCAAGTTTGAGTCCCTAGTACCCAGGTAAAGCCGGATGCAAAAAATAGCACATACACCTGGAGTTCATTTGCAAGGCCCTGGTGTGCCCATTCATATTCATTGTCTCTCTTTCTGCTTGCAAATAAGTAAAACATTAAAAGAGAAGCAAAGCTGTGTACATTATTGTCCCTCATTTCATGTAAAAACCAGGTCTGGTGGTGTACGCCTTTAATTCCAGAACTTGGGAGGCAGAGGTAGGAGGATCACCATGAGTTTGAGGCCACCTGAGATTACATAGTGAATTCCAGGTCAGCCTCGGTTAGAGCGAGACCCTACCTTGAAAAACTGGGGGGAGGGGTGGGAGGATGACTCTAGTTTATATGTCCAGCTCTAAAGAGACTTACAAATGAAAACCACTTGAATTTTTTTTGTCTCTGTGTGCAGATGCTCTTTTAATTCTGCGTGTGTTTGGCCTAGGTCAGTCAGTGGCTGTACATTTTTCCTAAATTAATGCGTCCATAACTATTCTTTTTATCTTGTGATTTTTGTCTTTCAAAAGTCTTATAAAATGATGGACTGTGAAAAACTTCACTCCTTTTTGATTTTTCAAGGTAGGGTCTGCTGTAGCCCAGGCTGACCTGGAATTCACTATGTAGTCTCAGGGTGGCCTTGAACTCACAGTGATTCTCCTACCTCTGCCTCCCGAGTGCTGGGTTTAAAGATGTGTACCTCCATGCCAGCCTAGAGCCTCTTTTGTAATGGTTGGAGGAATGCAGGGCCACACATCCTTCAATCAGGAGTTTCTGCAGGTCCTTAACAAGTGTTCAGCTCTCGGCTATTTTCCATCTCAGTCCCTTCTTTCATGCCCATCATGCCCAGCCTTTTTTTTTTTTTAATTTTTTATTCATTTAAAAAAATTTTTATTTGTGAGAGGGAAAAAGAGAGTAAAAGAGAGACTGACTATGGGCACGCCAGGGCTTCTTATCACTTCAGACATACTCCAGACATATGCCCCGATGGTCGTCTGCCTTTACATGGGTCCTGGGGATTGAACCCAGGCCATCAGGCTTTGCAAGAAAGTGCCTTTAGCCACTAAGCCACTCTCCAGCCTCCAGCTGTCTTTATCGCAGCATTTAAAAAACTTTTTATTTATTTATTTGAGAGTGACAGACAGGGAGAAAGAGGCAGAGAGAGAATGGGTGCGCCAGGGCCTCCAGCCACTGCTAACGAACTCCAGACGCATGCGCCCCCTTGTGCATCTGGCTAACGTGGGTCCTGGGGAATCGAGCCTCGAACAGGGGTCCTTAGGCTTCACAGGCAAGCGCTTAACCGCTGAGCCATCTGTCCAGCCCCTCTTGGAGCAGTTTTTAATATCAGGGATGATGGCAAATTTTGATGTATGCTAACAGTTGTCCAAGACAGATTTTGTCTTTTCCCTCTGTGCAGCTGAGGAAATGAGGTTTATTGAGATAATTGCCTCATGTTTCAAAGCTAGCCAGAACCAGGTACCTATTGTGCTTAGTCTTCAACTTGACATAACTAACTCTTCACCTGTATCTCTGGTACCAAGATCTTCTTAGTGTTTGTGCTCGTATGAAGACAGTGTCAGATAGAGCCTCCAGATACAGAGGTGCAAGCACAGCTGTCGCTTTCAGAGTTGTTTGTTGTAGCTCAGTGGGCCTCATGGAGGTGCTGGCAGTTGCTTCTTGTTTTTTGGCCTCCTTGCTTGCTGAAGTTCCACTTCCTGCAGGTCAGAAACAACTTTAGAGACCCCATAGCCAGGAAATAGTGACCTGCTGATTTCCTGACTTAACAGTATATGGGAACAAGAGGTACAGATGAGAAACAAACATGCCAATGCTACATCAGTCTAAGGAAATTCAAAGATATTTCTAGACATTTTTCTTTGCTCATAAATAGTGTGCTTGGTTTGTGTTGCTTTTCTTACTCTAGCCCATGCTGGCCTGGAACTCACTGTGTAGTCCCAGGCTGACCTCAAACCTTGAACTCACAGCAACCCTCCTACCTGTGCCCTCCAAGTGCTGGGATCTTGTGTTGTTTTGCTAAGGCAGGTCACATTATACTGATCATAGTTTTCAAAGCCTGCTCTGTGTGGCCATCTTTTTTTTTTTTTTTTTTTTTTGAGGTAGGTTTTCACTGTAGTCCAGACTGACCTGGAATTCACTATGAAGCCTCTGGGTGTCCTTGAACTCATGGTGATCCTCCTACCTCTGCCTCCTATGTGTTGGGATTAAAGGCGTGTGCCACCATTCCTGCCTGTGTAGCCATCTTGAACTTTGTAGACTTGAGTAATGCCATCCCCATTACAGTTCATTTACATGTTTTTGTGACAGCATTTATTTTGTTATTTGGTTTAGATGTGGCTTTCCCCCTATCTTTTGATATCCTTTATTTCCTCAGTTCCAGCACCGAAGTTAAGAAAAGTGAAGGGTTAAAAATAAAAAAAAAAATAGATAAAAAGAAAAGTGAGGGGTGTGCTGCTCATATTACTATAGATGAAAGTCCCTGTTCCCACCACTCCTACCTGATTGCTTGTCTACAGCTACTCCAGATTGAGCATTATGTGGCTGGGATTGTGTCCCATCCTTTTTCTTGAACGTGGGTTTATATTAGAATATTTGCATATGTGTCATGTTTTATGCTTAGAACTAGGTTATCAGCATCAGAGTTATGAATAAAAAATGTCCTGACATCTGTTAATTATGGTTTGGGAGACATTTCTTTTAAAAAGAATTTATCAAGATCTTTTAAAAATTATATTGGGCTAGAGAGATGGTTTAGTGGTTAAGGCGCTTGCCTGCAAAGCCAAAGAACCCAGGTTCGGTTCCCCAGGACCCAACTAAGCCAGATGCACAAGGTAGCACATGCATCTGGAGTTCGTTTGCAGTGGCTGGAAGCCCTGGCATGCTCATTCTCACTCTCTCTCTCTGTCTCTGTCTGTCTCTCTCAAATAAATAAATGAAGGAAAAAAGTAAAAACTAAGTATATTAAAGATATTTTATTTATGTATTATTTGAGAAAGGAAGACAGAGAAAATAGGCACGCCAGGGCTTCCAGCCACTGTGAACAAACTGCAGATGCATGCATCATCTTGAGCATTTGGCTTTATGTGGGTACTGGGGAATTGCTCATTTGGCTTTGCTGGCAAGCACCTTAATCACCAAGCCATCTCTCCAGCCCTAACAAGGTCTTCTTGCTCTAGTCCAGGCTGACCTGGAATTCACTATGTAGTGTCTGGGTGTCCTCAAACTCAAGGTGTTCTTCCTACCTCTGCCCTGCAGTGCTGGGATTAAAGGCGTGTGCCACCACTCATGGCTACAGGGTCTTTTTTTTTCTTCAATTTTTATTAGCATTTTCCATGATTATAAAAAATATCCCATGGTGCTACCCTCCCTGGCCCCACTTTCCCCTTTGAAATTCTATTCTCCATCATATCCCCTCCCCATCTCAATCAGTCTCTCTTTCATTTTGATGTCATGATCTTTTCCTCCTCTTATGATGGTCTTGTGTGGGTATTGTCAGGCACTATGAGGTCATGGATATCCAGGCCATTTTATGTCTGGAGGGAGCACGTTGTAAGGAGTCCTACCCTTCCTTTGGCTCTTACATTCTTTCCGCCATCTCTTCCGCATTAGACCCTGAGCCTTGGAAGGTGTGATCGAGATGTTACTCAGTACTCCAGTCACTTCTTTCCAGCACTATGATACCAACTTCTGAGTCATCCCAAGGTCACTGCCATCTGAAAAGATAAGATTCTGTACCCAGAGTGAGAGTAGCGTTAATATAAGGGTATAAATATTAAGAGAAGTGCTTACTGGGCAGTTTGATAAGCATAGTGTATACATTTTTCCAGACATCAGCAGATGTTACACCCCTAGGCCTCCTGACTACCCGTTTTAAGTTTTCAGTATCAGGGATGTATTCCCCCCCATGGAGCGGGCCTCCAGTCCAATTGGAGGGCAGTTGGTTTCCACCATGACAGACGTGCCACTATTGTACCCGTTGGCTCATTTGGCCTGGCTGGCCAATTATAAGGCTTGCAGTGTCCACTGTTGAGTATCTTCACTGGTGGTATCTCTTTCTCCATTGAACTAAATGTAGAATGGCTTCTTCCAGCTTTCTCTCAGTTGGTCTACATGGAGGAGGTTATCAGCTCTCTCTCTCCCATTGAACTACATGTAGAATGGCTTCTTCCAGTTTCCAGCTTTCTGTCAGCTACAGGGTCTTTTTTATGTTAATTGTTGAAATAATTAAAAACACATGAGGGGATCCCTGTGTGGTGGTGCAGAGATAGGAGGAGGAGTTCAAGGCCACCCTGAGACTACACAGTGAATTCCAGGTCAGCCTGAGCTAGAGTGAGACCCTACCTCAAAAAATTAAAAAAAAAAAAAAAAAAACAACAACAACCCTGAGGGGGGCGGAGAAATGGCTTAGCAGTTAAGGAGCTTGCCTGCAAAGCCTAAGAACTCCCCTTTGAATCCTTCAGATCCCATATATAGCCAGACACAACAGTGATGCAAGCATGCAATGCCATGCATGCCCACAAGGGGGTGCACATGTCTTGAATTTGTTCACAGTGGCTGAAAGGCCCTGGCACACCCATTCATTCCCCCCCCCCCCTCTCTCTCTCTCTCAAAAAAAAAAAAAAAAGACCTGAGGGGAAAACAAAATACAATCATAGCTACAAGAGCTGTTTGCTTTTTGCTTTCTGGGTTATTTTGACAATATTTGTCATATATAAACAGCATATTTTGCATAGTAGAAGACTGGAGTTTTTGTTAATAATGGTCTGCAAATATTTAATATTCAGCATGAAAGCAGTCTAATTCAGCGAGCCTTTTCCTATAGTTATTATAATGGCTATAATTGCAAAAGGGTGCTCTGCTGTACTAGAAACTGCCAGATGCACTGCCATTTGATCTAAAAGGTCACAGAAAAGGGACATTTAAATTAAGTTATAAATTACAATTGAAGAACAATATTTTGATGTGTGAGACCAGAGATGTCAGAGCAAGGAGATGTAATTCATGGGCTCATTATAGAACAGAGGTGCCTGACAGCTGAGCCATGCCAAAGGAAAATTTATTTGCAACATCACGCAGACAGAAAATGGCAGCTAAGATGAGAAGCCAAAGTAGAAACTTGAAACCTTGTGCTAATGCACAGAGTTTATGCTAATAGGCCTGCCAGAGATCCAGAGATGTTTAATGACTGCTGTAATATAAATGAGGTGTTCGGACATGTGCACATTTTCAATCTTATTTAAATTAAGACCTCGTCCTTGGTCTATAAAATAACATACTTTATAACCAGGCATTAAGGTTGCTTCTCTCACCTCTGTGTCCAACATACAGATTTGCTGAAATTTTAGAATGGTTTAGGCAGGAGAGTTAAAGCTTGAAATGAGATTTCTATCCATGGCAGCTTGGAGAAAGGATATAATTTAATGTTTATGGCAATCCATGAGAAGTTCAATCATGAGTTAATTAAACTGTAGGCAGTCATTAAGTATTATTTATTCTTTTGAGAAGCTTGCCAGTAAAGCACTTACATACATTAAATTATAGAAAGTATTAAACAAGGAATGATTTGTCAGGCAGAGTAAGAGGAGCAGATTTAACTTGGGCAATTATGCAGAAATGTGTTTTTCTTCTTGCAGCATGATCCTTTCTTACTGCTCATCAGGAAGGGGTCAGGGACTGTAATGAGCGGCTTTGGCTATCTTGAGCCTTTTGTTGTTTGAACAGTCTTAGCCACGTATTGAAAATGTTATGTGGATACCACAAAAGAGTCTGTACCTGTTTTATTTTATTTTTTAATTTATTTGAGAGAGACAGTAGGCATGTCAGGTCCTTCATCCATTGCAAAGGAACTGCAGATGTTTGCATCACCTAATGTACCTGACTTACATGCGTCCTGGGTCCTTACCTGGGTCCTTTGTTATTGCAGGCAATCATCTTGATCGCTAAGTCATCTCTCCAGCCCTATAACTATTTTAAATTTCAGAGTATCTTTACAGTTTGTGTCTCATGTAAATGCTCCCCACTGTTTTGTGACTCAGTGGGGCTAGTGGTTGGGTATTCATTTGACAAATGAAAACCTCCACTCAGCTGACTTGGGACTGAGCTGGCAATAAGAGCCTGACCACCATGACTCAGATCTCATTACCTGAAACCACTGGGTTGAGAGGTTTTGGTTCAGCTGGTGAAATGGATCCTTTCTATGCAGTATTTTGGCTCTGCCTTTGGGTAGAGTGTTCATTGTTGTTACAGGAGAACCAAGTCAAGTGCTGCTCAGAAGGTGCTATTGGCTTTGGTACAAGCGAAGGGGCCACAGGACAGTTTGCTAGATAACAGCTAACTGGGATCGCTTGTGATAGAGGTGCGTGAAAGAGCCACCACTCCTTGCCCTGACAATTTTTTTTTGTTTGTTTGTTTTGTTTTGTTTTTTGAGGCAGGGTCTCGCTGTAGCCCAGGCTGACCTGGAATTCACTATGTAGTCTCAGGGTGTCCTTGAACTCACCATGATCCTTCTACCTTTGCCTCCCAAGTACTGGGAATAAAGGTGTGTACCATCACACCTGGCTTTAATTATTCTGTTTTATTAGTAGTCACTGTTGGCCTTTTCAAGTGCTTTATTTACTTTTGAGTTATACTTTATCATTCATATGGCTGTTCAGGAAAATACCCAGTGCATACAGTGCCTTCTCAGGCATCCACAGAGTGCCTTGGAACATCTCCCATGAATGAAGGGAGTAGTAGTATTTCTTCAAAGATTGTCATGTGGGGCTGGAGAGATGGTTCAGTGATGATGGTGCTTGTCCGCAAAGCCTTGTGTCCTGGATTCCATTCCCCAGTACCCACATAAAGCCATACATCATGAGTTAATTTGCAGTACCTGGAGCCCCTGGTGTGTGCCTGTTTTCTCTCTTTCTCCATCTGTCTCCTTCTCTCTCTGCTTGCAAATACATAAAAAATATTTTTTATTGACAACTTCCATAATTATAGACAATAAACTATGTTAATTCCCTCTCTACACACACTTTTCCTTTTTCAACTCCACTGTCCATCATACCCCTTCCCCCTCTCAATCAATCTCTTTTATTTATTTATTATTAATACTATTTTTTTATTTAATTTTTCGAGGTAAGGTCTCACTCTAGCTCAGGCTGACATTGAATTCACTATGTAGTCTCAGGGTGGCCTCAAACTCACAGCAATCCTCTGACTTCTGCCTCCCGAGTGCTGGGATTAAAGGTGTGTCCCACCACGCCTGGTTCTGTCAGTCTCTTTTGTTTTGATGTCATCATCTTTTCTTCCTATTAGGATGGTCTTGTTTAGAAGTGTCAGGCACTGCGAGGTTATGGATATCCAGGCCATTTTGTTTCTGGAGGAGTGCATTGTAAGGAGTCCTACTCTTCCTTTGGCTCATACATTCTTTTCACCAACTCTTCTGCAATGGACCCTGAGCCTTGGAAGGTGTGATAGAGATGTTTCAGTGCTGAGCTCTCCTCTGTCACTTCTTCTCAGCATTATGCTGCATTTGGAGTCATCCCAAGGTCTGCTATCTGAAAAGAGAAGCTTCTGTAACCAAAAGTGGGAGTAGCATTAATGTATGTGTATGATCATTAAGAGAAGTGCTTTCAAGGCAGTTTGGTGAGCATAGTCTATACATTTAGCCAGACACCAGCAGACGTTACACCCTAAGGCTCATGGCTTCCCCAGTCCTAGGTTTTCAGTATCAGGCATGTATTCTCTCCGTGGATTGAGCCTCCAGTGCAATTGGAGAGCAGTTGGTTTCCCCCATAACAGACATGCCATTATTGCACCCATTGGCTCATTTGGCCTGACTAGCCAAATTTAAGGCTTGGAGTGTCCACTTTTTTTTTTTTTTTTTTTTAAATCTCCACTGGTGATTTCTCTCTTTCCTTTGGAACTGTATGCATTGCAACTTTTTCTACCTTTCTGTCAGCTGCTCTACACAGAGGAGGTTTCCAGCTCAGCTCCATCAGGATTTCTCAGTGACCTTGTAGCCGTAAGTATGTTTAGTCTTCAGCAATAGGGTCTTACCATCTATTGCTGGTGGGAAACCAAGAGCCTTGGCAATGGCCTATAATATTTTGGGGAATATAAGGGATCTCCCTGGCCAACAACTCACTGGAAGGTGTCCGGTCCCTGGCATTGAAAATTTTCTAGTAACAGTCTATGGCTTCTCAGTGTTCCATTATCTAGAAAAGTAGGCTTCCATATGATTTATTTGTACCCTCTTAGATTTTGATTAACCCTTTCCTATACTCAATCTCGTCCCCTGTCCTCACTTAGGCCTTTCCACAGACAATAATCTGTTCTTCTGGTTACATAGGTACAGGACTGTCCCCTTATACACCCTCTCTCCTCCCTCCCTTACATCCCCTTTCTAGCTTACTGGCCTCTGCTACTGAGTTTTATTCCAATGCACATACAAGTTCAAATATTTGTAGCTAGGATCCACATATGAGCGATAACATGTGACATTTGGCTTTCTGGGCCTGTATTACCTCACTAAGTATAATCTTTTCCAGATCCATCAATTTCCTTGTAAATTTCATTTTTCTTTACTGAATAGAACTCCATTGTACATCTTTATTATCCATTCATTAGCTTAGAGACATCTAGGCTGGTTCCATTTCCTAGCTGTTGTGAATAGAGGCTACCTGGATTCTTATTTCTGTATCAGTAAGGATGGTCATAGTTAGTTTAGTTTTGTTTTGTTTTTTGAGGCACAGTCCTGCTCTAGCCCAGGCTGACCTAGAATTCATTATCTAGTCCCAGGTTGACCTTGAAGTCATGGCAATCCTCCTAGCTCTGCCTTCCGAGTGCTGCGATTAAAGGCGTGTGCACTCACTTAAAAAAAAAAAGATTGTTAGGGCTGAGGAGATGGCTTAGTGGTTAAGGCATCTGCCTTCAAAGGCAGAGGATCCCGTTCGATTCACCAGGACCCACGTAAGCCAGATGCACATGGGAACACATGCCCTAAAAAAAATTTTTTTAAATATTTTATTATGCTGGGCGTGGTGGCGCATGCCTTTAATCCCAGCACTTTGGAGGCAGAGGTAGGAGGATCGCTGTGAGTTCGAGGCCATCCTGAGACTCCAGAGTGAATTCCAGGTCAGCCTGAGCTAGAGTGAGACCCTACCTTGAAAAATCGAAAAATCAAAAAAATAATAATAAAATTTTATTATTTATTTACTTAATTTGAGAGACTAAAGAGGCAGAGGGAGAGAGAGAGAATAGGCATGCCAGGGCCTCTAGTCACTGTAAACAAACTCCAGATGCATGCGCCCTCTTGTGCATCTCGCTTATGTGGGTCCTAGAAAATCGAACTGGGATCCTTTGGCTTTGCAGGCAAAATGTCTTAACTGCTAAGCCATTTCTCCAGTCCTAAAAACATTTTTAATAAGTAATGTATTTCTGTGTTCACGTGTGTGTGGGGGTGTGTTTGAGTGCATATGGAGGCCTGAAGATACCCTAGGGTCTGACTCCTCAGAGTGCATATGGAGGCCTGAAGATACCCTAGGGTCTGACTCCTCAGGGAATGTCATCCACCTTTTCTCAGACAGGGTCTGTCCTCCTGTCTTCCTTCCCCAGTGTTGGGATTGCAAGTGGGCATCAGCATACCAGCTTCTTAAATAAGTTTGTTTGGTTTGTGAGCAGAGAAAGAGACAGAAAATGGGCACTACAGAGCTTCTTGCCACTGCAAACAAACTCACCACGTACGCCACTTTGTGCAACTGGCTTGACCCGGGTATTGGTGAATTGATCCATAGTAGGGTCAGCACAGGTTGGCGTGCTTTGCAAGCATGCACTTTTTGACCTTTGAGCCATCTCCCAAGTAATATTTCTCAGGTTTTTTTTTTTTTCAAACAAGGGTCTCACTCTAGCCCAGGCTGACTTGGAACTAATGCTACAGTCCTTTTAATTAGAAAAAGGATAGATAGATAGATAGATAGATAGATAGATAGATAGATAGATAGATAGATAGATTTGTAGGGCTGGAGAGATGGCTTAGTGCTTAAGGCACTTGCCTGCAAAGCCTAAGGACCCTGGTTCAATTCTCCAGGTCCCACGTAAGCATGTGTGGCTCATGTGTCTGGAATTTGTTTGCAGTGGCTGGAGGCCCTGGTGTGCCCATTCTGTCTTATCTCCCCCTCCTTCCCTCTCTCTGTCTCTCATAAATAAATAAAGTAAAATCTTTAAAAAAATATATTTGTAGATTGGGCTGGAGAGATGGCTTACTGGTTAAGTCGCTTGCCTGCAAAGCCAAAGGATCCCAGTTCGACACATGCCTCTGGAGGTCATGTGCAGTGGCTGGAGGCCTGGCACGCCCATTCTCTTTCTCTCACTCTCTACCTTTTTCTCAAATAAATAAATAAAATATTTTTAAAAAAATATTTGTAGACAAAAAGATTTGTTGAGAGGGGGAGTTGATATGATAGAGAGTAAAGTTTCAAAGGGGAAAGTGGGGAGAGGGAGGGCATTACCATGGGATATTGTCTACAATTATGGAAGTTGTCAATAAAAAAAAATATATATTTGTAGAGTTGGGCATGGTGGCACAAGCCTTTAATCCAAGCACCTGGGAGGCCAAGGTAGGTGGTTCGCCATGAGTTTGAAGCCACACTGAGACTACAGTGTGAATTTCAGGTCAGCCTGGGCTAGAGCCAGACCCTACCTAGAAAAACTAACAGCAGCAACAAAAACATTTATAGCCAGGCTTGGTGATGCATGCCTTTAATCCCAGCACTCAAGAGGTAGAGATAGGAAAAAAAGCGGTAGAGATAGGATCACTGTGAATTTTATGGAAGAATCCTGGTGCACCTATTGTTTCTTATGTATATGGATGAGTGCACCAGGATTCTTAGCACTGCAAATGAACTCCAGATGCACGCACTACTTTGTGTATCTGGATTTATGTGGGTGTTGGGGGATTAAACTCCCACTGAAGTAAGCACTTTAAACCACTGAGCCATCTCCCCCCTGCTTTTTTTTTTTTTTTAAGTTTGAGTTTTTTTATTTATGGTGCTGAGTCAAACCAAACCTTTACACACTTAACATGCTCTCTGAACTATGTCCCCAGCGTTCACAAAGCCCTGAGTTCTATCTCCAGCACTGAAAATAATAGATTCCTTGTACCTTAGGAGGCCATTTTCCACACTGTTGATATTTTTTTTCTTAATCTTTAATAACATTTTCCATGATTATTTTTTTTTAATTTTAATTTTAATTTTAATTTTTTTTTTTTTTTTTTTTTTTGGTTTTTCGAGGTAGGGTCTCACTCTAGCTCAGGCTGACCTGGAATTCACTATGGAGTCTCAGGGTGGCCTCGAACTCACGGTGATCCTCCTACCTCTGCCTCCCGAGTGCTGGGATTAAAGGCGTGCGCCACCATGCCCGGCATTTTCCATTATTATAAAAAATATCCCATGGTGCTACCCTCCCTCCCCCCACTTTCCCCTTTGAAATTCCATTCTCTGTCATATCCCCTCCCCATCTCAATCAGTCTCTCTTTCATTTTGATGTCATGATCTTTTCCTCCTATTATGATGGTCTTGTGTAGGTAGTGTCAGGCACTATGAGGTCATGAATATCCAGGCCATTTTATGTGTGGAGTGAGGACCTTGTAAGGAGTCCTACCCTTCCTTTGGCTCTTACATTCTTCCCGCCACCTCTCCGCATTAGACCCTGAGCCTTGGAAGGTGTGATCGAGATGTTACTCAGTACTCCAGTCACTTCTTTCCGTTACTATGATACCTTCTGAGTCATCCCAAGGTCACTGCCATCTGAAAAGATAAGATTCCTTACCCAAAGTGAGAGTAACATTAATATAAGGGTATAAATATTAAGAGAAGTGCTTACTGGGCAGTTTGATAAGCATAGTGTATACATTTTTCCAGACATCAGTAGATGTTACACCCCTAGGGCTCATGACTACCCGTTTTAAGTTTTCAGTATCAGGGATGTATTCCCCCCCTTGGAGCGGGCCTCCAGTCCAATTGGAGGGCAGTTGGTTTCCACCATGACAGACGTGCCACTATTGCACCCGTTGGCTCATTTGAGTTCTAGGTTTCAAACCCAGCTCATGCTTGCAAAGCAAGCACTTTCAAGATATGGGAGTAGGTCTGGAGTGATGGCTTAGTGGTTAAGGCGCTTGCCTGCAAAGCCTTACCACCTGGGTTTGATTCCTCAGTACCCATGTAAAGTCAGATGCACAAAGTGGCACATGCATCTGGAGTTTGCAGTGGCTGGAGGCCCTGCACACCCATTCTGTCTGTATCTAGTCTATCACCTCTGCTTGCAAATAAGTACGTAAAATATTTTTTAAAAAAACAGATAAGGGAGTATTTTTAAAGGGTAGGCAGCCTTGTTCCCTATCCCTTGGTTCATTCCTACCTAATGGTTTCCCATAGGAGCCACCTCTCATCTAGAAACGAGTTGGAGAAGCTAATCTCAAATAATACTAAATATTGAACAAGTCTAAAAGTGTATTGCAAGCTGGGCGTGGTGGCGCACACCTTTAATCCCAGCACTCGGGAGGCAGAGGTAGGAGGATCACCGTAAGTTCGAGACCACCCTGAGACTACATAGTGAATTCCAGGAGAGCCTGAGCTAGAGTGAAACCCTACCTTGAAAAACCAAAAAGAAGGAAAAAAAAAAAAAAAAGGATAAAAGTGTCTTGCTTTAAGATTGGGTTAATTCAAACTATTAAAAAAAAAATACCAGGCGTGGTAGCACACACCTTAACTCCCAGCACTCAAGAGGCAGGAGTAGGTGTATTGCTGTGAGTTCAAGGCCACCCTGAGACAACATAGTGAATTCCAGGTCAGCCTGGGCTAGACTAGAATGAGACCCTAATTCGAAAAACCAAAAAAAGGAGGAAGTTGAGAACCTAAGAAGCCCAGGGGTAGGAGGCTGAGCACCCACAGTGTTTGTAGCTGCTCAGTGTTTGTTTGCATGCAGTTGTATATGTATTTGTGTTTGTTTACAGGCTAAGGAATGACCTAGGGTGTTACTCTTCAGGTGCTGCCCCTCCCTTTCATTTTTTTAAAACATATTTATTTATTTGAGAGAGATAAACGGGGAAGAGAGAGAATGAGAATGGGCACACCAGGGCCTCCAGCCACTACAAACGAACTCCAGATGCATGTGCTCCCTTGTGCATCTGGCTTACGTGGGTCCTGGAAAATCAAACCGGCATCCTTTGGCTTTGCAGGCAAGCGCCTTAACCGCTAAGCCATCTCTCCAGCCCCCTTCTGATTTTTTGGAGACAGAGTCTCTCACTGGCTTGAAACTTGCCTAATTGTCATCTGGCCCCAGGATCTACCCACCTCTGTCACCCTAGAGTTGGGATTAAAGGGTAGTTCTGCCACACCTAGCTCTCCCCCCCCCCCTCAGGTATGATCTACCTCTATCCCAGACTGTACTGGAATTCATTATGTAGTCTCAGGCTGTCCTCAACCTCCAGAGTGCTGGGATTAAAGGCCTGGGTGACTATACCTGGCTCTTGTTTTTGTTTTTGTTTTGGTTTGAGTTTTTGAGGTAAGGTTTCACTCTAGCCCAGGCTGACCTACAGTTCACTATGTAGTCTCAAACTCAGGGTGATTTGATTAAAGGCATGCACCACCAAGCACATGTTGGCATTTTAAAAATGTTTGGTTGTTTTATTTGAGAGAGTATGAGAGAGAGAGAGAGAGAAAATGGGCACGGCAGGGCCTCTAGACACTGAAAATGAACTCCAGATGCATGCATGCATCATCTTGTGCATCTGGGTTTATGTGGATACAGGGAAATGTGGATACAGGGAAATTGAACTTGGTTCCTTAGGCTTTGTAGGCAAGCGTCAATAAGCACTCAGCCATCTCTGCAGTACCCCACCCCCCAGCTTTTTTTAAAATGTGGGTTCTGGGAATTGAACTCAGGTCCTCAAGTGTTTGCAAGGCAAGTACCTTACTGACTCAGCTATCTCCAGAGCCATTTCCCCAACCAATGCAACAACAGCCTTTTCAGGTGAGAGTGTGAGCTGAACTATGCCCTAAAGGAAGCTCTGTGTGGGATATGCCTTTCTGCATTTAGCACTGCCCTAGGAATTCAGCTGAGGGCCTTGTGCAGGCAGCAGTTATCCTCTCTGATAAACCCATCAGCCGCAAGTTCAGCAAGCTGCTCACATCTCTCTAGTTGTAGCTTAATGCTCTCCTTGGTTCATACAAAGGCAGAAATGTCATACAGATTAATGATATTTGATTTCATTTCATCCACTTGACAGCCTTTTAGCTGGGCCTTAAGTTCTTAGGTGTAATCTCATGTCACGCATACAAATTAAAAAAATTTTTTTTGGGGGGGTGCTTCAAGGTGTAGGGTCTTACTCTAGCCCAGGCTGACCTGGAATTAGTCTCAGGCTGGCCTAGAATAGTGATCCTCCTACCTCAGCCTCCTGGGTACTGGAACTTTTCAAACTTTCTTATTAGTATCCCATACTATTATAATCATCTCCTATAAAATGTTAATTTTATCTTGGCTTTTGTGTTAGAAATTTCAACTTGATCAACTTAATTTGACTTTAAATTATCACTAAAGGAAAAAGCTGAGTGTGATGGTACATGCCTTTAATCCCAGCACATGGGAGGCAGAAGTAGGAGGATCACTGTGAGCTCGAGGCTACACTGAGACCACATAGTGAATGTCATTGCAGCCTGGGCTACAGTGAGACCCTACCTCAAAAACACCCAAGACGTGGGCTGGAGAGATGGCTTAGCAGTTAAGGTGTTTGCCTGCAAAGCCAAAGGACCTCGGTTCGGTTCCCCAGGACCCATGTAAGCCAGATGCACAAGGGGGCCCATGCATCTGGAGTTCGTTTGCAGTGGCTGGAGGCCCTGGCTTGCCCATTCTCTCTCTCTACCTCTTTCCCTCTCTTGCTCTCTCAAATAAATAATTAAAAAAAAAAAAAACCAATACGTGTGTGTGTGTGTGTGTGTGTGTGTGTGTGTATCTGTCACTAAAGGGCTGGTTAGATGGCTTAGTGGTTAAGATACTTGCCAACAAAGCCTAACGACCTAACTTCATCTAAAAATATTTTCTAATTATCACTAAAATATATACTGTTTAAATTGAATAGGCATATAATTATCCCCTCTCTTCAGTTTCAGACCATGTTATCACATTAAAAGTCATATTATAGGACTTGGCAAATACTCATTTTAGATATACAGCAAAGTAGGGATGTCTAACTTTGCTTTTAATCTTTTTATACTTCAGAAAAGTAAAGCCAGACATGGTTTGGCACATGCCTTTAGTCCCAGCACTGGGGAGGCTTAGGTAGGAGGATTGCTGTGAGTTTGAAGCCTGCCTGAGACTACATAGTGAATTCTAAGTCAACCTGGACTACAGTAAAACTCTACCTCGAACCCCAAAAGGCTGTGCTGGGACTTGGAAGATGTCTTCTCATTTTCCTGAGAAGCCTAAGGACTTAGGTTCGATTTCCCAAGACCCATGTAAGCTAGATGCACAAGGTGGCACATGCATCTGGAGTTCATTTGCAGTGGCTGGAGGCCCTGCCATGCCCGTATTCATTCTTTTTCTTCTTTTGGTTTTTCGAGATGTAGGGTCTCACTATAGTCCAAGCCTGGGGTGGCCTTGAACTCACAGTGACCTTCTACCTCTGCCTCCTGAGTGCTGGGATTAAAGGCGTGCGCCACTACATCCAGCCTGGTGAGCATTTTTACTTGCTCATTCTGTGCCTCAGTTTCTTCACCTGTAACAGAATGATAGTATTTCTTATACCATAAAATGAAATAAAAGGGCCAGACTTGGTGGCAGAGGTAGCAGGAGCAATGTGAGTTTGAGGCCAGCCTGAGACTACATAGTAGATTCCAGGTCAGCCAGTGCTAGAAGGAATTTCAGGGAATTAAAAAAAAAGGGGGGGGGGTCGGAGGAGATGGCTCAGTGATTAGAGGTGATTGCATACAATGCCTGCAGATCCAGATTTGGTTACACAGTACCCACGTAAAAAGCCATATGCATAAACACTTGCATCTAAAGTTTATTTGAAGTGGCTCAGGCCCACCCATATCTCTTCCCTCTCTACTTGGAATTAAATAAATAAAATTTTAAAAATTAAATAAGAGATTTTCCTTGGGATGACTCAGAAGGCATCATGGTGCTGAGAAGTGGTGACAGAGGAGTGCTCAGCACTGAAATGCCTCAGTTACACCTTCACACCTTCCATGGCTCAGGGTCCATTGCAGACGAGGTGGCGGAAGGAATGTAAGAGCCAAAGGAAGGGTAGGACTCCTTACAGCATGCTCCTCCAGACATAAAATGGCCTGGATATCCATGACCTCACAGTGCCTGACACTACCTACACAAGACCATCATAATAAGAAGAAAAGATGATGACACTAAAATAAAAGAGAGACTGATTGAGAGGGGGGGGGGATATGATGGAGAATGGAATTTCAAAGGGAAAAGTTAGCTGGGCATGGTGCACGCCTTTAATCCCAGCACTCAAGAGGCAGAGGTAGGTGGATCGCTGTGAGCTCAAGGCAACCGTGAGACTATATAGTGAATTCTAGGTCAGCTTGAGCTAGAATGTGACCCTACTTCAAAAAACCAATAAGTTCCCCTATAAAAAGTAAGCATGGTAGTTTTGTCCTGTAATCCCAGTACTTGGAGGGTAGAGGTAAGAGGATCAGGAGTTCAAGGTCATTTTCAGCTACACAGTGAGTTCCAGGCCATCCTGTACCACATGAATCCCTGTGGACCCTTTTAAGCCAGATGCACAATGTGGCACATGCATCTGGAGTTCATTTGCAATGGCTGGAGGCCCTAGCCTGCCTATTCTATCTGCTTCTTTTTCTCTCTCAAATAAATAAAAAGATTTTAAAAAAGCATTGAAAACAATAAATGAAGAGAAGGTGGGGCTGCTTCCTTTTTATTCTAGATCTGCCTTTTGAAACCATCTGAACGTTTCATGTACTTAAAAATTAAATAAAATTAGCAAGGATGAAAAAAATGGATTTTCATTTAACAAAATTAGCTAAGGCAATGAGTGCATGGGGTATGCTGAGCACTGATCCAGGCTGCATGTTCAGAATAATATTTTATTTATTTGTAAGCAGAAGACAGACAGAGAGAATGGACAAGCCAGGGCCTCAAGCCACTGCAAATGAACTCCAGATACATGCACCACTTTGTATATCTGGCTTTATGTGGGTACTTGGGAATTGAACCCAAGTTGTTAGGCTTTGGAGGCGAGTGCCGTAATCGGTGAGCCATTTCCCCAGCCCTCACTGTGTCATTTTTAATGCCATTCCTCTTCTGAAATGTTTCCTGCTTTCCTTCCTCCCTTCCCTGCGCTGACTGCTTTCTGTGACTATAACAGACACCTGAAATGATTCAGATTCAGGGGCTTATTTTTTGAGGTTTCAATCCATAGTCATTTGTTCTGTAGTCTTTGTGCTTGTAGTGAGGCTGCTTGTCATAGCAGTAAGTGTGTGGTGGGAAAGCTGCTCACTTTCTGATGTCTGTGAAGCAAAAGAAAAAAGAAGACTGGAGAGATGGTCCAGTGGTTAAAGGCACTTGTTTGGAAAGTCTGATGGCAAAACCCTAGGACTCACACAAAGCCAGATGCAAATGTCTGGGGTTTGTTTGTAGTGGCAGTAGACCCTAGTATGCCCATTCTCATTCTCTCCCCCTGTAAATAAATTACATATATTTATAAAGAAGCCAGCTGAGTCGGGTGTGGTGGTGCATGCCTTTAATCTCAGCACTCAGGAGGCAGAGGGTAGGAGGATCACCGTGAGTGAGTTCGAGGCCACCCTGAGACTACATAGTGAATTCCAGATCAGCCTGGGCTAGAGTGAGACCCTACCTCGAATAAAACAAGCAAACAAAAAGCCCTTATTTTGCCGGGTATGATGGTGCACACCTTTAATCCAAGCACTCAGGAGGCAGAGGTAGGAGGATTGCTGTGAGTTTAGGACCACCCTGAGACTACAGAATGAATTCCAGGTCAAAATAAATTTAAAAAATAGAGAGAGGGAAACTTGTGTCTCATGAGGTCCTCTCCCTTGATGTTTCTGCCTCTTTCCAGTAGCATTACACTGGGAACCTCGCCTTCAACACTTATATACTTGGAGAACATTTTAGCACCATGTAACACTCTTCCCAAGAAGCAGGGTGGGAGGATAGTGGTGGGTGACACTGACTGAATGAGTTTGCATTACCCATTTTCATGGTTTCTCACTAAGGAGAGTAGATACAGGGCTTGTGGTCATTGATTTGCCTCTGTGTCTGCTTTTTGGTGTAGTTAATTAACAAGGGGTATTTGTTGTCTCAGCTCCATGAAAGCAGCTACGATGCTGGCAAAGCCCTGCAGCGCCTGGTGAAGAAGCCCGTGCCCAAGCTGATCGAGAAGTGCTGGACAGAGGATGACGTGGTGAGCATGGAACTGTGTGTGCTTTGGGCACTGGGCCATTAGGTGTCCCTTCTCAATTCAGAAGACACATCCATGGCAAGCAGCAGTTAAAAGGGAAGTGTTGTCAAGTCTCATAATGCACAGGAAGACTTGATTTTACTATGAGTAGTTTTTATAGATGATAGGAAAATGTCATGGAGAGAAGAAAGGAGACAAAATATAATTACTTCTAAAAGGTTTTTTCTTTTTTTTAACTTGTTACTGACAACTTCCGTACATATAAACAACATACCATGATCGTAACCCCCTCTGTTTGTTGTTGTTTGTTTTTTGGTGCAAGATAGTTTGTGATACCTTTCTATTTTAAAACCCAAGAATAAACTGGACATGATGGTACACGTCTTTAATCCCAGGATTGTTGTGAGTTCAAGGCTTGTCTGGGCTACAGAGTGAGCTCTAGGTTAATAGCATGAGACCCCACCTCAATAACAACAACAACAAAATAGAAACAGCTGGGTGTGGTAGAGCACCCCTTTAATCTCAGCACTGGGAAGGCAGAGTTAGGAGGATTGCTGTGAGTTTGAGACGAGCCTGGGGTAGAGTGAGACCCTGCTTCATAAAAACAAACACACAGCCGGGCGTGGTGGCACATGCCTTTAATCCCAGCACTCGGGAGGCAGAGGTAGGAGGATCGCCGTGAGTTCGAGGCCACCCTGAGACTCCATAGTGAATTCCAGGTCAGCCTGGGCTAGAGTGAGACCCTACCTCGAAAAACCAAAAAAAAAACCACACACACACACACACACACACACACACACACACACAAAGTTTAAATGGGGCTGGGGAGATGATTTAGCTCTGAAAGTCATAAGCTTAGCCTCTTAGCCAGGTTCAGTTCCCCAGTACCCTTGTAAAGCCAGACACATGATGCATCTAGAGTTTTTTTTTTTTTTTTTTTTTTTTTGCAGGTGCAGGAGGTGCTGGCACACCTTCTCTTTCTCTCAAATACATAAATTTAAAGAAAAGATTTTTTAAATTATTTATTTGAGAGTGACACAGAGAGAAAGAGGCAGATAGAGAGGGAGAATGGGCGCACCAGGGCCTCCAGCTACTGCAAACGAACTCTGGGGACGTGTGCCCCTTTGTGCATCTTGAGGCATGGGTCCTAGGGAATTTAGCCCTGAACCAGGGTCCTTAGGCTTCACAGGCAAGCACTTAACCACTAAGCCATCTCTCCAGCACCCCCACCCCTTTTTGAGGTAGGGTTTTGCTGTAGCCCAGGCTGACCTGGAATTCACTATGTAGTCTCAGGGTGGACTCGTACTAACAGTGATCTTCCTACCTCAGCGCTGGGATTAAAGTGTGCACCTTCATGTCTGGCAAAAATTTGGGGGGGTTTTTGTGTTTAATTTTTTTATGGTAGGATCTTACTCTATCCCAGGCTGAACCCCATTCACTCTGTAGTCCCAGGCTGGCTTTGAACTCACAGTGATCCTCCTACCTTTACCTCCTAGGTGTTAGGATCAAAGGCATGCACTACCACACCCTCCTAACAAAAAAAGGGGGGCCCTGGAGAGATGGCTCAGCAGTTAAGGTGGTTGCCTATAAAACCTAAGAACATGAGTTCAGTTCCCCAGTATCCATGTAAAGCCAGATGTACAAAGCGATGTATGCATCTGGAGTTTGTTTACAGTGGCTAGAGGCCCTGTAGTGCCCATTGTCTCTCTCTACTTACAAATAAATAAAAATATTTTTTAAAAAAACATTAAAAAAATAAACCCAAGCATGCCAAAGCATGCAAGTTATGCATTGCCTGGAATTGCATTGATGACTTGAATTTATCTTGGGGGCTCATAGGACCCTAGGTCAATGAAGATGATTAATCAAAAGGGGGAAGCATAGCTTGCCAGGCATGGTGGTGCACACCTTTAATCTCAGCACCTGGGATTCAGAGGTAGGAGGACCCCTGTGAGTTCGAGGCCACCCTGAGAATAAATAGTGAATTTCAGGTCAGCCTGAGCTAGAGTGGGACCCTACCTCATAATAACAAACAAACAAACAAACAAACAAACAAACAAACAAACAAACAAAAAAGAATAGATGGCCAGACATGGTGGTGTATGTCCCAGTGTTTGGGAGGCAGAGGTAGGAGGATCACTGTGCATTCGAGGCCACCCTAAGACTATATAGTGAATTCCAGGTCAGCCTAGGCTAGAGAGAGAGAGAGACCCTGCATTTAAAAAACAAAATAGTGCCGGGTGTGGTGGCGCATGCCTTTAATCCTAGCACTCGGGAGGCAGAGGTAAGAGGATCGCCGTGAGTTCAAGGCCACCCTGAGACTCCATAGTGAATTCCAGGTCAGCGTGGGCTAGAGTGAGACCCTACCTCGAAAAACCAAAAAAAAAAAAAAAAAAAAAAATATATATATATATATATATATATATATATATGTATATATATATAGCGCTGGAGATATGGCCTAGCAGTTACGGTGTTTGCCTGCAAAGCCAAATGACCCAGGTTCGATTCCCCAGGTCCCACGTAAGCCAGATGCACAAGTTGGCACATGCATCTGGAGTTCGCAGCAGCTGAGGACCCTGGCGTGCCCATTCTCTCCCTCCCTCCCTCACTCCCTCACTCCCTCACTCCCTCATTTCTCTCTCTCTCTCTGTATTTATGTCTCTTTCTCCCTCTCTCAAGTAAAAATAAATTAAAAAAAAATTTTTTTTTAAAAGGCCAGGCATGGTAGCCCTTACCTTAATTTTATTATTTATTTTTCAGGGTAGATTATCACTCTAGCCCAGGCTGACCTAGAATTCACTATGTAATCACAGGTTGACCTCAAACTCTGGTGGTCCTTCTACCTCTGCCTTCCAAGTGCTGGTAATAAAGGCATGGGCCCAGGTGTGGTGGCACACACCTTTAATCCCAGCACTTGGGAGGTAGAGGTAGGAGGATCACTCTGAGTTCAAGGCCGTCCTAGAACTAGAGTGAATTCCAGGTCAGTCTGGGGCTAGAGACCCTACTTCAGAAAAATAAAATAGGGCTGGAGAGATGGCTTAGCAGTTAAGTGTTTGCTTGTGGACCCTAGGGACCCTGGTTGGAGGCTTGATTGCTCTGGACCCACATAAGCCAGATGCGGAGATGCACAAGGTGGCGCATGCATCTAAAGTTCGTTTGCAGTGGCTGGAGGCCCTGGTGCACCCATTCTCTCTCCCTCTCTCTCTCTCGCTCTCGCTCTGTCTGCCTCTTTCTCTTCTTGTCTGTCACTTTCAAATAAATAAAATAAAAGTAGACAAAAAACATAACAATAAAATAAAAAGGCTAGAGGGATGGCGTAGTGCTTAAGGCACTTGGCCTGCAAAGTGTCCAGGAAAGGGAATGATTTCACTCACATTGCTAGGAAAGGAGAACTCGTCTGACATTTCTGGCCTCCAGCAAGGTGTCCACTATGAGATGAAGACTAACCAGACTACTACTTAGAGGCTCAAGGACATTTCCTGCTTTTTGTCAAGACTAGTTTCCCTTTAGGACCCTCCCAACCCCTAAACTGTCTCAGTCATCAGCATGGTCATTTCTCAGCCAACCCCTTCTTTCCAAGTCACCCAGCTGTCACTAGTTCTGGAGCTCTTCGACCTCAGAATTGCATGATAGGAAGCCTTCATTCTACACTTGTAGCAGCTCCTCTTACAACTTGTCTGGTATAGATATGGTGTTTCTAGTTGAGGTGGCTTTTGGATTGTGATTCTTTAGCTCTTGTTTCTTGAACCAGATTTATGCCATTTCCTGTCAAATCCCGTACTAGATGCTTGCACATGACTTCTATTCTGCAGAACAAATGCAAGAATTGCCTTGGGAAAAACAAAAGAAAAAAGAATCACCTTGGTAGCTAGCTTAATGACTTATTTTATAGATTAGATGAACTGAGCCAGGTCAGAGAAGCATTTTGGAAGAAATGCTAATTAAATTCATGAAGCTTTTCATATACTATGGCATGGACAAGGATGGAGCCAAAGGAAATAGTTGGATGCTTACTATGAGAATTTTAATGATGGTTATACGTACGTTATGTTAAAAACATTGCTCTTGGGGTTGGAGGGATGGCTTCGCAGTTAAGGCATTTGCCTACAAAGCCAAAGGACCCAGGTTTGATTCCCCAGAACCCACGTTAGCCTGATGCACAAGGGGTTGCATGTGTCTGGAGTTCGTTTCCTGTGGTTGGAGGTCCTGTCGCACCCATTCTCTCTCTCTCTCTCTCTCTCTCTCTCTCTCTGTCTAATAAATAAATAAAAATAAAATATTAAAAAAAAAAACATTGCTCTTGGCCTAGAGAGATGGCTTAGAGGCTGAGGCACTTACCTGCAAAGCCAAAGGACCTAGGTTTGATTCCTTAGTACCCACATAAAGCCAGATGCATAAAGTGGCACAGGCATCCGGAGTTCATTTGCAGTGACTAAAGCCTATGGGGTGCCTATTCTTTCTTTCTCTCCCTCCCTCCCCTGCTCTCAAATAAATAAATACATAAATACATAATACATACAAATACATAAATAAACAAATGAAATATTTTTTTAAATCCATAAACAAAAAACACTGTTCCTTTTCAGGAAGTCAGGCAAATTGGTAGAATTGATGAGAAGAAAAAGGAAGAAGTGCAACCCAGAATGTAAAAACAAAAAACAACCCTAGGTTATTAGGTTTTTAATTAAACATGATGAACACATTTAAATGTAACACAAAGGCTCCAGGCTGAATGAGCGACACCTAATGGGAACAGATTCAGCCACCCTTCCAGGCCTGGGGTTATTACGAATGAGTTCCGTTGATTTATGCGTGCAAGGTAGGGTAGCCTTGCTGCTGTTGCCGCTCATTGCACTGGCGTTCCATCACCGCGGGATGCTGTGCTCTTAATTAGCATTCAGCTGTTGATAGTGGAAGTACTGGTGATGCCAGTTGAGTTCTTTTTAAAATCCAGGGCCTGCATTTTCCTGGTGGAGCTTGGACAGGCTTTCTGGCTTGTAAGAAGGGGGTGCTCCAGCAGGCTGTGTACTTCACCCATTGCTTCTGATCTTGCTGGCTGCATTTGGGTTTGAAATTATTTTCATATTGAGTTATCTTTCAGCAAAAATCACAGGTGTTCAAGGTGAAGGTTTTGTTGCTTACAATATTATAGCATATTTCCATTTCATCTCAGGTAACTGTAGCTTTTATCTTGAAATATGCCACCCACTAAATATTTTATACCAGTTTAGTTGTAATGCATTGAGCTGAACAACTAGGCACAAATAAGCTCTGAAATTTTTATCCAAAGACTGTTAATCTACAATAGTGATAAACTTTAATTGGTCATGGACACAGATTTATTGAACAATTCATAGACTTTAAAATGTCTCACCCTTCCTTCAATGTAAAGCTGTTCATCATCAATAAAATGAAAATCTTCTTTTCAAAATTGTCATGACACAGCAAACTAATTCTCTGAATATCTGTAATCCAGTGAGCTGGTGCGGATGGCCTAGGAATTACTCACACAGAGTACACACGGCTATTTGCATGATGTCTTTCCCCAGCAACATCTTCAGATGCCTTTGTTAAGCCCTTTTTGGAATGTCTGCTTCAGAAAACATTTTTTTTTATTGTTCACTCTTACTAGCCTGGCATCTAGATGTGCCAGAAGACAGAGCTGCTTAGCGGGGCAAAAACACAATGAATTTTATTTACTGCTAGTGTAGCAGCTGAAGAAAATGGAATTCACAACAAAGTCAAGGTTAAGGTCCCAGAGCAGTGGAGGTTGTGTAGGTGAAAGCAAAGGAGGGGAGGGGATAGGGTGACAAAGAAGCCTCTCATTGTCACCCACAATCTTGGGGCTTGCTTTTAAAATGTCACATTCAGGGCTGGAGAGATGGCTTAGCACTTAAGGCGCTTGCTGGCAAAGCTAAACGACCCAGGTAATTTCCCAGTACCCAAATAAAGCCAGATGCACAAGGTGGCACATGTGTCTGGAGTTCTTTGCAATGGCTAGAGGCCATAGTGTACCCATTGTCTCTCTATCTGCTTCTCTCTCACTCACTCTGTCAAATAAATATATGTTTTGGTTTATTGAGATAGGGTTTTGCTCTAGCCCAGGCTGACCTGGAATTCACTATGTAGTCTCAGGGTGGCCTCGAACTCATGGCAATCCTCCTACTTCTGCCTCTGAGTGCTGGGATTAAAGGCATCCTCCACCACACCCAGCATATTTTTTAAAAATATTTTTATTTATATGCATTTATTTATTTGACAGAGAAAGAAGGAGTGGGGGGGAATGGGCACGCCAGGGTCTCTAACCACTGCAAATGAACTCCAGACGCGTGCGCCCCCTTGTGCAGCTGGCTAACGTGGGTCCTGGGGAATCAAACTTGGGTCTTTTGGCTTTGCAGGCAAACACCTTAACTGCTAAGCCATCCCTCCAGCCCTATGTTGTTTTTTCTGTTTTTTTTTTTTAATTTTTTTGTTCATTTTTATTTATTTATTTATTTATTTATTTATTTATTTGAGAGAGAGAGAGAGAGAGGCAGATAGAGAGAGAGAATGGGCGAGCCAGGGCTTCCAGCCACTGCAAATGAACTCCAGACACGTGCACCCCCTTGTGCATCCGGCTAATGTGGGTCCTGGGGAATCAAGCCTTGAACCAGGGTCCTTAGGCTTCACAGGAAAGCGCTTAACCACTAAGCCATCTCTCCAGCCCTCTGTTTTGTTTTTTGAGGTAAGGTCTCACTCCAGCCTGAGCTGGCGTAGAATTCAAGGTGATCCTCTTGTGTCTGTCTCCTGGGTGCTGGGATTAAAGGCATGTGCCACCACGCCTGGCAGTATGTTGTTTTTCTGTCTCTTCAATTTTTCCTCCTTCTCTCTGAGAGCAAGATTATGCCTTCATTTTCTTTTATCAGTAACATTTTTTAAATTTTATTTTGCTTTTATTTCACAGAGAAAGAGTAAGAGAGAGAGAGAGAGAAAAAAAATGGGCACACCAGGGCCTCCAGCCACTGCAAATGAACTCCAGATGCGTGCGCCCCCTTGTGCATCTGGCTAATGTGGGTCCTGGGGAATCAAACCTGTGTTCTTTGGCTTTGCAGGCAAATGCCTTAATCTCTAAGCCATCCCTCCAGCCCATCAGTAACATTTTAAAACCGTTATCATATGGGTATAGTTTTCCCTTAATTTTTTGAAATCAGCAGTATGTACTATCATCTTCCAGGGTTCTGTATGTAAGCAGAGGGGCATGCATGTTTGTGTTTCTTTTTGTGTTAGTCCTTAGGCCTGGGGCTGTGCAGAACAGAATAGAGTCAGGGAAATAACCCCATGTTGAATATGAGCTTGGTCTAAATTATTCCTTGCTTCTCAGGATAATCATTTTAAATCAAAGATTATTTTTTATGGGGCATTTTTCATTTTTGCTTGAAGGAGGGACAATGGGGACATCTCTAGCTTGAAAGATTGATAAATTCTAGGACAGTGGGTTATTGAAACCATGTTTTCCATCTCATTTTCAAGGGCGTGTAAAACGAAATGGAGATAGCGTGCACTTTTCAGCCACTCGGTCATCTTTCTGTGTTCATTTAAAAAACGAGAACAAGACACAAGGGGGCTTGAGATTACATTTAGTTCTCCTATAGACAAAGTGGTTATTTTATAAATGAAGAGGATGGAAAACGCTTTTCTTCAGTTTCTTAGCAACAGGGTAGAGTCAATTTTAATGTGTATGCTGGAACATTCTATGTATAGCGACATCAGAGCCTAACTTTTTTCACTGGTGAGACAGATTGCTAACTGGAATTCAGAGTTAGGAAAAAGAAAAAGAAGTTAAAAAAAAAAATGGGACCTTGCCCTCAGAAAACATAACTCACTTAAAGCTATCTCCTACTACCTGGTATTGCAGTCAGGTTCGCACTGCTCGCAAAAATCACCCGACCAAGAGCGGTTTGTGGGGGAAAAAAGGTTTATTTTGGTTTATGGACTCAGGGGGAAGCTCCCATGATGGCAGGGGAAAATGATGGCATGAGCGGATGGACAATAGCAATAGGAGAGTGTGCCAAATGCTGGCAAGGGGAAACTGGTAGAGGCTTTCCTCTCTCTCTCTCTCTCTCTCTCTCTCTCTCTCTCTTCTTTCTTTCTCTTCCCCTGAGGTAGGGTCTGTCTCTCTAACCCAGGCTGACCTGGAACTCACTGTGTAGTCTCAGGCTGGTCTTGAACTCTTGGTGATCCTCCTACCTCTGCCTCCCAAATACTGGGATTAAAGGTGTGTGTCATCTCTCCCTCTCTCTCTCTTCTTGCAAATAAAATTGTAATGTCCCAAAAGGTTACTTTTGAGTGAGAACCTGAGAGCTAGCCTTGCAAAACTTATTGGAAGGAATCAGTGACTGCAAAGTTCCCCTCATTATCAGTGTCCTTTACTGGAGTGCTTGCAGGTTGTCTAGTCCTACGACTGTCCTTGTGTTGTGTGGGGCATGCCCCCTGGGCTATAATGGCATATTCATTTGTGTGTCTGGACACTAGACTAGGACATCTGAGAAGAGAGCAGGCGACTGCGATGAAGGTGGAAGCACACTTAGTGTAGTCCCGTGTGGATGGAGCTGAAGAGTGGGGGAGAGAAGGTCAGAATGCTGTAGGTTTGGTCACACTTGTACCTCAGAATCTCATTCCTAGTTGAACAAACTGGGCTGTCTGGAGGGCTGTTCTGCCTCCTTCTGCCCTGGCACCTCCCAGCCCTGTCTCTGTGATTTCAGTTGTATATAGGATTCTGAGTCAGCGTCCTGATTCCTGTTGTAACTCCTGTGGTGGGGAACTGTAGCATCTTGGTTTTGTAACTAGCTCAGAGCGTGTTTACTACAAATGTCTACTGAATTCCACATTTATGTGAGAAGTAGTTTTCCCTGAGTTCAGGCATGTAAAAAATACCTGAAAAGGAAAGTAAGGGAGTGAACTGTCCCTGTCCCAGAGTAGCACTTACTCATGCTATTAGGTACTTTGGACAATTTAGGCCTGGGTTATCACACTCTGAATTGTTTCAGATAGTGGAGAAAGAAAGACTTTCCCAAAAATTTTTCTTCTTTAGGCAGGATGTTGGCTTTGAGTCAGCTCAGGAGTGAGGCTGTCTAAACCTGCTGTTTGATGGAGTAGGCCACATTCTCTGTCCACTGGCATTTATGTAGTCTACCTCTGTGGTAAGGATTTTTTTTCTTGTTGTTACTTTGGTTTTCAAGGAAGGGTCTCACTCTCTAGCCTAGGCTGAACTGGAACTCATAGCTATCCTACAGCCTCCCAGGTGCTGAAACTAAAGGTATATGCCACCATCATCATGCCCAACTCTTGTGGTGAGGATTTCTTTGTTGTTGTTTTCAAGGTAGGGAAGGTGGGGTCTTACTCTAGCCCGGGCTGACCTAGAGCTCACTATGTAGTCCTAGGTTGGCCTTGAATTCACAACAGTCCTCCTTCCTGCTGGGATTGAAGGTGTGTACCACCATGCCCTGCTGTGGTGAGGATTCTGAAAGCCTACCTAGAGAATTGATTCTTCATGTGCTAATGAGAATGCTATCTAATAATAATGTGCCCAGAATTACTCAAAGTGAAGCATTCCCTAACGGAGTACCTGGATGGCATTCGCTCTCCTAATGTATATCAGGCATGTCTCCTGGACTATAACAGCGTGTTCATTTGAGTGCCTCCACACTAGACTAAGAAGTGTGAAGTTAAGGTCCACCAAGAGGTGAAGAGGTGGGATCTGTACATTCCTGCCACTGAGAAACTGCCTACTACCACGTCTTCCCCTCCACGGTGGACTGTTTCTTCCAACTTCATGTGCTATATAACATTTCCATCCACGGCTAATCATGGTCCCATAAGATTATAGAGCAGATACTATAGATTATTGCCTCGTGACATTAAATAGGTAATAGGTGGAAATGCTGGTATGAACAAACTGTATCCGCAAGGAGAGAAGGCTACTTGGGGACATGTCTGCAAGCCAAGAACAGAGGCCTTACCAGAAACCACTTGATGGCACCTGTGGTGGTTTGATTCAGGTGTTCCCCATAAACTTAGGTGTTTTTGTTTTTTGTTTCTTCGAGGTAGGGTCTCGCTCTAGCCCAGGCTCACCTGGAATTCACTATGTAGTCTCAGGCTGGCCTTGAACTCACAGTGATCCTCCTACCTCTGCCTCCTGAGTACTGGGATTAGAGGCGTGCGCCACCACGCCCAGCAGTTTAGGTGTTCTGAATGCCTGATTCCCAGCTGATGGAGATTTGGGAATTAATGCTTCCTGGAGGCAGTGTATTGTTGGGGGTGGGCTTATGGGTGTTATAGCCAGTTTCCCTGTGCCAGTGTTTGACACACTCTCCTGTTCCTGTGGTCTGCCTTCTGTTGGCCACGGGGTAATGTCCACCCTCTGCTCATGTAGTCGTTTTCCCTGACATTGTGGAGCTTCCCCCTCAAGCCTGTAAGCCAAAATAAACCTCTTTCCCACATGCGTCTAGAGTTCATCTGCAGTGGTTAGAGGTACTGGTATGCCCATCCGCCCTCCCCCTCTTTCTCTTTTATTTTTTTTAAATATTTTTTATTGAAAACTTTCATAATTATAAACAATATCCCTCCCCCCACTTTTCCCTTTAAAACTCCACTCTCCATCTTATCCCCTCCCCTTCTCAATCAGTCTCTCTTTTATTTTGATATCAGGATCTTTTCTTCCTATTATGATGGTCTTGTGTGGGTAGTGTCAGGCTATGTGAGGTCCTGGATATCCAGTCCATTTTGTGTCTGGAGGAGCACATTGTAAGGAGTCTTACACTTCCTTTGGCTCTTACATTCTTTCCGCCACCTCTTCTGCAATGGACCCTGAGCCATGGAAGGTGTGAAGGTATAACTGAGATATTTCAGTGCTGAGCACTCCTCTGTCACTTCTTCTCAGCACCATGGTGCCTCCTGAGTCATCCCAAGGTCACTGCCACCTGAAAAGAGAAGGTTCTGTAGCCAGAAGTGAAAGTAGCATTAATATATGGGTATGAACGGTAAAAGAAGTACTTACTGAGCAGTTTGGTGAGCATAGTATATACTTTTAGCCAGGTAGCAGCAGATGTTACACTCCTAGGGCTCATGACTACTGCTGTTGTAGGTTTTCAGTATCAAGGATATATTCCTTCCCATGGAGCGGGCCTCCAGTCAAAGTAGAGGGCAGTTGGTTTCCCCCGTAACAGATGTGCCACTATTGTACCCGTTGGCTCATTTGGCCTGGCTGGCCAAATATAAGGCTTGCAGTGTCCACTGTTGGATATCTTCACTGGTGATTTCTCTCTCTCCCATTGAACTGTGTGCAGCATGGCTTTTTCCAGCTTTCTGACAGCTGGTCTACATGGAAGAGGTTTTCAGCTCAGTTCCAGCAGGATTTCTCAGTGACCTTGCAGCCCAAGTATGTGGAGTCTTCAGTAATAGGGTCTTATCATCTATTCCTGGTGGGAAACCAAGGGCCTCAGTAATGGCCTGTAGTGTTTGGGTGGCATCAGGGACCTCTCCTTCCCCTCTTTCTCTTAAACCCTACCTCGGGAAAGAAAAAATCTGTGGGGCTGGAGAGATGGGTTAGCGGTTAAGCGCTTGCCTGTGAAGCCTAAGGACCCAGGTTCGAGGCTCGATTCCCCAGGACCCGCGTTAGCCAGATGCACAAGGGGGCGCATGCATCTGGAGTTCTTTTGCAGTGGCTGGAGGCCCTGGTGCACCCATTCTCTCTCTCTCTCTCTCTCTCTCTCTCTCTCTCTGTTGCTCTCAAATAAGTAAATAAAAATAAATAAAATAAAAATCTGTGAAGGTGTCACATGTTGCTAATCTGCTGCTTTCTAAACAGGTATGGTCAGTGAAAACATTGGTCTTTTTTTTTTTTTTTTTTTTTTTTCCGAGGTAGGGTCTCACTCTAGTCCAGGCTGACCTGGAATTCACTCCGTAGTCTCAGGGTGGCCTTGAACTCACGGCAATCCTCCTACCTCTGCCTCCTGAGTGCTGGGATTAAAGGTGTGTGTCACTATACCTGCCTTATTTTTTTTGTTTTATTTATGCCTTTATACTGCTCTCTCTGTGCCTGTGGAAGGGACCAGTCCATTGCACTGAATATCTTTACAAAAGGGTTGTTGGGAGCTGGAGAGATGGCTTAGCGGTTAAGAGCTTGCCTGTGAGGACTAAGGACCCCGGTTCGAGGCTCAATTCCCCAGGACCCACGTTAGCCAGATGCACAAGGGGGCGCACGCGTCTGGAGTTCGTTTGCAGTGGCTGGAAGCCCTGGCGCGCCCATTCTCTCTCTTTCTCTATCTGTCACTCTCAAATAAATAAAAAAAATATATTAAAAAAAAAAAGGGATGTTGGATCCTTGAAGTGGAAATCATTTTTGTCTGCTTGTGTCCAGTTAACTGGATTTGCCTTGGAACATTCTGCATAGAGAAAGGGTTCTCTTTACATTATCCTGAGCTAAATTCCACTACATTCCCACACCTACCCTGTGCAAGGTTTCCATAGATGCTATGAGACATGGATTCTTTGTCCTCCCTCCCTCCTTCCTTTCTTTGTTTTTCTTTTTTCAAGGCAGGGTCTCTAGCTGAGGCTGACCTGGAATTCACCATGTATTCTCAGGGTGGCCTCGAACTCACAGCGATCCTCCTACCTCTACCTGTCGACCATGCCTGGCTAATTTTGTATATTATGTATTAGTGTGTGCATGTGTTCACGAATACAAGTGTGCCCTAGCTCATGTGTCGAGGTCAGAGGCCATATTCAGGTCAGTCCTCACTTTTCTGTCTCGTTTGAGGCAGGGTTTCTCACTCTGGATTCTTGCTCTGCTGTTCTTTGCTGTGCTCACCTCAACCTTCCAGGAAATTGTCCTGTCTCTGCCTCCCATTTCACCATCAGCTTCAGTGTGCTGGGATTACAGAAACCTGCCATGGCTTCTGGCTTTTTATGTGGGGTGTAGGTGTTAACCTCTATGGGATCTTGGGTTTGTTTTCTCTGCCAGTTAAGGAATTAAGAGGTAGGAAAGCATTTTGAAAGAATAAAGTTGCTGGGCATGGTGGCTCATACCTTTAATCCCAGCACTTGGGAAGCAGAGATAGGAGGATTGCAGTGAGTTCCAGGCCACCCTGAGAGTACATAGTGAATTCCTGGTCAGCCTGAGCTAGAGTGAAATCCTACCTCGAAAAACCTGAATAAATAAATAAATAAACTTTCCTGGCTAGAGTAAGACCCTACCTTGGAAAACAAACAAACAAAAAAAGCAGATTCCTCTGTGAGGAGGGGTCTTCCTGAACTGGAAAACCAGAGTTTCCATGGGAGCTGAATTTTATTTTACTTTATTTATTTGTTTATTAATTATTATTTTTTTTTTTTGAGGTAGGGTCTCACTCTAGCCCAGGCTGACCTGGAATTCACCATGAACTTATTTTTTTGTACTATTTATTTATTTATTTGTTGGGGGGAGAGAGAGAAAGAAAGCAGCACATACAGAGAGAATGGGCATGCCAGGGCCTCTAGCGCCTCTAGCCTGTGCAAACAAGCTTAGATGCATGTGCCCCCTTGTGCGTCTGGCTTTATGTGGTTACTCGGGAATCTATCCTGGGTCCTTTGGCTTTGCCAGTAAGTGCTTAAGGGCTCAGCTATCTCTCCAGCCCTGAACGGAACTTTTATTGAATGGGAAAGCCCATCCATCCAGACTATATGTTTGGCTAGCCTGAGTGAAGGTGAAAGGCACTGATTGGTTCAGTGTGCATACAGTACTGCACTGGTCCCAAGAAGCTTGCCAAGGCAGCCCATAGGCAGGAAATTGGTTCAGGCTAGGAAAGAGGAGGAGGTGGAGTCACAGCCCCCTGGGCCATCTTGGGTTACCAAGGGCTTTCTCTCCTACTTTTTTTGACTAGCCAAAAGATGATTACTTACTCCTGTAATGTTTCATGGGGATTGAACTCAGGTACTCCAGCTTGAGCTGCAAGCTCTTTATCCAGTGGGACATCTCACTTTAGCCCAGGCTGGGCCTTAGGCTGTCCTGGAATTTACAGTGATCCTCCTATTTCAGCTTCATGAGTACTGGGATTAAAGGCATGTACCACTCCTCCCCATCCCCAGCTCAAAACAACTTGTAGAAAGAATGTTGAGGAGCTGGGTATGGTGACACACAAGGCAAGCCTTTCATTCTAGGCAGAAGTAGGAGAATCACTGTGAGTTTGAAGCTACCCTGAGACCACGTAGTGAAGTGAATTGCAGTCAGCCTGGACTAGAGCAAGACCCTACCTTGAAAAACCAATCCCCCCCCCCAAAAAAAATCAGGTCAGTCAAGTGGTATGTATTTTTCTAGTAATTCAAATTACTTAACCCCCACCTGGTAGTCTTTGGGGTCCTATCTCAGTTGTCTGTAAACTTCTTATAGCCAGGACCAGATCAATGGTTTTAGGGCTCAGGCACTTTGAAGAGTTTAGAGCAGCCTGATCATGACTTCAGAGAGAGATGATGTTGTTTTTTTCTACATAGATGTGAATTTTTAAGCACAAGAGATATAGCAATGTAATCCTTTTTTAAATGTCAGAAGGTTTGCTTGCCAGGCGTGGTGGCACACGCATTTAATCCCGGCAGAGGCAGAGGTAGGAGGATCTCTGTGAGTTCGAGGCCACCCTGAGATTCTGTAGTGAATCCCAGGTCAGCCTGCGCTAGAGTAAGACCCTCCTCGAAAAACCAAAAAAAAAAAAAAAAAAGTTGCCTTAAGGTTCTTTTCATGAGTTCTTGAATTGGGGAAGAGATTAAATCTTGTTTAAGATGGCTAAGGTGCTTGATTGCTTGCCCAGCCTTGAAAGCCCAGTGACCCAGGTTTGATTCTCCAGTACCCATGTAAAGCTAGATGTACAAAGTGGCACATGTATCTGGAGGCCCTGGCATGCCCATATCTTTCTCTCAAATAAAATAAAATAAACCTGGTTTAAAACTTTTTGTTGATATGCTCATGGAAGCTGTGGCTAAAGAGTTCCTAAGGACAGAAGAGGGAGGGTGGGAGGTGCTACTCAGAATTGGGCTCCGTGAAACTGGTGGTATTATTATTATTATTATTATTATTATTTTGGTTTTTTCAAGGTAGGGTCTTGCTCTAGCCCAGGCTGACCTGGAATTAACTATGTAGTCTCAGGGTGGCCTCGAACTCATGGCAATCATCCTATCTCTGCCTCCTGAGTGTTGGGATTAAAGGCATGCACCACCACGCCCCCCTGAAACTTGTTGTTCTTTGAATGTCACCATGGTTTTGTTTTCTTTGATGTTTCCTCAGTGTAATATGTTTTATCAAACAGGCTGAAGGGCCTAAAACAAACAAAAAAAAGGAGCTTAATGTTTGGATGATTCATTTCCTCTTTGTAAGGAGCATTTCTTTCATCCTTTATTAAACCACAAGAATTTTTTTTTTCCCCTGCATTTAGGCAAGCTAGCTTGAAGGCGCTCCACCAGATCTCTCTCTGTTTGCCCTTGGAACAGGGAGAAGGCTGTAACAGACTAACCTTGGGCTATCCCCAAATTTACCCAAGCAAAGAAACAAGCTGCTGGATGGAGTAAGATTCCTTTTGAACGTTATTTTTAAAACTGTTTTTTTGCCAGGCATGGTGGCTCATGCCTTTAATCCCAGCACTTGGGAGGCAGAGGTAGGAGGATCGCCGTGAGTTCGAGGCCACCCTGAGACTCCATAGTGAATTCCAGGTCAGCCTGGACTAGAGTGAGACCCTACCTTGAAAAAAAAACAACAACTTTTTTTTCCCATTTTATTTGCAAATAGAGACAAAGAGAAGAGAGACAGAGAATGGGTGCACCAGGGCCTGGCCACTGCAGAAGAACTCCAGATGTGTGTACCACTTTGTGTATCTGGCTTTAAGGGGTTCCTGGGTAATCAAACTCAGGTCATTAGGGTTTGCAGGCAAGAAGCTTAACCACTGAGCCACCTCTCCAGCCCTCCTTCTGAACTTTTGCTATTATGATGTCATTATTTTTTGGTTTGTGATTTTCTTGAAAACAAAAAACTGTCCCCTTGTGAGGCATAGTGACACACACCTTTAATCCCAGCACTTGAGAGGCAGAGGAAAAAACTATCCCCCTGTGTCCTGATGATCACCCTTTATCCTTTTTACCCCTTTCTCCTAATTCCTTTTTTTTCCCTTTGGTTTTTTTTTTAATTTTTTAATTTTTTTATTAACAACTACCATGATTATAAAAAAAAACCCATGGTGATATCCCCCCTCCCCACTTAACCCTTTGAAACTCCACTCTTCATCATACCTCTTCCCCATCTCAATCAGTCTCTTTTTCTTTTGATGTCTTGATCTTTTCCTCTTATGATGATCTTATGTAAGTAGTGTCAGGCACTGTGAGGCCATGGATATCCAAGCCATTTTTTGTCTGGAGGGAGCATGTTGTATGGAGTCCTGCCCTTCCTTTGGCTCTTACATTCTTTCCAGCACCTCTTCCGCATTAGACCCTAAGCCTTGGAAGGTATGATACAGATATTACAGTACTGAGCACTGCGGTCATTTCTTTCCATCACCATCTGAGTCACCTTCTGAGGTGTCCCAAGGTCACTGCCATCTGAAAAGAGAAGATTCTCTACCAAAAGTTAGAGTACCATTAATATAAGGGTGTGAACATTAACAGAAGTGCTTGCTGGGCCGTTTGAGAAGCATAGTATATACATTTGGCCAGACAACAGCAGACGTTACACCCCTAGGGCTTATGACTACTCTTGTTTTAAGTTTTCAGTATCAGGAATGTATTCCCTTCCCATGGAGCAGGCCTCCAGTCCAATTAGAGGGCAGTTGGTTTTCCCCATAACAGACATGCCACTATTGCACCCGTTGGCTCATTTTGGCCTGGTGGGCCAAATATAAGGCTTGCAGTGTTCACTGATGAGTATCTTTACTGGTGATTTCTATTTCTCCCATTGAACTGCATGCAGATTGGCTTCTTCCAGCTTTCTGTCAGCTGGTCTACATGGAGGAGGTTTTCAGCTCAGTTCCAGCAAGATTTCTCAGTGGCCTTGCAGCCCAAGTATATGGAGTCTTCAGCAATAGGGTCTTACCATCTATTCCTGGTGGGAAACCAAGGGTCTTGGCAATGGCCTATAATGTTTTGGGGGCATTAGGGATCTCCCTGGCCAACAACTCACTGGAAGATATCCCATCCCTGGCACTGAAAATTTTCTAGCAACAATCTACGGCTCCTGAGTGTTCCATTGTCCAAAAAAGTAGGATTACATATGTTCTATTTATATCCTCTTAGATTTTTATTAGCTGTCCCTCCACCTTTTCTTTACTCAATCTCTTCCCCAGACCTCATTTTGGGCTTTTTCACCCCCATTCATCTATTCTTCTACTTACATATATACAATACCATTCTTTTACGTACCCCCTGCCTTCCTTTCTCTTCCCTTTCTATCTCTTTTCAAGCTTACTGGCCTCTGCTACTGAGTTTTTTCCTTCTCACATAGAAGCCCAGTCATCTGTAGCTAGGATCCACATATGAGAGAGAACATGCGATGCTTGGCTTACTGGGCCTGGGTTACCTCACTTAGTATAATCCTTTCCAGATCCATCCATTTTCCTGCAAATTTCATAACTTCATTTTTCTTTACCGCTGAGTAGAACTCCATAGTATAAATGTGCCATATCTTTATTATCCATTCATCAGTTGAGGGACATCTAGGCTGCTTCCGTTTCTCAGCTATTGTGAATTGAGCAGCAATAAACATGGTAGAGCATGTACTTCTAAGGAAATGAGATGAGTCCTTAGGATATATGCCTAGAAGTGCTGGGTCATATGGTAGATCAATTTTTAGCTGTCTTCGGAACCTCCACACTGATTTTCACAATGTCTGGACCAGATTGCATTCCCACCAACAGTGTAGAAGGGTTCCTCTTTTTCCTCCTTCGGTTTTTTGAGGTAGGGTCTCGCTGTAGCCCAGGCTCACCTGCAATTCACTATGTAGTTTCACAGCGGCCTAGAACTTACAGCAGATATGGCTTAGCAGTTAAAGCGCTTGTCTGTGAAGCCTAAGGACCTGAGTTTGATTCCCTAGTACCCATGTAAACCAGATGCATAAAGTTAAGCCAGATGCACAAGGGGGTGTATGCGTCTGGAGTTTGGCCCAGTGGCCCTGATGTGCCCATTCTCTCTATCTGCTGCCCCCTCCCCCAAATGGATAAATAAAATTTAAAAACAGAACTCAGAGCTATCCTCCTACCTCTCCCTCCACTCCTGTGCCTGGCCCTAGTTACATAGGTTTTAAAATATATTCTTAGAAGCTGGGCGTGGTGGTGCATGCCTTTAATCCCAGCACTTGGAAGGCAGAGGTAGGAGGATTGCTGAGTTCGAGGCCACCCTGAGACTCCATAGTGAATTCCAGGTCAGCCTTTGCTAGAGGGAGACCCTACCTTGAAGAAAACAAAAACAAACAACCAAAACACCCATGAGGCTTTCCTTCCAATTTTACATTGGCATACTTAGTTTTCATCTTTTTTTTTTTTTTCCTTTGTGATGCAGGATCTCACTCTAGCCCAGGCTTACCTGAAACCCACTCTGTATCCCACCTCAACCTTCCAAGAACTATGATCAAAGGGGCGATCCACTACACCTGGCTGACATACATGTTAAGTTTTATGAAAATAAATATATTTGTTTATTCTGTGACATGGGTCTCATGTATTTCTGGCAGGCCTCAAATTTATTATATAAACAAGGATGGCCTTAAAGTTCTGATTCTCTTGCTTATACCTACTGAATGATGGGATTATAGGCATGCATCATCATGTCCAGTTTATGCTGTGCTAAGGGTTGAATCCAGGGCCTTGTGTGTGCTGGGGAAGGGATCTAACAACTCATAAGCTATATTGCCAGCTCTGACATACAGTTGATTTCATCATAAGGATGTAACTTCCAATATATTACCAATTCTGACATATAAAATAAAGTGGGTCTATCACTTTTTTTTTCTTTTGTTTTTTGGAGGTAGGGTCTCCCCTTAGCCCAGGCTAACCTGCAATTCACTATGTATGTAGTCTCAGGGTGGCCTCAAACTCACAGTGATCCTCCTACCACTGCCTCCCCAGTGCTGGGATTAAAGGTGTGCACCCCTGCTCTGGGCTCTGGGCTCTGTCACTCTTTTAAGTGTTTATACTGAATTTTAACTGCTGGGGTGGTTTATACCCATTATCATCTGTCTAAAAAATAAAAGACAGAGCTTATTTATTTATTTACTTATTTATTTATTTGCATTGGAAGTGGGTGGGCAGGTGCAGATCTCCTGCAAACAAACACCAGATGTATGTTCCACTTTGGGTTGAGCTTTATGTAGGAGGCTGGAGAATTGAACCCTGGGCTATAGGCTTTACAAACAGTGCCTTTAACTTCTAAGCCATCTTCCCAACCCAGACAAGACAGAACTCTTTGTGGATTTTAAATGATGCATCTACCCTTTTCCTCATATTTAAATACTGTTTACTCAGGGACTATAATCCCAAGATGATAGTTTTTTTAAAGGAGTTTTTGAGGGTTTAGCAGTTAAGGCACTTGCCTGCAAAGCCTAAAGACCCAGGTTCAGTTCCCCAGTACCCACATGTAAGCCAGATGCACAAGGTGGTGCATGTGTCTGGAGTTTGTTTGCAGTAGCTAAAGGCCCTGGTACACCCATTCTCTCCACTCTGCCTCTTTCTTTATTTTATTTTATTTTTATTTATTTATTATTATTATTATTTTTTTTGTTTTTTTGAGGTAGGGTCTCACCCTAGCCCAGGCTGACCTGGAATTCACTATGGAGTCTCAGGGTGGCCTCGAACTCACAGCAGTCCTCTTACCTCTGCCTCCTGAGTGCTGGGGTTAAAGGCGTGCGCCACCGCGCCCGGCCACTCTCCCTCTTTCTTAAATAAATGATAAATCAGAGGAGGAGGGTCCAGAGAAGTTCTGGTGATAAAACCCTCTCCCTGCTTCTCTTTGAAAGAAAGAACAGGGTTGGTTTAGCAGTTAAGAAGTTTGCCTGCAAAGCCAAAGGACCCTGGTTCAATTCCCCAGGACCACGTAAGCCAGATGCACAAGGTGGCACATGAATCTCGAGTTCGTTTGCAGTGGCTGGAGGCCCTGGCATGCCCATTCTCTCTCGAATTAAAAATAAACAAATAAATAAACAAATAAATAAATAAATAGAAAAATTTGAGCTGGGTGTGGTGGTGCATGCCTTTAATCCCAGCACTTGGGAGGCAGAGGTAGAAGGATTGCCATGAATTGCAGGCCATCCTGAGAGTACATAGTGAATTCTAGGTCAGCCTGGACTAGAGTAAGACCTTACCTCTGGGGTGGGGGGGGGACGACAAATATATATATATATATATATATATATATATATATATATATATATATATTTACACACACACATATATATATATACACACATACATACTTATACACACTCATACTCTTCGAAGTTGGAGAGATGGCTAGCAGTTAAGGTGTTTGCCTGCAAAGTTAAAGGTTCCAGTTCAATTCCCCAGGACCCATGTAAACCAGATCTACAAGGTGGTGCATATGCCTGGAGTTTGTTTATTCACCTCCACTCCCCTCCCCTCCTTTCTCTCTCTCTCTCTTTGGTTTTTTTTTTTTTTTAATCTTAAAAGCTTTTAATATAAAGCCAGTTATTTAGAAAAATAATAAATTTACACCATTGAGCACTCTTTTACCACTATGCTTAACACAATAATATGAACTAAGATATTTGGTCCTGTTCTTTTGGTTCATCAGTTCTCCACATATGGTTTTGAATTTTCCAGTTGAATAGCCTTTTTGGATCCAAACATTGTATCGTACCCTGATAAAGTTCTCTTTTTTTAGGTATGATCTCACTGTCTCTTTGGTTTTTTTGAGGTAGAGTCTTAATCGTAGTTCAGGCTGACCTGGAATTCACTATGCGGTCTCAGGGTGGCCTTGAACTCTTAGAGAGCCTCCTACCTATCTTTAGTGTGCCATTATGTCCAGTTTCTCTCTCTCTTTCTGACTGTCTCTCAAATAAATAAATACATAAATTTAAAAGTAAATAAAATAAATTCCATTAGTTTGGGATAGGAATGTGGTTCAGGTCAATCCCTAGCACTGCATAAACCAAGTATAGTGGTACACATAGTTTTGAGAAGATGCTGGCTTATATAAGACCCTGTCTCAAAACAAAACCATTAGTTCCCCCAGCATGGTGGCCCATACCTTTAATCCCAACATCCACAAGGCAGAGGTAGGAGAATCTCTTGTGAGTTTGAGGCCAGCCTGGGACTACTGAGTTCCAGGTCAGCCTGAGACTGACTTGAAAAACACAAACAAAGCCTTTAGCTCTTAGATGAGTATTACTTAGAATGGGGTCTTGATCTCCTTGTTCTTGTTTGTCCTTTGTAAAGTACCTAGAAACCTTGCTAACATGAATAAGCAGATACAGTTTTGCTAGTGTCACTCACTTATTTGAGTTCCTTCTATAATCCCCAAAATATAACCTGTCATCAGACATTATCTGTCAAATAGCATTTCCCTAAGACCTCTTTCAATTTGTGTGTGTGTGGCGGGGGGGGTGGTAGTTCCAAGGTAGGTCTCACTGTAGCCCAGGCTGACTTGGAACTCACTCTGTAGTCCTAGGCTGGTCTTGAAATCACAGTGATTCTCCTACCTCTGCCTCCCGAGTGCTGGGATTAAAGGTGTGTGACACCTTGCCAGGTGGAAAGTGTCTAACTTTGGTGGATTTTCTACCATGAGTGTCTTTTTTTTTTTTTTTTTTTTTTGCCCTGAAGTAGGGTCTCACTGTAGCCCAGGCTGACCTGGAATTCACTATGTAGTCTCAGGGTGGCCTTGAACTCATGGTGATCCTCTCCCGCCCCCCCACCCCCCGGTGCTGGGATTAAAGGCTTGTGCCACCACACCCAGCTGGCATGAGTGTTTTTAATTGCCCCTTTGTGTGGTGCCTCCAAGGCAGCGGATTGCTCTTGGGAGAGGGGTTGCCTTACTGGGGAGGAGGATTCCTTCCCCTGGTAGGCATGTGGGCCTTCTCTGGCAGAAGAATTTTAGGAAAGTTGAGGGTCTGGAAGTGAATTCCTTAGAACTATTTAGCCCCCCAGTTCTGGGTACTGGGAGAACCCAGGGGACCTAGAGGGAGGTGGGCTGGAGAGGGCTGGCCTAGGAGTCCCTTGCAGGGAAGTGGACTATGTGTTGTTCTGGTGATTAGATGATGAAAATCTTCCAGCCTTGCCCTTAGGAGCTTATTGTATGAGTTTGCACTATAGAAAAGAAGCAAAACTAGGATGCTTCCCCAAAGCCAACAAAAACACAAAGAAAACCCTCTGCTAGTTAATGTAAGAAAACACATGTAACTCTCCAACACTCTTAAAGCTGTTCTGGTAATGGGAGTTTCATTATCACTGATTTCCTTTGCAATCCCATGGGTTTTATTTTGGGCAGCCACAAACTGTTTTTAGAAGGGCTAGGTTTTGCCAGAATGCCAAAGGATCTGTGACACAAAACACATTAAGGACTGTCTCTCCCAAATACCATACATAGTTTCCAAAGTGTCTAAGATGTCAATTTCAATAAAGTGGCTTCATGGGAGGGTACTGCAAAGATGAATCTTGATACAGCTGTGGTAGAGTGTAATGGACTTCAGGCACGTGCCATATGTATTTAAAATGTTGCCATAGATCCTCAGATCTCAGACTGATATTATCAAGCATACCATAAGGATTCTACTATCTCTCATAATCTTTTTTACAGCCAAACAGTAGGGAGCCACCTGGAGCCACCAAGGGGTGTGGCTCTCAAGAATCATTGATCTTCCCTGACCTGCTACCCTCAGCAATCCACTGGAGAGCAAAAACCACATTGTCTCCAGTTTGCAGTCTGACAACAGTTGAGCATGTTCTTGTTTTTATTAAGTAATCTTGACCTGAGGCTATTTAGTCCTTTGTTTTTTCTTTACCATCTTAACATTCATTATTTTCTTCCTGGTACTTCATGCACCAGGTTCCCTGACTTGAAGCTACAAAGCTGCATTTAGATCAGGTTTCTCACATGCTGCCTACTTTATCTCGTTTACAGTATGTCTTTCTGTTGCCGTACACTGTGTGATCAGACCTCCCCACAACATTTTAACAATTGGTAATTGAGTAGGAAGTGTGTTTTTATTACAGTGGCCTTTTGATTTTGATTTTACAGTCCTGTCGTGTTTAGCAGAGAGCAGAGGTGGGCAAGTGGTGCTCTGAAACACATTTTTGACAGAGAGAAGTCTGTTGTTTCAGCCACTTGGCTATCTGTCAGCAGTACTCAGACTTCCCCCTTGTGCTGGTTGCCTGGCAACCTGGGGCAGGAGCAATCAAACCGTGGCCAGTGCTTTTCCAAGCCCAGATTGGAAGATGATTTATTGGTGGAACCATAAGCACAGTAAACCCGAGCCTTGGAAACAGACCCTTTCTCTCTCTCTTTCTCTTGCTCTCTCCTTCCCTTCCCCCTTCCTTCCTTCCTTCCTTCCTTCCTTCCTTCCTTCCTTCCTTCTAAACCAAGACATGGAAGCTGCATCCAGAAAAAAAATTAGAGAATATCAGTTAGAAGGGCTTATTGCCAAAATTTTAAGAATAAGATTAGGAGATTTTAATGAGCTTGTTACAATGTGTCCACATACATATATAGGTTAATTTTTATTTTTTAGTGTTTTTAAAATTTTTTTTATTTATTTGCAGTGAGAGAGAGAAAGAAAGGGAAAGAATGGGCACGCCAGGGCCTATAGCCACTGCAAACGAACTCCAGATGCATGTGCCCTTTGTGCATCTGGCTTACATGGGTCCCGGAGAATCAAACCTGGATCCTTTGGCTTTGCAGGTAAATGCCTTAACTGCTAAGCTATTTCTCCAGCCCTAGGTTAATTTTTTTTGTTTTTGTTTTTGTTTTTTGAGGTAGGGTCTCACTCTGGCCCAGGCTGACCTGGAATTAACTATGTAGTCTCAGGGTGGCCTCGAACTCATGGCGATCCTCCTACCTCTGCCTCCCGAGTGCTGGGATTAAAGGTGTGCGCCACCACGCCCGGCTCCTAGGTTAATTTTTAAAAACTATTTTACTGCAACCTTCAACATTTTAAAAGTTAGTGCTTTTTGTGGTAAGCTAGGGTACTTGAGATGCCATGAAAAACTCAGGCTCAGAGAATGTTAGTTGCTTGCTTGGGGTGAGCTGTGAGGTCTTGGGTAGAATCAGGCCTGGAACCAGAGTCCAATCAGCCTGAAAACTGTCTCATATACACACGTGAAAAGGTCTCTTGCAAGCCATGCGTGGTGGCACATGCCTTTAATCCCAGCACTCTGAGAGGCAGAGGTAGGATCACCATGAGTTCAAGGCCACCCTGAGACTCCATAGTGAATTCCAGGTCAGCCTAGACTAGAGTGAAACCCTACCTCGAAAAACCAAAATAAATAAATAAATAATAATAATGTGTGTACACACACACACACGGGTATGAACATTATGAGAGTGCTTACTGGGCAGTTTGGTGACCATAGTATGTAGGGTCTCACTCCAGTCCAGGCTAACTGGAATTCATACTAGTTCCAGTCTCAAGCTGCCCTTGAACTCACAGTGATTGTTTTACCTCTGCCTCCCTGGGACCAAAGGCATGCACCACTGTGCCTGACTACATTTTTTGTTTGTTTGTTTTCTGTTTTTCGAGGTAGGGTCTCACTGTAGCCCAGGCTGACCTGGAATTCACTATGTAATCTCAGGGTGGCCTCGAACTCAGGGCAATCCTCCTACCTCTGCCTCCTAAATGCTGGTATTAAAGGCATGTGCAACCACTCCTGGCTTTTATTTGTTTTTTGAAGTAGGGTCTTCCTCTATGCCAAGTGGACCTAAAATTCATTATGTAGTCTCAGAGCCCAGACCTACATTCTTTTTTTTAAAATTTTTTTGTTTATTTTTATTTATTTGAAAGTGACAGAGAAAGAGGCAGACAGAGAGAGAGAGAGAGAGAGAATGGGCGCGCCAGGGCCTCCAGCCACTGTAAACGAACTCCAGACGCGTGCACCCCCTTGTGCATCTGGCTAACGTGGGTCCTGGGGAATCGAGCCTCCAACCGGGGTCCTTAGGCTTCACAAGCAAGCGTTTAACCGCTAAGCCATCTCTCCAGTCCCAGACCTACATTCTTGATTTAATGCAACAAGTATGAAATGTTGGTCACTCTTCTGTTTGGAAAAATTAGCTGAAAAATCTAAATATCAGCTAAATGGGAGATCTCTGTACCTTTTGCCATTCTGCTATGAAGTTAAATGTTTATTTATTTATTTATTTACAAGCAGAGAGAGATAGAAGAGAGACAGAGAATGGCCACACCAGGGCCACTGCCAAGAACTCCAGATACATGTGCCCTTTTGTGTGTCTGGCTTTATGTGGCTACTGGGGAATTGAACCCGGGTCCTTAGGCCTTCTAGGGAAGTGTCTTAACCACTGAGCCATCTCTCCAGATCCTACTATGAAGTTAAAAGTGTTCCTCACTTCCCCCCAAAACAGTCTTCTCCCCTCCCTCTCTCTCTCCCTCTCTCTCTCCCTCTCTTTCTTTCTCTCTCTTTCATTTTTTTTTTTTTCTTGGTTTTTCCAGGTAGGGGTTTAGCTGTAGCCCAGGCTGACCTGGAATTTACTATGTAGTCTCAGGGTGGCCTTGAGCTCATGGTGATCCTCCTATGTCTGCCTCCTGAGTGCTGGGATTAAAGGTGTACACCACCACGCCTGGCTTTTAGTTTACTCTATTTTGGGGGGGGGGTTGTTTGAGGTAAGGTTTGGCTCTAGTCCAGTGCTAGGATTAAAGGTGTGTGCCACCACTCTGGGCACAGTATTTTATTTCTTCCTTTCATTTCACTCCCCTATCCCAAAGTCTGGATATATAGCCCAGACTTACGGTCCTCCTGCCTCTACCTCCTGAGTGCTAGGATTACATGCATGTACCCTCATGCCTGATATAATTGTAATTTAACTATAAAAATTACTCTAATTTGGATTTACTTTTTCTGAGAAAGTAAAATTTAGCAGCTCTTATTGAAGTTTCTCCTTAGTCTAAAATAATTTCCCTAATATTGGAAATGAGGATGAAAAACAGCCTATTTCTGGGGGCATTTTGTGTGATGAAGGAGATGGGAACAGAAACTTAACTTGACCCTAGCATGTCTTTTACTTTGGAACTCAAACTCCACTCTCCAGTGCAGCCCAGTGTATCCAGCTATGTATGCAAATACGCTACTAGTATGTTTGCATTCCTTATAAATACACAGATCTAATCCGTTTGTGTGTAATTTACACACAGCTGTGTTCATGCTCCTGTAATAGCAATATTTTTAGCAAGAGTGAGGTATCATGGGAGCATGATTGTTCTAAACAAAAGCCTGCAATGTGGCCTTGTTAGGGGCTCATACCTAAGCACTGCTCTAGAGAGTGCCTCCCTGTCACCTTAGGGCCTTGCCTGACTGTGTGATAGCCTGCAGGCCTGGGACAGAAGGAATGCAAATAGGGTACCTGTGAAGGAGATAGCACTTGCAGCTAAGGCTTACATTTTTTTTCTTTCTTTTCTTTTCTTTTTTCTTTTTTTAGTTTTTTTGAGGTAGGGTTTCACTGTAGTCCAGGCTGACCTGGAATTCACTATGTAGTCTCAGGGTAGCCTGGAACTCAAGGTGATCCTCCTACCTCTGCCTCTGAGTGCTGGGATTAAAGGAGTGTGCCACCCGCCTGGCTTTTTACTTTTTTTGTGGGGGGGGGGGAGAAAGAGGCAGAGAGAGGAGAGAGAGAATGGGTGTGCCAGGGCCTCCAGCCACTGCGAAACAGACGCATGTACCCCTTGTGCATTTGGCTTACGTGGTTCCTGGGGAATCGAATCGGGGTCCTTTGGCTTTGCAGGCAAATGCCTTATAAGGTTTGCATTTTGACGGAAGTGCTCCCCTCCCTGCTCCGTACTACACTCCTAAAGGGATAATTGATTCTTGCCAGGAAGCCAAGGTAGAAGGATTGCTGTGAATTTGAGGCCAGCCTGTGAATTCCAAGTTATCCTGGGCTAGAGTGAGGCCAAATCTCCTACCTCAGAAAACCAAAAAAACAAAAAACAAAAAAAGATAATTCTTTATCCTTCAGTGAGGACCCTAGACCTGCTTCGTGTCATCATGAAGGAAAAGCAAAGTCCACAGACCCCTTCTCTACCATGCTGAAGCAATCCCACGGTACTTCCCAGAGCCTTGCTTTCCTGTTTGGGAAATGGGACAGATCATAACTTGGTTAAGTTTTCCTGGAAGACAGATTATTTAGTTTGAAATAACAGAAATAGAAGATTTTATTTTTGGCTGGGCATGATGGTGCACACCTTTAGTCCCTGTACTTGGAAGGGTGAGGTAGGAGGATCCCTGTGAGTTCAAGGCCAGGTTGTCACTATAGAGTGAGTTCCAGGTTAGCTTGGGCTAAAGTGAGACCCTGTCTTAAAACAAACAAACAAACAAACAAAATAACAAATGGGTTGCAGGGATGGCTCAGTGGTTAAGACATTTCCCTGCAAAGCCAAAGGACCCAGGTTCGATTCCCCAGGACCCATGTTAGCCAGATGCACAAGGTGGTGCATGTGTCTAGAGTTCGTTTGCAATGGCTGGAGGCCCTAGCACACCCATTTTCTCTCTCCCTCTCTCTCTCCCTTTTACCCTCTTTCTCTCTGTCAACAACAACAACATAAAAAAAAAAAAAAAAAAGGAAAGGAAAGGAAGGGGAAGGGGGGAGGGGAAGGGAAAAGAAAGGAAAGAAAAAACAATAACAAAAATATGAACCTGGTGTGGTGGTGTATGCCTTTAATCCCAGTACTTGGGAGGCAGAGGTAGGAGGATCACTGTGAGGCAGGGTCTCACTGTAGCTCAGTCTGATCTGGAATTCACTCTGTAGTCTCAGGCTGGCCTTGAACTCACAGCAATCCTCCTCTTAACTCATGTGTGATAGGAGTAGGTACATACAAAAGAATCTCTTGTATAAGTAGATTTCAAGCAATTTCATTTACTTCTCTGCTTTTCTTGGAAAAAAGAAACATAAATCTAACAGTTTAAAATTATGTTTCCGGGCTGGAGGGATGGCTTAGCTGTTAAGGCATTTGCCTACAAAGCCAAAGGACCCAGGTTCTATTCCCCAGGACCCACGTTAGCCAGATGCACAAGGGGCACACACATCTGGAAGCCCTGGCACACCCATTCTCTCTCTCTCTCCCCCTCCCTCCCTCCCCCTCTTTCTCTGTCAAATAAATAAAAATAAAATGTTAAGAAAATTATGTTTCAGAGCTGGAGAAATGGTTCTGTGGCTAAGGCACTTTTCTGCAAAGCCTTATGCCTCAGGTTTGATTCCCCAGTGCCCATGTAAAGGCAGATGCACAAAGTGGGGCATGCACCTGGAGTTCATTTGTAGTGGTTGGAGGCCCTGCCATGCTCATTTCTGCCCTGCCCCCTGCATACAAATACTTTAAAAAAAATAAAAATGAAATTATTTTTCCATCCCACCTAAAATATATCTATATTTTTGGGAAAACTGTAGGATTAAAATTAACATAGCGAGACCCTATCTCAAAAAATACCAAATAATATATTTTTATTTATTTACTTGAGGCCTAGAGAGACAGAAAGAGGCAGACAGTGAATGGGTGCACTAGGGTCTCCTGTCACCACAAAGGAACTCTAGATACCTGCACCACTTGGTGTGTCTGTTTTGTGTTTTTTTGTTTTGTTTGTTTGGTTTTGGTTTTGGTTTTCCCAAGGTATGGTTTTCCTGTAGCCCAGGTTGACCTGGAATTGACTATGTAGTCTCAGGGTGGCCTCGAATTTATGGCAGTCCTCCTACCTTTGCCTCCCGAGTGCTGGGATTCAAGTATGCACCACCATACCTGGCTATGTGTCTTGATTTTTATGTGGGTGTTGTGGAATTGGACCCAGGTCATCAGGCTTTGCAAGCAAGTGCCTTTAACCACTGAGCTCTCTCTTCAGCCCCCAGTATACCTCCCCCCCCCCCAAGGTAGGGTCTTACTGTAGCCCAGGCTGATCTGGAACTCACTCTGTAGTTCCAGCCCAGCCTTGAACTCACAGCGATCCTCCTACTTCTGCCTCTAGAGTGCTGGGATTAAAGGCATGTGCCACCATACCTGACCCCCACTACACTCTTAACAGTGTGCTCACTTCAACTAATGCGCAATAACTGTTAGTTGGGTTGATGTATTTGAGTGAGCAGGAGGAAAAAGGGGCATTTGAGGGTCAGTAAGAATAGCATTGACAAAAGTCCAGAGAATGGCATAGGGGCTGTTGGTTTAATAGAATGTGGAGTACGTGTTTGGAAACAGATGTGCAGGCTGCCGACTACTAGCCCAATAGTGGCACTGTCTTCATACAAGAATGCTCAGAGGCTGGAGAGATGGCTCAGAGGTTAAGGTGTTTGCATGCAAAGCCTAATGACCTGTGTTCAATTTCCCAGTACCTACGTAAAGTGACCCATGCACCTGGAGCTCATTTTCAGTGGCTGGAAGAGGCCCTGATGTGTCCATTCTCTGTCTCTCCTCTCTTCTCTCTATCTTTCTCTGCTTGCAAATAAAACAAAAACAAACAAACAAATAAATGAAAAAGAGTGCTCAGTATTGGGATAGTAGACAAGGGACATGGAGTGGCAGTAAGCTTGAAGAGGAAATTGTTGTGGTTCTCAGTGTGGGGTGGTATGGCCCTGCTGTTGACAAAAGTCCCTGAGCATCAGAGGAGCATGACGAAACCATGAAGAACGAATGTGGAGCGTAGAGGTGACTTGAGTTCGTGGCAGGACTGGGAATGACCCCGAGAGCAAGGCAGACATTGCTTGTAGTGGAACTCTGCTGAAGCTGACAGCAGTAGCACAGAGAGCTAAGAATGCCATGCTAGCTTGTTAGCAGACATGGTCATGTTGTAAAGTCAGACTCTGAGTGAAAAGTGTGAGTTGAAGTGTGAGCTAGAGGAATGTGTCAAATTCGAATTTGGAGAGAGGTTGAGAATCATTAGCAAAATAATTTTAAATTATCCTGCTTGTTGACTTTCAACTCTTAACTGGTTTAAACTATCAACTAGCTATCTTGGAATAATACTTGTCAGTGCAAGGTGTATTTAAAGTGGAGACAGAATCAGGAGCAGCGGGCACTTCCTAGGCAAGTTGGTTGTGTTGCTATTTATTGCAGAAGTAATGCTGTACACAGGTCACCCTTTCATTAGTGTGTAAATATTTAAAACTCAAAGCAAATGATATGTCTGCAGGCAGTCAAATGTATTTGAGGCATGGGGCGATGGGAGTCCATACTAAGAGGGCTGTGAGGATCATCTGCAGCAGTGTCTCACTTGATGGGTACCAGCCAGCTGCTGCTGGATAGGGAAAGGCATTCAGCGTTGCCCGCATTTCACTCACAGGACCACATTTAGGACATTTATTTTCTTTTCTATTATTTATTTGAGAAAGAGAAAGAGAATGGGTGTGCTAGGGCCTCCAGCCGGTGCAGATGAACCCCAGATGCAGTGCTACCTTCTGCATTTGGATTATGTGGGTTCTGGGGACTCGAACCTGGGTCCTTTGGCTTTGCAGGTAAGCCCCTTTACTGCTAAGCCATCTCTCCAGCCCAGGATACTTGTTTTCTTCTGCCTCTCTGTAACTCTGTGAATATAGTTTTCTTAGTGCCTGGCTAAAAGAAGCACACTTGTGTGTCTGCTGGGGACTTGGGGGTGGGGCACAGCTGTAGATTGCTTATTTGCAGATCTGCCTGCTCTTCAGTCCCCTGAGAACCAACCAATACATTATTAACATAAAATTCTGTGTAGTGAACAGGGTAGAGCGAAGGAGCCATTTTCACAGTGGGATTCATTTTAATACCTACAGTGTTTTCTAAACAGTTATGTAAGAAGACCAAGTAGACATCGCTTTTGAGAACTCATGGCGAGTTTCTGACTGTGATACACTAGTTAAAATTCACCAGAGGGAGTTAATTTTGAAAGCTCTCAGCTAGGGGTTAATGCAGAGGTATCTTTAAGCTTGTTTTGTAGCCTAGCCCCTCTCTCTGCTTCCCTGCTGCAGTCCAAGGTCAGATTCAGCACCCAGATTCCTCCTGGAGGAGTCATGCAGGGAGTGTGAGCATAGTTAAAAGATACAGGTGCAGCTGACTCTTTGCAGGGTTTACTCTTGGCCCAGTACTCTTGTGTTGTGTTGTGTTGTGTGTGTTGTGTTGTGTTGTGTTGTGTTTTGTTTTGTTTCTTTGAGGTAGGGTCTCACTCTAGCCCAGGCTGACCTGGAATTCACTATGTAGTCTCAGGGTGGCCTTGAACTCATGGTGATCCTCCTACCTCTGCCTCCTGAGTGCTGGGATTAAAGGCATGCGCTACCATGTCCAGCCCGTGTGTGTTCGTTTTTTGAGGTAGGGTTTTACTCTAGCCCAGGCTGGCCTGGAATTCACTATGTAGTCTCAGGCTAGCCTCAAACTCATTGCAATCCTCCTATCTCTGCCTCCTGAGTGCTGGGATTAAAGGTGTGAGTCACCATGTCCAGCTTGGTTTTATATTTATTTATTTATTTATTTTTGACGTAGGGCCTCTAGCCCAGGCTAATCTGGCACTCACTTTGCAGTCCCAGGCTCCCTCGAACTCATAGCAGTCCTACCTCTGCCTCCCAAGTGCTAGGCTTAAAGTCACCATGCCCAGCTTGGCCCAGTACTATTTCCTTTTAATATTTTATTTTATTTATTTATTTATTTGAGAGTGACTGGGTATACCAGGGCCCCCAGCAGTTGAAAATGAACTCCAGAGACGTACCATTTTGTTCATCTGGCTTATATGGCCCTAGGGAATTGAACCTAGTCCTTTGCATGCAAGCGCCTTAACCGTTGAGCCATCTCTCCAGCCCATTGGCCCAGTACTCTTAAATCTGCTGTCTAATTTAATATTCAGAATATATATATATATATATTTGTTTGTTTGTTTGTTTTTCAAAGTAGGGTTTCACTCTAGCCCAAGCTGACCTGGAATTTACTATGTAGTATCAGGATGGCCTTGAACTCATGGTGATCCTTCTACCTCTGCCTCCCAAGTGCTGGGATTAAAGGAGTGTGCCACCACACCCAGCCCAGAATTAATTTTTTAAGGGTTTTGAAATTTATATTTATTTGAGACAAAGAGAAAGGGGAAGAGGGAAAGAGACAATGGGTGTGCCTGAGCCTCTAGCCACTGCAAACAAACTCCAGATATATGTGCCACCTGGTGCCTCTGGCTCACATGGGACCTGGAGAATCTAACCTGGGTCCTTAGACTTCATAGGCAAGCGCCTTAACCACTAAGCCATCTCTCCAGCCCCAGAATAATTTTTTAGTTAACTAATTAACATGGGCAGGAATTTTCTAGGCAATGCAAAAAATAAACAGTAATTAAGACACGAATAAGGTATGAGGGGTCTGATAAAATGACTTAGCAGTTAAGGGACTTGCCTGCAAAGCCTAAGGACACAGGTTTGATTCCCTAGTACCCATGCAAGCCAGATGCACAAGGTGTTGTATGCATCTGAAGTTCATTTGCAGTGGCTAGAGGACCTGGTATGCCCATTCTTTTCCTCCCTCCTTCCCTCCATCCCTCCATCCCTCCTTATCTTCCTCCCTCCCTCCTTTTCTCTCTCTCTCAAATAAATAAATAAATATTTTTTAAAGAATAAGGAATGAGAATACAGGCTTTACTCATCCATTTATAAATACTTAGCATTTTGAAACAAATACAGGCAACAGTTTCTCATTTTACCTCTGATCTGTATGCCTGACTTCATGTTTACTGTACAGAGGAAAAGTGTGTATATACTTTATAGATTCATCCTATTAAAACCCAAGTTAATTGTACTGGGTTCAGGCACTCATTTAAAAAAATTATCTTTTAAACAGTATCTAAGGAGAGATGGCTTAGCAGTTAAAGCACTTGCCTTCAGAGCCACAGGACTCAAGTTTGATTCCCCAGGACCACAGAAGCCAGATGCACAAGGTGGCACATGCATCTGGAGTTTGTTTGTAGCGGCTGAGGCCCTGGTGCACTTATTCTCTCGCTCATAAACAAATAAAACATGGAATTATGTAATTTTTTTAAAAAAAAGATAATTTTTTAAATTATTTTTTTATTTTTTTTGGTTTATCGAGGTAGGGTCTCGCTTTAGCCCAGGCTGACCTGAAATTCATTCTGTTGTCCCTGGCTGGCCTTGAACTCACAGCAATCCTCCTACCTCTGCCTCCCAAGTGCTGAGATTAAAGGCGTGTACCACCACGCCCAACAAAAAAATTACCTTTTGCTGGGTATAGTGGCACATACTTTTTTTTTGGGGGGGGGTTGTTTGAGGTAGGGTATCACTCTAACTCAGGCTGACCTGGAAAAGGTATGTGCATCACCACGCCCAGCTGCACATACCTTTAATCCTAGCACTGAGGAGGCAGAGGTAGGAGGATCACTGTGAGTTCAAGGCTAGCCTGGGACTACAAAGTGAATTCCAGGTCAGCCTGAGCTAGAGTGAGACCCTACCTCAAAAAAACAAAAATAAATAAATAAATAAAATAATAAGAGTCTTTTAACTTTTAATTGATATTTTTCATATATCCACATAATGCATTTTGATCATAATACCCTCCCATTATTTTCTTTTGTCTTCAAACCCCTTCTGTCCAACTAGTCCCTTTTCTGTTCTGATGTCTTTCTCTGTCCCCATCATCCATGTCATGTTGGTGGGCCCAATATTTTTCAGGTAATGATAGCCACTGTGAGGTCATGAATGCAATGGCCACTTCTCCTGAAAAACAGCTTCCCAAAGTACTCCTCCCTCTCCTTTGACTATTTCTGCCAGCTCTTCTAAAGTGGTCCCTGAGCCTTGCAGAGTGTAATGGAGAGGTCTCATGTAGTGTTGAGCATTTCTCTCTCTCTCTTTCTCTGTCTCTCTCTCTCTCTGTGTGTGTGTGTGTAGGTGGGTGGGTGAGTGTATACATGAATGTGCATCCATCCAACAGCCCATGTGCTTGCCTGTGGTGGCCATAGTGGACCATCATATGTTACATTATGCTCCATCACTTTTCCATCCATTCATACTTGAGCCCAGAGCCTCTTACTGATCCTGAAGCTTGCTGTTTATCTGTTTCAGCAATACTTGGGTCTTTGCTCTCCTTCAGGACTGGGGTTACAAATGCACATATTGCCATACCCAACTGCTCATGTGGGTCCTGAGGATTGAACTAGAGAGGTGTCTTTGGCCTCAAGCCCTCATACTTACACAAGAAGTGCTCTTAACTGGTAAGCCATCTCTTTAGCCCTCTTCTCAGCACTTGGATGTATGTTGAGTCTTCCCCAGTAGTCAACACCTTTGTAAAAGAGAGGTTGCTTTAACCAGAAGTTAGAGTAGTAGCACTAAACTATGAGTATAAACATAAACATTTAGAGGGCAATTTGATGGACACAATATATCTATTCAGCCAAGCAACTGGAGTATATTCCAGCCATAGGCTTTTGACTAGGCTTTCAGAACCAGGCATGAATTACTTCCCACGTAACTGCTCTTATCCAGTCAGAGAGCAGTTGGTTGCCGTCATAACAGTTATGCCACTATTTGCCTGCGTGGCTGGTTGGGTAGCTTGCAGGGTCCATTGCTGGTTTGAAGACTATTGATGACTGACAGCTAGCTAGCAGGGAGGAGACTTCCAGTACAGTTTCAGCATTATTTCTACGTGTCCTATAGAAGCTCGTGGAGGTACTCACTTTTTTTTTTTTTTTTTTTTTTTTTGAGGTAGCAGTCTTGCTTTAGCCCAGGATGACCTGGAATTTACTATGTACTCTCAGGCTGGCCTCAAACTCACTGCAGTCCTCCTACCTCTGCCTCCCTAGTGCTAGGATTAAAGGGGGGTGCACCATCATGCCTGCTGTTTGTTTTGTTTTGTTTTTTAAGGCAAGATCTCACTCTAGCCCAGGCTGACCTGGAATTAATCTGTAGCCCCAGACTCGCCTCAAATTCACAGGATTCTCCTACCTACCAGGGTGCTGGGACTAAAGGTGGGTGCCACCACACAGGGCTAGGAATTCTCATTTAGAATAATGAAAACTGATAAAACCTAAACCAACAATAGGTAGCTGGCACATTAGAATCTCTCTCTCTCTCTTTTTTCTTCAAGGTAGGGTCTCACTCTAGCCCAGGCTGACCTTGAATTATGTATGTAGTCTTAGGGTGGCCTCGAACTAATGGAAATCCTCCTAACTCTGCCTCCTGAGTGCTGGGGTTAAAGGCATGCACTACCATGCCTGACTAGAATATAGCTCTAAAACAGAACGATAGGGGCTGGAGAGATGATGCAGTCCTTCAAAGGTGCTTGTTTGCAAAGCCTGCATGCCAAACAACTGGCATTCATTTGGAATGGCAAAGACCCTAGTGCACCCATACCTACAGGTAGACAGGTAGAGGCAGGAGGATCAGGAGTTCAGAGTCATCTTCAACTGTGTTCCTGGGATATATGAGACCCTGTCTCAAAAAACTAAGCCAAGGGCTGGAGAAATTGCTTAGTGGTTAAGTTGCTTGCCTACAAAGCCAAAGGACCCAGGTTTGATTCTCTAGGGCCCACGTAAGCCAGATGCACAAGGTGGTTCATGTGTCTGGAGTTTGTTTATAGTGGCTGCAGGCCTTGGTGCACCCATCCTCTGTATATTTTTGCCTTTCTCTTTCTCAAATAAAAATTATTTAAAAAGAAAAAGAAAAAAAATTAAGCCAAGAGTTAAGTTTTCTCTAGTAGAAATTTATGGTTAGATAACTTCTGGTGTTGATTCAGCTCAGTTACAGAATACCGTAACAGTCTGTCTACATTTGGAGCACAATCATAAGCTCAGTTGTACTGTAAAGCCAGGAATAATTTCTTTGCCATAATTGAATGCATATTTCTATCTGTGTGTTACCTGTCTATGTGCATTTAGACACAAAAAAGGATTTGTTTTATGTGCCCAAAGTGCTCACTCAAGTTCGTTGGATGTAATGAAGCCTAAGACCCCCAGCTTGTGTGTGGGAGTATGGGTGGAGGAGCTCTTATTAAAGGAGGGCTGCTTAGCACTGGGAGATTGACCAAGCCTGTCATTGGCCATCTTTTTGTTTTTTGTTTGTTTATTTATTTATTTGAGAGTGACAGAGAGAAGGAGGCGGCGGGGGGGGGGAGAGAATGGGCGCGCCAGAGCTTCCAGCCTCTGTAAATGAACTCCAGATGCGTGTGCCCCCTTGTGCATCTGGCTAACGTGGGTCCTGGGGAATTGAGCCTCGAACCGGGGTCCTTAGGCTTCACAGGCAAGTGCTTAACCGCTAAGCCATCTCTCCAGCCCAATTGGCAATCTTTTAAATGTACACGTTTTTCTTTCTTTGTCACCCTTTGGCAGCCTGGCATTGTAATATATATATACTGTAAGGGACAGAAATGCTAATGGATATAGAAATAATATATGAGGCCTTGAATTTCAGTAATGGAAATACTGAATTCTAGCTTAACTGCTACAAAGATGCTTAAGAAACAGACCATATCCATGAACTTGCATTTTAGAGACTTACGTTATGGGTCTGTTTATAAGTTGATAGTGTTAATTATTTTATTATTAAATTAGTCTAAAAAAATCAAGGTCTTCATTTCATACATAGAAAGGGCTGCACCACCTCAGAAGCCCAGTTTGTTTTCTCTCTCCCCCTTTCTCTGTGTGTCTATAATGTATTTCAAATATATATTTATTTTAGAGAAAGGCAGAGAGAGGAAATGGGTATGCCAGGACCTCTAGCCACTGCAAACAAATTCCAGATGCATGTGCCACTGTGTGCATCTAGCTTTACGTGGGAGCTGGGGAATCAAACCTAGGTTCTTTGGCTTTATTGCCAAATGCCTTAACCAGTAAGCTATCTCTCTAGCTCTTGTTTTCCTTTTTGAGGTAGGGTCTCACTCTAGCCCAGGCTGACCTATAATTTACTATGTAGTCTCAGGGTGGTCTCTAATTTACAGCAATCCTCCTATCTGCTTCCTGAGTGGTGTAATTAAAGGTATGCTCCACCACACCTGGCAACATACACACACACACACACACACATACACAATTTTTTTTTTCAAGATAGGGTCTCACTCTAGCCCAGGCTAACCTGGAATTCACTATGTAGTTTCAGGGTGGCCTTGAACTCATGGCAATCGTCCTACCTCTGCCTCCTGAGTGCTGGGATTAAAGGCATGCTCCACCACGCCCAGGCACACACATATTTTAAAAATATTTTTATTTATTTGTAAGCAGAGAGAGAATATGAATGAGAATGAGTGTTCCAGGGCCTCTTGCCACTGCAAATGAACTCCAGATGCATACATGCTGTACTTTGTGCATCCAGTGTTACGTGGGTACTGGGGAATCAAACTGGGTCATCAGGCTTTGTAAACAAGTGTTTTTAACTGCTGAGCCATCTCTCCAGTCCAGGTTCATATATTGATATAGTCCAATTACTGCCTGTTCAGAGAGGGTTGGCTTTGTTTCGATTTTAAAGGCTGCTCTGCATTTCTGGTAAACCACAAGGTAAAGGCATGGGAGAAGCAGATGTTTTGCTGGTTTTGAGGCCTTGTGGCTTTCCATGGAGAAGTAACAGTACAGGCCACATGAAGGTTTTATTTCCTCCTTTTTTTTTTTTTTTTTAAAGTGGGGCCAAGGGTGCTTAGCTCTTTAGTATCAGAGATATATATGGCCAGCTGTAGTAGGTCTGTGTTCACCACCACATAACAGATTCATATTTCTGGAAGTAGATATATATATATATGCGCCACCATGTCTGACTAGACTGACTTTTTTGAGAGAATGGGCACACCAGGGCCTCCAGCCTTTGCAAATGAACTCCAGAGGCATGTGCCACCTTGTGTATCTGGCTTATGTAGGTCATGGGGAATTGAACCTAGGTCCTTTGGCTTTTCTGGCAAGCACCTTAACCACTAAGCTATCTCTCTAGCTCTAGACTGACTTAAAATTTTTTTTTGTTTCTTTTTATTTATTTATTTGAGAGCAACAGACAGAGAGAGAAAAAGAGGCAGAGAAAGAGAGAGAATGGGCACATCAGGGCCTCCAGCCACTGCAAATGAACTCTAGATGCATGTGCCACCTTGTGCATCTGGCTTATGTGGGTCCTGGGGAATTGAGCCTTGAACCAAGGTCCTTAGGCTTCACAGGCAAGCGCTTAACCACTAAACCATCTCTCCAGCCCTAGAATGACTTTTATAAGGAGTGGATTCTGGCTTTACCTTTGAGTAGCTGGGGGACCCTTATCTGGTTACTTAATTATCTGTGCCTTTGCTTACTTTTCTGTAAAATGCACATGATAACAGAACTTTCTTCTTTAATTGGGAGGATATTCTTTTGGTTTTTCGAGGTAGGGTCTCACTCTAGCCCAGGCTGACCTGGAATTCACTATGGAGTCTCAGGGTGGCCTCGAACTCAGGGCAATCCTCCTACCTCTTCCTCCCGAGTGCTGGGATTAAAGGCTGTGCGCCACCACGCCCGGCTAATTGGGAGGATATTGAGATGTACATGTAAGGCTCCTGGTGTGTAATAGCTACTTAATAACTACTGCTTGTTTGGAATGACATTGAGGATCACATCATCACAAATGGAAGAAACAGGATCTGAACGCCTTTGCTCTCTTGTACCACATTGCCCAGATGTTCCAGAATCAGTCTTCTCACATGATGCCATCTTGTGTCACCTCTTCTCATGAACCTGCTCTGTGTTGCTTGGCATGAAGCCTACACTATCTGATTCACACCAGGTTGTCCTGCTCAACACTATGTAGACTGTCTCCCACAGCCTATCTCCCATTCTCCACCTCTGTTCATGGAGTGCCCTCCAATTCTACAGATGACCTTCCTCCTATCCCTGCCTTGGTGGAGGCATTCTGGACTACCCCATGCTCAGTCCATCCCTCTTTGCGCTCCTGTGCTGCACAGATGAGAGGCTGCTTGATACTTGGCAAGATAATGCCTCAGAAGGTTCTGTAACTTCACATGTATTTATCTTACCTGCTAAAAATGAGCCATGGTTTAGTAATGGGCTACCTTCCATTGCATTTATTTATTTATTTTTCGAGGTAGGGTCTCACTCTAACCTAGGCTGACCTGGAATTCACTATGTAGTCTCAAGGTGGCCTTGGACTCACGATTCTCCTACCTCTGCCTCCCAAGTGCTGGATTAAAGGCGTGCGCCACCATGCCCGGCTTCAGTAAATTCTTAAGAATGGATTCGGGTCTTCATTTCTTGCTTGGGGCACTAGTTGGAATAGCTCCCTCTGTGTGTGAACCCCTCTGTTGGCTTTTGAAGCTCTCTTCAGCCTGATCCTCACCTGCCTCTTGGTCTCATCAGCAAGCAGTCACTTTGGCATACCCTGGCTTCTTTTCAGTTCCCAGAATGTTCTGTATGACTGAGTCCACCTGGTAAGCTGAGGCTCTCTTCCTTGTCACTTCCTCTAAGCCATTTGCAAGCATTGCAAGGTGCTTCCTCTTCTTAGCTCCACCCACCACCCTTGTTCTTCTGCTGCTTTCTCTACAGATCTGAGACCCTTATGTACCTATTGGTTTTACTGGCCAGTCTGGAGCTCCTTGAGGGCAGGGCCAGCTCATCCATTCTTTCATTCGGAAAAAAAGAGGGAGCGGAAGAGAATGGGCACGCTAGCCTCTGCAGACTCTAAATGCATGTGCCACCTTGCGCATCTGGCTTACATGGGTACTGGGTAATCGAACCTGTGTCCCTAGGGTTCTCAGGCAAGTGCTTTAACTGTTAAGCCATCTCTCCAGCCCTTATTTATTTATTTAATTTTTTGTCTGACCTCCTGTAGAGATGGCTGTGTGCACAGCCCAGAATGCCTGTTGATCATACATGACTGATAAATAACAGAGGCCACTCTTCAGAGCTCAGTGTTTCTTTCTGATGCTTTGACAGATTTTTTTTCCCCATTGAACTATATTGCACATTGACAGTGATGAGTCATTTCTTAGCAAAGGGTGAAACAGGAAAGCGCCAAGCCTCCTGGACTAGAGTAGGAGGCTGCAGATGGGTCTTGCTGGCCAGGTCTGGCCCTTCCCTGAATTTGCCCGGCGGGTCTCAAACAGCAGGAGTGGGAGGGCCCCTCTTCCCGGTGGGCAGGTGATTTATTGGCTGGGACGCTTCCGCGGTGGTTTCGTTGTGGACAGGCGCCTTGTGAAGTGCACACTTAAGCCTGGGCCTGACCAGGAGCCGGGCCCACGTTTCGCAGTCGGCTTGTGCGCCCCGACCGTGGGCTGAAGACCCGGCGGCCTGGGAAGGGCCTGGGCCCGGCGGGTGCCCGCTCCCCGCACTTGCCGAGGTAGGGAGGAAGTTTCGCGCTTAGATGGCTTGGCGGACTCCTGCCCGGAAGGAGGACCCTGGAAAGCCTGCGCGGGGCCGGGAGGCTGGAGCTGCCCGGCGGGGGTCGGGCCGGGGGCGGGGCCGGGGCCGAAGCGCGGGGCCCCCGGCGGGCCGCGGGCGGTGGGTGGCGCGGCGATCCAGGCCGCCTTTTGCAGCCGCCCGCGGCCGCGCCGGGCTCTGCGCGCGGCTCTCCAGCCTCCTCCCCCGGCGGCAGCGGCGGCCCCAGCCCCGCGCCCCCCGCGCCCCGCGCCGCGCGGCCCCGCTGCGGTCACACGCCGAGCCGAGCCGAGCCGCCCGCGGCCGCCTCCGCCCTGCGCTTTGTGGAGCCGCGCCGAGTGACAGGCGGCGGTCCCCGGCCGAGCGCTTACCTGTGGCTGCCCGGCCCGGCCCGGCCCGGCCCGGCCGCCGGTTCCGGCTTGGAGCCCCGAGGTGGGGGCCGCCCCAGCCCGGGGCGGGAGGGCTGCTGGCGGGGAGCGGGACGCGTGAAAGTCCCGGGGCTGCCCGAGGCCGAGCGGGGTACTGCCGCGGGAGCGGAGGGCTGGCGAGGGCCGTCAGAGGGAGGAAGTGGTGCCGGGGTCTTTATTTGGAGTGGTCTGTAATGACGGACACGGCGGGGCAGGCTGGCCGCAGCTCAGGCTCGCGGTGGGCTTCCGCGATGTCGCTGCCTTCCTGCTGAATCCCTGGGGTTGAGGCAGGGCCCTTGCAGCCCGCCAGGGTGCTCTCTGGACAAGAGGGGCCAGGTTTGTTCCTTTCCCCTTGGGTAGGAGACACTTAGGGCAAGGAAGCTCCGTTCCCCGGTGGGCAGCAGTTGTAATATTTTATTGAACTGCGGGCCATATTTGTTGTGTTTGTCTCTTCGTGGACCAGACTGTTGTCAGACAGTCTGCTTCAAAACGCAGGATGTCCTTCTAAACGGGCTGCCCTAGTTGGGGTTACTCTGAAGGCTTGGGGGGCCTGCCCTGCCGGCGGGTCGCAGCTGCGTTGCTGAAATACTCTCGCAGCCTAGTCACTATTTCCTAGCTCAGACTTTTCTGTGGCTGTTATTCTGCTGATTGCAGATATCTTTGCTTTGCTGACATCCTGTTTTGTTTTTCTTCTTTTTCTTTCTTTCTTCTTCTTTTTTATTTTTACATCCATTTGTTGTTTCTTTTTATCACAGAAACGCTTCGTTAAGGGACTCCGGCAATACGGCAAGAACTTCTTCAGAATTAGAAAGGAGCTGCTTCCCAATAAGGAAACGGTGAGTACAATTGGACTTTATGTAACTTGATTTTTTCCTCTTTGCTCCTGCTGCTTCTCCGCATCTGAGCTTATGAAATGGTTTCCTTTAACCCCGCTCTGTGCCAGACTCGGGCTAGCCTCCAGAATTCTGTTCGCCCTACTTCCTTGACTTCACTTTAGCTGGTGATTTTAGATAGTAGAGTGACACACTGTGCTTCTCCTCCTGCAAGAACGTGTTGTAACTGTAGGAACTGGAAGGGCTTTGGGAACAGTTAGTTGGGGGAGGGACTGTTGGCGAGTTAACATCTAATTTTAAATCTAGTGGCTGGAATAGGAAATGTCATTTTATCAGTAGTTTGGATTTTGTAACTGGCAAAAGACATCCACCCAGTCAAACCATAGAATTAGAGGCTAGTGACCCCACTATATTTGACTTCTGATGGGATTTCCCCCCCCCCTTTTTTTAGAAGAATAGCTTTAAATCTTTAATATTCCAGCTGTAAACATTTTCACTTTTCAGAGAACTGATACAGAAGGACTTTAACAAGTTGCTTAAGTGGAGTTTGGGAGAGATTCCTTTGATACTTAACAAAGCTGAGGGCCCAGTGCATCTGATAAACTTGTGTGTGCCTGAGTGTGTGTGTGTGTCTGACTGAAACCTCCCAGTGGTTTCCTGTGGAGATGGCACTGAAAAGGGTGCAGTTCCCCCTACCTATGATTCCCTGACTCCTGATCATCTTACAGGCTTGTCAGACTGTGGGGGAGGGAGAGGACCACCCACTTTACCCTGCTCCGGAAGTCCTACTCAGACCTGAGGGGGAGGGTTGTGATTGATATTTGCGCTGCTTACACTTTATAGGAAGTCTACGAGAGTGAAGAACATCCAGTAGAAAAGTGGGCAGTGGGCTTTTTGTTGTTTGCTATTTTGTTTTCTGCTGTATCTTATTTATTGGTTTTCTTTTTTTAAAGTTCTTATTTAAAAATGAGCTAGCTGGGAAAATGGTTCAGTTGCTAAAGTGCTTGCCTAGGTACCTGAGTTAAAATCCCCAGCACCCACATGAAAGCCTAGTGTGGAAGCATACGCCTGTAGTCCCCGCACTGGGGAGGCAGAGGCAGAGGCAGAAAGAAACTGCCAACATTCACAGTTGATGCCCCAGAGAAAGAAAAAAAAATGTTTAGAGGTCAACCTGGGCCAGAGAGAGACCTCTCTACCTCAAAACAAACAAAAGGAACTAAAGCCAGGCATGGTGGTGCAAGCCTTTAATCCCAGCACTGAGGACGCAGAGGTAGGATTGCTGTGAGTTCAAGGCCAGCCTGGGACTACATAGTGAATTCTAAATCAGCCTGGGCTAGAGTGAGATCCTACCTTGAAACAAAGAAACAACAACACAAAAAGAACAATATCTCAGAATACCTTTTGCTTTTAAAGACATGCACCACCACCTGATAACAGATACTAGAGAAGGGTTCTGAGATTGTAAGTATAGCCTAGTAGTATATGGCTGTTATCAATCGGTGGTAGTTAGATTTGATTTTATTTTTTTGGTGTTCTCCCCTGCCCTTTGCCTCCACAGTAAGATCTCGCTTTAGCCCAGGCTGACCTGGAATTCACTAAGTAGTGTTCTGGGATTAAAGGCATGTGCCACCGTGCCTGGCAGAGAGAGAGAGAGAGAAAGAGAGAATGGGTGCGCCAGAGCCTCCAGTTGCCACAAAGTAATTCCAGGTGTGTAGGCCATTCTTTTCATCTGGCTTTTACGTGGATACTGAGGAATTGAACTCTGGTCCTTAGACTTTGCAGGCAAATGCCTTAACCACTGTGCCATCTCTCCAGCCTCTTGTTTCCTTTTTCTAATATTTCTTTATTTGAGAGTGTGGGAAGAGAGTGGGTGTGCCAGGGCCTGTAGCCACTACAAACTCCAGATGCATGAGCTACCATGTGCATGTAGCCTACGTGGGTACTGGGGAATTGAACCTGGGTCCTTAGGCTTTGCAGGCAAGCACCTTAACTACTAAGCCATCTCTCCAACCCTTGTTTTTATTTTTATTTTTTATTGTTGACAATTTCCATAATTGTAAGCAATATCCCATGGTAATTCTCTCCCTCCCCCCACTTTCCCCTTTGAAACTCCACTCTCCATCATATCTTTTTTAAAAATGTTTTTAAAGATTATTTATTTATTTATTTATGTATTTATTAGAGACAGAGAGGGAGGGAGAAAGAGTTCCCCGGGCGAGAGAGAGTGGGCACGCCAGGGCTTCTAGCCACTGCAACTCCAGATACATGCACCACCATGTGTAACTGCCTTATGTGGGACCTGGAGAATCAAACCTGGGTCCTTAGGCTTTATAGGCATGTGCCTTAACAGCTGAGCCATCTCTCTAGCCCTCTTTGTTTGTTTTTTGAAGCAGGATCTCACTCTAGTCTAGGCTGGCCTTAAACTTCCAGTAGTCCTCCTCCCCACCTCAGCCTCCTGAGTGCTGGGATTAAAGGTGTGAGCCACCGTTCTGGCTTAAATATATGTATATGTATATGTATATGTATATGTATATGTATATGTATATGTATGTGTTATGTGGATTCTCGGGAGTTAAATTTAAGGACCTAGAGGACCTCATACTTAAGTGGCAACTTCTGAGCCATTTCCCCAGCCCTGATATATATACATTATCAATTAAAATGGCTTGACCCAAGTGTAAGAGTTTGTTTTTGGCGAAATGAAAAAAAGGAAGGTTAATGAGGAGACTTCCCCCTCCCCCCCGAGGTTTCGAGGTACGGTCTTACTCTAGCTCTAGCTCAAGCTGACCTGAAATTCACTATGTAGTCTCAGGGTGGACTTGAACTCACAGCGATCCTCCTACCTCTGCCTCCCAAATGCTGGGATTTAAAGCGTGCGCCACCACACCCTGCTTTCTTTTTTGAGGAAGGGTCTCATTCTAGACCAGGCTGACCTTGAATTCACTATGTAGTTTCAGGTGGCCTTGAACTAATGGTGATCCTCCTACCTCTGCCTCCTGAATGCTGGGATTAAAGGCAAGTGCTGGGCTTAAAGGCATGTGCCACCATGACTAGCCTTTTTTTTTTTTAAAATTATTATTCATTTGCAAGCAGAGAGAGAGAGAGAGAGAGAGAGAGAGATGAGAATGAGAATGAATGAGTATGCCAGGGCCTCCAGCCACTGCAAATGAATTCCAGATGCATGTGCCACTCTCTGCATCTCCATGCTCCACATGGGTACTGGGGAATCAAACCAAGGTAGTTAGGCTTTGCAGGGAAGTGCCTTGACCACTAAGCCATTCTCTCCAGCCTCATTTTTTAAAAATATTTTTATTTATCTATTTGACAAAGGAAGAGGGGGAGAGAGAAAATGGACTCACCAGGGCCTCCAGCCACTGCACATGAACTCGATGCGTGTGCCTCCTTGTATATCTGGCTAACGTGGATCTTGGGGAACTGAACCTGTCTCCGTGGCTTTGCAGACAAATGCCTTAACTGCTAAGCCATCCCTCCAACCCTTGGCTAGAATTTTTTTTTTTTTTTCAAAGTAGGGTCTCATTCTGGTCCAGGCTGACCTAGAATTGGCTAGAATTTTTTTTAATTAACAACTTCCATGATTATAAAAAATATCCCATGGTAATACCCTCCTTCCCCCCACTTTCCCCATTGAAATTCCATTCTCCCCATCTCAATCAGTCTCTCTTTTATTTTTATGTAATTATCTATTCCTCCTATTATGATGGTCTTGTGTAGGTAGTGTTAGGCTCTGTGAGGTCATGGATATCTAGTCCATTTTGTGTCTGGAGGAGCACGTTATAAGGAGTCCTACCCTTCCTTTGGCTCTTCCATTCTTTCCGCCACCTCTTCCACAATGGTCTTGGAAGGTGTGATTGAGACATTTCAATGCTGAGCACTCCTCTGTCCCTTCTTCTTAGCACCATGGTGCCTTCTGAGTCATCCCAACTATTTTGGTTTTTTGAGGTAGGGTCTCACCGTAGCCCAGGCTGACCTGGATTTCACTGTGTAGTCTTAGGGTGACCTTGAACTCATGGAGATCCTCTTACCTCTGCCTCCCTAGTGCTGTGATTAAAGACGTGTGCCACCACACCCAGCTTGAAATATTTTTATTTATTTGCAAGCAGAGAGAAAGAGAGGAGAGAGAGACAGGATGGGTGCACCAAGCCTCCAGCTACTGCAAATGAATTCCAGGTGCATGCACCACCTTGGGCATCTGCCTTTGCATGGGTACTGGGGAATCGAACCCGGATCATTAGGCTTTGCAGGCAAGTGCCTCAACTTCTGAGCCAATTCTCCAACCCCCCTCCCCCATTTTTTTTTTTTTTTTTTTTTTTTTTTTTTGAGGTAGGGTCCCTCTGCAGCCCAGTTTGACCTGGAATTTACTATGTACTCTCAGGCTGCTCTCCACCTCACAGTAATCATACTACCTCTGCCTCCTAAGTGCTGGGGTTAAAGGTGTGTGCCACCACACCTCAGCTAAAGTTGTAACCTTATGACATAAGCTTTTTTTTTTTTTTTTTTTACCCTCAGGGCCTCACACATGTTAGGCAAGCATTCTACCCTATAGCTATATTCCAACCCCTTGACTCAAATCTTATTTACCTCTTTCTCTGCTAAAAGGTGTAAATTAGGAAGATTTGATACATACATACATATGTATGATATATTTTATTAAAACTTATTTTTATATTGTTACTGGTTTGAGAGAGGGAGAGAGAAGGGACACACCAGGGTCTCTAGCCACTGCACATGAACTCCAGATGCGTGCGCCATCTTGTGCATCTGGCTTATGTGGATCCTGGGGAATCAAACCTGAGTGCTTTGGCTTTGCAAGCAAGTGCCGTAACCACTAAACCATTTCTCCAGCCCAACAATTGATACATATCTTTTTAAAAAGTATTTTATTTATATTTATTTATTTGAGAGAGGGAAAGAGGCAGACGGAGAGAGAGAGAGAATGGGCACACCAGGGCCTCTTGCTAGTGCACATAAACTCTAGACACATGAGCCACTTCGTGCATCTGGCTTATGTGCGTCCTGGGAAATCAAACCGAGGTCCTTTGCCTTTGCAGGCAAGCACCTTATCCACTAAGTCATCTCTCCAGTCCAGAAGTGATACATATCTTAACATTCATTTTATCTTTGCTTTGTAGTAGTATGATCAAGCAGTAAACCAGTCTTTTTTGGTTTTGTTTTGTGGTATTGAAGATCAAACCCAGAGTTCTGTGTATGCTAGGCAACAAAACATTTTTTTTTAAATAATATTTATTTGAGAGAGATTGAGAAAGAGGCAAATAGAGAGAATGGTTGTTGCAGGACTTCTAACCACTGCAAATGAACTCCAGATGCATGTGCCGCCTTGTGCATTTGGTTTTACGTGGGTACTGGGGAATCAGACCTGGGTCCTTTGGCTTTGCAGTTAAGTGCTTTAACCACTCAGTCATCTCTCCATCCCCCCCAAAAGTTTTGTCTTTAATGGAAACAGACTTGACTAACCTTTAACCTAGGTAAGGCTCTTTTCTTAGTACGAAAGTCAGTTTCTGCTAATCTAACCCATTCTCCCCGATTTTCTTTTTTTACACATGCCATCTTACTCAGTGGACAGCAGCCTATTTTCTCAGCACATGTGTTCTGCCTGCACCAGCTTTGAGCTAGCTCCCCAGTTAGCTGTCTTTCCTGAGGCTGGGCCTCACTGGCACTATACTCTTCGTGCATTCATTGCAGCAGTGGAGGGTTTCTTATGACTGGCATTTGCTAAGCTCTCCTGGTGTCCTGCTCCCTTGTGATTGCATGGGAGGAGTTTGGTAGTAGGGTAAACCTGTAAGTATTCTAATCAGCTGGGAGAGGCCCTCATCTGGTATTTTCCTTAGCTATCAACACAGCCAAGCTAATCATTACAGCTACAGGAAGGGGGGCAAAGGTCATTTTTTCTGAAGATGAGAAATTTTGCAGGCACTAGTATTCTTAGTTTAAAACTTCCTTGGTAGAAATTATGATTGTGTCTTTCTATAGAAAAGTCTTCTAGCTTAGATACTTTCCACATTCTTTTCTATCAGATTATTAAGTTATTTCTTTGGTATTCTGAAGTGACTTGAAACGTCAGAAGGGCATTAACATCCAAAAGATCATGCCTGATTGGGCATAGGAGCAAGGGTCAGCAGACCTGTGTTCTATTCTTGGCCCTGCTAGTAACTGTAGTACTTGATCTCATCTAACTGTGTTCTGACTGACAAGTACTCGGAAGTTATTGTCTGTGAAATGGTGGGTCTTTGCATGAGCATTGACAAGTCCTCTTAGTCTTATAAAAGGCTGTGGGCACCCATGGTTGTGCTGAGAGATAGTTTTTGATAGTTTAGTTTTACCCTGCCACTCACTTGTTGTGGGCCTTGGGCAGATTATTAACCCCTTATTCTTTGATTTCTGTGTTTGTAAGGTAGGATAATACTTTTTTGCCTTTAGAATGGTTCTGAGAATTTAAGTTTCATTTACTATTTTATTTATTTGACAGGGAGAGAAAGAGAGAGATGCACAAAGAGAGAGAGAGAGAGAATGGGCACGCCAGGACCTTTAGCTGCTGCAGATGAACTCCAGAAGCATGAGCTACCTTGTGCATTTGGCTTACATGGGTCCTGGGGAGTCGAATCTTGGTCCTTTGTCTTTGCAAGCAAGTGTCTTAACTGTTAAGCCACCCCTCCAGCCCTATTTATTTAGAGAGGGAGAGAGAAGACAGAGGTAGGAGGGTCACCATGAGTTTGAGGCCACCCTGAGACAACATAGTGAATTCCAGGTCAGCCTGAGCTAGAGTGAAACCCTACCTCAGAATCCCCCCGCCCCACCCCCTGCAAAAAAAAAAAAAAAAAAAGGAAAGGAAAGAAAAGGGGGGGGTGTGAATGGGCATTCATCCCCTGCATCTGGCTTATGTGGGTCCTGGGGAATCGAACCTGGATCCTTGAGCTTCCCAGGCAAGTGCCTTAACTGTTCAGCCATCCCTCCAGCCCGGTTCTGAGAATTTAAATGAGATGTTTATAAAGTGTTTAAAAATGATTTTTTCTCTCCCTCCCATTACGCTCTCATGTTGGATGATTTTTTTTTTCTCCTTTTTTCCCCTCTATTCTTTTTTCTCACACCCTCTGCCTTCCCCTGCCTCCTGTCACACCTTTGCTGGATCCATATAAAAGAGCCAGTTAACTTGTTTTCACCAATCATCAATCCTGCCAACACCTTCTCAGTTTAAACACTGGGAAGCACAAAGGGCAGTGCCTGGTTTGGGAATGTATCTGTGTCAGAGGAGTGTGCCTATGGTATGTTCATCCTCAGCTTCCTGAGCCTTCTTGGTTTCTGGTGTTTCTTACACAGAGCTAGATCTGGCTTTGTTTTGAACATCACTGCTCTTTGAAGTGGGAACAGTGGCTGGTTGTTTATAGGGGTTTAGTTGAATGGGTATTATGTGTTAGCCTTATAGCACCCAAGAGAATAACTACATGTTAGATCTTTCTAGTATCATAGGTGTGTAAAGACCAATCAGTTATTCTTGTTATTTCTTCCTTCCTCTGTAACCATTTTCCTTCCTTTAGTCTTCTTATAAAGCGTATAATTAATATGTGAAATATAGCTAGGAATCAGCAGAGAATTTCAGATTGACATTGGCTGCATTCTGCCCCTCTCTCAAGCCACTGTTTGGGCTAAACTCCATCCAAGTATTAGGTGTTAGTACATGTGCCACTCCAGGATCTCAGCCCATGCTGGCCTGGAACTTGGTGATCCTCTGAACCAGACCTCATGGTTCTGTTTTAAGTACCCACCACCTTACTGTTGGGTAGATGAGTTACATGGCTTTTGGCCTTTGATTGTAAAATAATACTTGAAAAAATAGGCCCTATAGAATCAAATCTTAATTTCCTGCAGAAGAATCCATGTCATGAACAATACAAAATCATGGATGATCCAAAAATAATTATTTGATTTTTGTTGTTGTTGTTGTTTGTTTTGAGGTAGGGTGCTGCTCTAGCCCAGGCTGACCTGGGATTCACTCTGTAGTCTCAGGGTGACCTCGAACTGATGGTCAATCCTACTTCTGCCACCACACCCGGGTGATTTTTAAAATTTTTTTTTATTTTTTATGGTTTTTCAAGGTAGGGTTTCACTCTAGTCCATGCTGACCTGGGATTCACTCTGTAGTCTCAGGGTGACCTCGAACTCATGGCGATCCTCCTACTTTTGCCTCCCAAGTGGTGGGATTAAAGGCTGGGATTCAAGGTGTGAGCCACTACGCCCCATTTATTTATTTATTTGAGAGAGAGCTACAGAAAGAGGCAGCTAGAGAGAGAGAGAGAGAATGGGCGTGCCAGGGCCTCCAGCCATTGCAAATAAACTCCACAGGCGTGCGCCACCTCGTGCATCTGGCTTACGTCCTTAGGTCCTGGGGAGTCGAACCTGGGTTCTTTGGCTTTGCAGGCAAGCACCTTAACCACTACAACATCTCTCCAGCCCTGACTTTTTTTTTTAAACATATGTTACCGTTTTCTACAAAATCATGGGATGAATACTTAGATCATGGTGACATACCTTCAATCTTAAACATGTCCATGGTACTTGGATGGATGATTGTCCCTTGAACCCTTTGAATATAGCTCTGTCTACTGTTCTAGCATTGGAGCATAAACAGGAGCACTTCCTGGCATGGCTGCTCTGGCTTCACATACTGTGAAGATTGGCAAGAAGACAGTTAGGTCTGCACAACCTCTTTAGGAAGAGCCACCCTAGAATTGTGACCTGTGAAAAGAGAAAGAACACCTGGAATTCACTATGTAGTCCCAGAGTGGCCTCACACTCACAGTGATCCTCCCACCTGTGTTGGGATTAAAGGCATGTGCCACCATGCCCAGCCTCCCCCCACCCCCAGGTGTCTGTCTCTCTGTGTGTCTCTGTCTCTCTCTCCCTCCCTCTCTCCCTCCCTCCTTCCCTCCCTCCCTCTCTCTCTCCCTCCCTCCCTCCTTCCCTCCCTCCCTCCGTCCCTCCCTTCCCCCTCTGTCTCTTGGCAGGGTCTTACTCTAGCCTGGCCTCAAACTCATGGTGATCCTCCTGTTTCAGCCAGTTCTGGGTTTAAAGACTTGTGCCACCATGCCTGGCCTGAATTTCTTTTTTCTATAATTTTTAATTATTTATGTGTGGGGGGTGGGTAGGGAAAGACTGTGGGTACGCCAGTGCTATTACCACTGCATACTGGGGAATTGAACCCAGACTGGCAAGCTTTGCACGCAAGCACATTTGAAGGCTGAACTGTTATCCCAAGCCCATTTCTTTCTTTCTTTCTTTCTTTTTTTTTTCTTCCGAGGTAGGGTTTCACTCTAGCTTAGGCCGATCTGGAATTCAGTATGTAGTTTCAGGGTGTCCTCGAACTCAAGGTGAACTCCTACCTCTGCCTCCCAAATGCTGGGATTAAAGGCATGCACAAGCACTCCTGGCTTAAGCCCCTTTCTTGAGTCTTAATTTTTATCACCTAGCCCAGTAGAGACTAAGCTAATGTTATTTGTAAGCCCAGTTGGTGCTGTATAAATACTATTTTAGAAACTAAATTTTACTCACCTCGTTAAGTGCAGAATATATTCCATATAGTTCAGTTTATTTTATTTTATTTATTTGACAGAGAAAGAGGCAGGGGAGAGAGAATGGGCATACCAGGGCCTCCAGCCACTGAAAATGAACTCCAGATGCATGCGCCCCCTTGTACATCTGGCTAGTGTGGGTCCTGGAGAATTGAACCTAGGTCCTTTGGCTTTGCAGGCAAACGCCTTAACTGCTAAGCCATCTCTCCAGCCCAGTTTCTGTTTTTTGTTGTTGTTGATTTGTTTTTCGTTTTTGGAGGTAGAGTCCCTCTCTAGCTTAGGCTGACGTTGAATTCACTGTGTAGTCTCAGGCTGTTCTTGAACTCACAGTGATCTTTTAACCTCTGCCTCCTGGGTGCTGTCATGAAAGGTGTGCACCACCACTCCCAGCTCTATAGTTCAGTTTTCTTAAGTTCGGGTAAGTGCTGTTATGGGTGGGATGCCTGTAGAGAGAAGATACTGTCCCTTCCCTGCAGGGAACTTAGGGAAGTTGAGCCATTTCCATACCTGAATGGCAGTATGTGCCCAGGCTCCTGGTAGGTGATGGTGTAGGCCCCAAACTAAGCATACAGGCTGAGGCTCCTGGAAGGACAACTAGAAAATGTGGTGTTGACAATGCCTGACACTACCTACACAAGACCATCCTAATAGGAGGAAAAGATCATGACATCAAAATAAAAGAGAGACTGATTGAGAGGGGGAGGGGATGTGATGGAGAATGGAGTTTCAAAGGGGAAAGTGGGGGAGGGAGAGGAGGGTATTACCATGGGATATTTTTTATAATCACGGGAGTTGTTAATAAAAATTTGAAGAAAAAAAAAAGAAAATGTGGTGTTGAAATGGATTTGAAGGAAAGATTTGTTTTTGATGGCCTGTGGTTGGGAACTTGGAGAAAAAGTAACTTTCCAGCTGTAGGAAGAAGGATGCGGAAAGGCAAGGAGGTAGAAAATGATAAAACAAGCTGGGTGTGGTGGTGCACGCCTTTAATTCCAGACAGAGGTTCAAGAGTTCAAGGCCACCCTGAGACTGCATAGAGAATTCCAGGTCAGCCTGGGCTGGAGTGAGACCCTACCTGGAAAAACCAGCCTCTGCAATTGAACTTTAGATGCATGTGCCACCTAGTGGGCATGTGTGATCTTGCACTTGCCCCAGGGTCTCATTCTAGTTTAGGCTGTCCTAAATCTCACTCTGTACTCCCAGGTTGGCCTTGAACTCAAAGTAATCCTCCTATCTCTACCTCCTAAGTGCTGGGCCTTAAGGCGTGTGCGACCACATCCAGCTTAATGTAATTATTTTCCCCATCTCCCACCCTGTTTTTTTCTTAGAAACGCAGTTGTAACTTCTGGCTTATATAAAAATTCTTAACCTTTTTCATTACCTTGTGGCATACAGTAATACATAAGTTAGGCTCAGCTACATCTTATTTGGATTTCCAGCAAACCTTTTTATTTGAAAGGATGGTTTGCTTATAAATAAGAACCTTGTGTGTTCTTTCATATTAAATTATTATTATTTTTTTTGAGGTAGGTTCTCACTCTAGCCCTGGCTGAGTTGGAATTCACAATGTAGTCTCAGGGTGGTCTCAAACTCATGGCAATACCTCTGCCTCCCAAGTGCTGGGATTAAAGGTATGTGCCACCATGCCCAGTTTATATTAAATTATTTTCAAGTGTTACTTTCTTTTTCATTTTTATTTATTTATTTATTTATTTTTTGAGAGAGAAGCAGATAGAAAGAGAATGGGAGTGCCAGAGCCTCCAACCACTGCATAATGAACTCCAGACACATGTGCCAACTTGTGTATCTGGCTTATGTGGGTCTGGGGGAATTGAACCTGGGTCCTTAGAATTCACAGGCAAGTACCTTATTCGCTAAGCCATCTCTTCAGTCCAAGTGTTACCTGTCACCTGATAGAGCAAAAGAAGTGTAAAGATTTTGAAGAGCTAGTACAATGGGTAAAAGAAGAGAAGGTTATATGCCATATTGCTTCTCTTATACCTTCTCCTATGTAGATACACACTTTGGAATTTTCCATACAAGGTACTGCATTTTGGCAGCAAGTATATGGTGATCCTGTAGCAGCTCTAGTTCTGAGGCGTTTTTCCATTAAAGTGCAGCCAGTCTTGGAGTTGTCAGTTCTTTGTGTGTCTGTGTCTGTGTCTGAAAAATTCTCCTGTAGCCCAAGCTGGTCTCAAGGTTGTAGTCTTCCTGCCCAGCCTGCCAGATTCTGGGATTATGGGAATTGCAGGGGTGCTCAGCTTTTAGTCTTGTCTATCAGTTCTGATAGTCTAACCTGCATGGATATTTTGACTTGTCAGTAGTCCAGTATTTGTTTTGTTGAGACAAGCCACTGCAATTCTTTGATTATAGGTGTGTGTCATCACACCCAATATGGTCCAGTTTTGTTTTTAATTTGTGTGTGTGTGTGTGTGTGTGTGTACGTGCCAGGGTCTCTTACCACTACAAACAGATGCCCGTCTGGTTTTATGTGGGTGGCTGATCTTTAAGCACTGAAGCCATCTCTCTAGCCCCAGTAGTAAAATTTTGTGCTTTTGGGGGGTGGTTGGTTCAAGGTAGGGCCTCCCTCTATCCCAGGCTGATCTGGAATTCACTTTGTAGCCCCAGGGTGGTCTCAAACTCATGGCAATCCTACCTCTGCCTATCTAGTGATAGGATTAAAGGTGTGCCCCACCACTGTGCCTGGCCCAGTAGTTTTAACTAAGGTGATTTAAGAGAGATTGCCTGATTCTATGTATGTAAGTGGTAGTTATAATTTCCATGTAAGAAACTTTTGCCAATGCTGGAAAGAAAAGGAGCTTTGTTTTGTTTTGTTTTGTTTTGTTTTGTTTTTGTTTTTCCAGGTAGGATCTCACTGTAGCCCAGGCTGACCTGGAATTCCCTCTGTAGTCTCAGGTGGTCTCGAACTCATAGTAATCTTCCTACCTCTGCCTCCCAAGTGCTGGGATTAAAGGTGTGCGCCACCATGCAAAGTTTTTTTTTTTTTTTTTTTTGAGGTAGGATCTCATTTTAACCCAGCCTAATCTGGAACTCACTCTGTAGCCCTGGCTGCCCTTGAACTCACAGTGATACTCCTACCTCAGTTGGGATTACAGGAGTGAGCCATTGTACTATGCTAAAGGAGGTTTTTATTTTATTTATTTGAATATCAGAGAGAGAGAGAGAGAGAATGGGCATGCCAGGGTCTCCAGCCACTGCAAGCAAACTCCAGATTCATGAGCCACCTTGTGCATCTGGCGTGGGTCCTGGGGAATCGAACATGGGTCCTTTGGCTTTGCAGCCAAGCGCCTTAACTGCTAAGCCATCCCTTTAGCCCCCCCTCCCCTTTAAAGTGTCTTATTTCTTTTAAGCCAAAGGCCTTGGATACTTGTTTTCAGTATCAAGGTCTTAGGTTTGGCCTTGGTCTTATCCTACAGATGAGAACTAATAGAAGTGTCAAGAAAGTGCTTTAATTTTGTGAAATGCATTATTTGAGGAAACTGCACTCAAATGAAGAATGCTTTGGCCTTGAAAGTGTTACTGCCTACCAGGATCAGTCATCTGATGGTATTTCTCAGATTTACCTTGATCTTGGTTACCTGGATGACTTTTAGTTGGGACTATTTATGACTTTTAAACTTAAATAGGCACTTACTATTTTATTAGGTAGTAAAACAAAATAGAAGGCTTGAATGGACCTTCACTCAAAAGCTTACTGATTTGGACAACTGTAATTATAGTTAGTAGGTTTGTTCATTTAGAGCTTGCATTTTAGATCACAGGGTTTTTTTTGTTGTTTGTTTGTTGTTGTTTTTTGAGGTAGGGTCTCACTCTAGCCCAGGCTGACCTGGAATTCACTATGTACTCTCAGGGTGGCCTTGAACTCTCGGTGATCCTCCTACCTCTGCCTCCCGAGTGCTGGGATTAAAGGTGTATGCCACCATGCCGGACTGTTTGTTTGTTTTTAAGGTTTATAAAATCTTGGACTTGAAGATCTAGTTTGCAGATATTTGAAATGTACACCTAGTTTGTTAGAAAACAATATTAAAAGTAAGTTTTTAATATGTATCTGAAATTATAATCCTTAAATAATTGGTTCATTTTAATTTCAGTTGAAGTTATGCCCTTGAGTAATACTTTGGAAAATGGAGTAAAAGTGAATACATTGTTTTGAGAAGAAAGGTAAAACATTAACCTTAGTTTTATTCACAGTTGTTCACTAGTGGGAAAAACACTGTTTAACTTCTTTTTTTTTTTATTCATTTATTATTATTTTTTATTAATTAGTTTTGAACTCAGTGAATACAGTCAAGCTGGTACCATTGTTAGCCTCCTCCATGACCTACGCCCTCCCCCTGGCCCCTCCTTGTTGAGGTATATATGGGTCATGCATTGTTGTTGTTGTTTTTTTTTTGTTTGTTTGTTTTTATTTTTAATTTATTTTATTTTATTTTATTTTTTCTTTATTAGTTAGTTTTGTATTCAGCAAATACAGTCAGTTTGGTACCATTATTAGGCTCATCCGTGACCTATCCCCTCCCCTTGGCCCCTCCTTGTTGAGGTATATGGGTCATGCATTGTGGAGTTAGCAACACTGTTTAACTTCTAAGGTTAAAAAAAAAATTGTTTTCTGTAGTGTAAAAACCACTGTATAAAAACCTTTCTTCTGAGAGATAGAGAGTGTGTGTGTTTGGGGGGGGTGTTTCAAGGTTTTGTTGTATGTGTGCGTTGCTGCTGTTTGGTAGGTTGGTTGGTTTTCTGTGCTGGGGATTGAAACCCAGACACTTTCAGTGTGCTAGGCACACTTCACCATTGGGCTACATGTCCATACATTTGGTGTTAGCATTTTCAGTTAAAGTTTCACTATTAATGTCTTTCACTATTGTTTTTTTTTTTTTTTTTCCATTTTGGAAATGTGATTCTTTGATCTGTTCACATCTTAAATCTGTCGTAATGGTGGGATCATAATTCCCAGGGTTGCCGGTTGAGCTGTGATACTGTCACAGATGGCAAAGTTGGGAGTTGAGTTTTGGCACCCAGAGGCCTGTGCTGTTCAGGATAAGGTGAGAGTGTGCCTGCCTACATAGAGTGTAGTGAAGGCCAGCTGAGCACAGTACTTCTGGAAGATGCAGACGTCTTGCTGGGCTGCAAGCCTGCAGAGCCCTATGCACCATTTTTCTACAGCCAGTTGCTATTGCACAAAGCATAGTAGTAATTTGTCCTTTAAAATTTAAATTGTTTCAGAGTAATAACAAACATTTAAATAAAATGTAAAGTCTAATTTCTTCTTCTTCTTCTTTTTTTTTTTTCCTTTTCTTTTTTTCTCCCAAGGTAGGAGGATCTTATTCTAGCTCAGGCTGTACCTCTGCCTCCCCAGTGCTGGGATTAAAAGTCATGTGCTGTCACCACACCCAGACTGACTTGGATTTTACTATGTAGTCTCAGGCTGGCCTCAAACTCCCAGCGTTCCTCCTACCCCTGCCTCCCAAGTGATGAGTAGAGGTGTGTGTCACCATGTCCTGCAGAGAAAGAGAGAGAGAGAGAGGGAGAAAGAGAGAAAGGAAGATAGACTGGGGTTGCACCAGGGCCACTAGCCACTACAAACTCCAGATACCTGCACCACTTTGTGCATCTGGCTTTATGTAGGTACTGGGGAATTGCATCTGGGTCATTAGGCTTTGCAGGCAAATGCCTTAACTCTGAGCTATCTCTCCAGCCCAGCAAGTTTTACTTTCTTTTAAGAATCTCATGCTCTATGACTGAGCTATCCAGGCACCAAAAAAGTTTTACTTTTAGTCTTGGTTCTGCTTCCTTGTTTTCATGGTTTGCCCTTCTTCACACATGTGCACATATGTGTAATAGAGACCTCATTTTAATCCTCCTTATGTCATCTTTAGAGCCCTGTAAATAGGCTCTTCGTATTTGTTCAAAATGACGTGCATGTGTGGAATGAGTTAGAAGTTCACTAACCACTAAGAACAAAGACTCCATGGTGGGTGAAGGAGATACTGGCCTCATCTTTTGCTCTTTGTATTGGTTTGCTTGTTCATGTTCCTGGGTTTTTGTTGTTGTTGTTGTTGTTTGTTTATTTGTTTTTCTTTTGTGTGTGTGTGTGTAATATTTTTATTGTTTTTTTTTTTTTTTTTTTTTTTTTTGCAAGGAGAGAGATGGATAGTAAACAGAGCAAATGAGATAAAACACCCAGGCCTCCTGCCATTGAAAACCAACTCCAGACACATGTGCCACCTTGTGCATCTGGCTTTACGTGGGTGCTAAGGTAGCAAACCCTAGGCCATTAGGTTTGGCAAGCAAATGCCTTTAACTGCGGAATCATCTCTCCAGGCCTTCCACTGTGTATAATGAACATATCTTCCCTGAAATAAATTTTTGTTTTTCTTGGTAGGGTTTCACTCTAGCCCAGGCAGACCTGGAATTCACTCTGTAGTCTCAGGATGATCTCAAACACACAGTGATCCTCATACCTTGGCCTCCTGAGTGCTGGGATTTTAGGTGTGCTGCCCAGCCTGTTTTAAAAAGTCTTTTTAAAAATATTTTTATTTATTTATTTGCAAGCAGAGAGAAAGGGAGAGAGGGAGGGAGAATGAATATGGGCATGTCAGGGCCTAAAGCCACTGCAAATGAACTCCAGACATGTGTCTGGCTTTACGTGGGTACTGGGAAATCAAACTCAGGTCATTAGGCTATGCAGGCAAGTGCTATGACCACTGAGTCACCTCTCCAGCCCAATATTTTTATTTATTTATTTATTTATTTATTTATTAATTATTATTTTGAGGTAGGGTTTCATTCTTGCCCAGGCTGACCTGGAATTCATTATGTAGTCTTAGGTAACCTCAAACTCCTGGTGATCCTCCTACCTCTGCCTCCCCAATGCTGGGATTAAAGATGTGCACCACCACGCTGGCTATTTATTTATTGTAAGCAGAGAGAGAGAAGAGAGACTGGGCACACCAGGGCCTCCAGCCACTGCATACAAACTCCAGATGCATGTGTCACTTTGTGCATCTGGTTTTATGTGGGTACTGAGGAATTGAACTCAGGCCATTAGGACTTGCAAACAAGCACCTTAACCACTGAGCCATCATTCCAGCCCCTCTTTTTTTTTTGATTAATCTATTTTTGCTTCTGGCTTTACATGGGTATTGGGGAATGGAACCTGGGTCTTTTGGTTTTGCAGGCAAGTGCCTTAACTGATAAGTCATCTTCCAGTCCACATACCCTTTCTTATTGGGCTGGAAAGTTAGGTTAGCCCATGGGGCGCTTGCTGGCAAAGCCTAAGAAACCAAGTTCCATTCCCCAGTACCCACATAAAGCCAAATGCACATAGTAGCATCTGGAGTCTGTTCGCAGTGTCTGGAGGCCCTGGTGTGCCCATTCTCTGTTTGTCTGTCTCTTTCTCTCTCTCTGCTTGCAAATAAATGAGTCAAAATATTTAATTAAAAAATTATATTTATTTGAGAGAGATTAAGTATGGGGCTGGAGAGATGGCTTAGTGGTTAAAGTGTTTGCCTGCAAAACCAAAGGATCCAGGTTTGATTTCCCCAGTACCCACATAAGCCAGATGCACAAGGTGGCACATGCATCTGAAGTTCATTTGTAGTGGCTAGAGACCCTGGTTTGCACCTTCTCCTTCTCTCTGGCTCTTTCTCACTCTCACACTTTCTCTCAAATGAATAAATAAAAATGTTTAATTTTTAAAAAAGGTATGAGCATGCTAGGGCCTCTTGCAAGCAAGCTCCAGATGCATGTTCCATTTTATGTATCTGGATTTACACAGGTTCTAAGGAACTGAGTCTGTGCCAACAGACTTTTGCTAACAAGCACCTTTAAGTGCTAAGCTTTCTCCCCAGCCCTAGCATATTCCCCTTTTTTAAAAAGCCAACTTGGGCTACATAGTAAGAGTTTTTTTATTTTTATTTTTGTTTATTTTTATTTATTTATTTGAGAGCGACAGAGAGAGAAAGAGGCAGAGAGAGAGAGAAAGAGAGAATGGGCGTGCCAGGGCCTCCAGCCACTGCAAAGGAACTCCAGACGCGTGCGCCCCCTTGTGCATCTGGCTAATGTGGGTCGTGGGGAATCGAGCCTCGAACCAGGGTCCTTAGGCTTCACAGGCAAGCGCTTAACCACTAAGACATCTCTCCAGCCCAGCATATCCCTTTTAATTCAGGTGTTCTAAGATAGTAAAACTGAGACTGGGGGATCACGTCTGCCTTCCTGTTTTTTTTTTTAAATTTTTTATTTTTACTTACTTATTTGAGAGAGGAAGAGAGAGAATGGGCATGACAGGGCCTCTAGCTACTGCAAGTGAACTCCAGACACATGTGCCACTTTGTATATCTGGCTTATGTGGGTACTGGGGAATAGAACCTGGATCCTTAGGCTTCACAGGCAAGCACCTTAATCGGTAAGCCATCTCTGCAGCCATGCCTTCCTGTTTTAATAGGCAATAAATCAACCCTAGGGTTTGTGCAGTGGTTCTGTGTTCCAGATTATTGATAAGGTTAAAAAACACATTATTTTTCTCTGAAGGTTCATTGAGCCATCAGTGGAGTACTCCATAAACTAGTTTTTTTTAAAAAAAATTTTTGTTCATTTTTATTTATTTAGTTGAGAGTGACAGAGCCAGGGCCTCTAGCCACTGCAAAGGAACTCCAGATGCGTGCTTCCCCTTGTGCATCTGGTTAACGTGGGTCCTGGGGAAATTAGCCTCAAACCGGGGTCCTTAGGCTTCACAGGCAAGCGCTTAACTGCTAAGCCATCTCTCCAGCCCTGTTTTGCATTTTTGAGGTAGGGTCTCACTGTAGCTCAGGCTGACCTGGAATTCACCATGTAGTCTCAGGGTGCCTTTCATCTTGTTTATTTTCCATTGGTTTGTTTATTTTTATTTGCTTATTTGAGAGCAACAGGCAGAGAGACAGAGACAGAGACAGAGGCAGATAGAGAGAGAATGGACACGCCAGGGCCTCCAGCCACTGCAAATGAGCTCCAAATGCCTGTGCCACTTGTGCATCTGGCTTATGTGGGATTCTTGGGGAATCGAGCCTTGAACCGGGGTCTTTAAGCTTCACAGGCAAGCATTTAACTGCTAAGCCATCTCTCCAGTCTACCTCCCCCTTTTGATGTACCTTATTTATTTATTTGCAAGCAGAGCAAGAGAATGAGAATGGGCTTGCCAGGGCCTCTAGCCACTGCAAACAAATTCCAGATGTATGTACCACTTTGTGCATCTGGCTTTATGTGGGTACTGGGGAATCAAACCTGGGTTCTTAGGCTTTGCAGGCTAGCATCTTAACCGCTAAGCCGTCTCTCCAGCCCTCATTAAAAAAAAAAAAATGTTTGTTTGTTTGCTTATTTATTTATTTATTTATGTATTTATTTGAGAGAGGGAGAAAAAGAGGCAGGCAGATAAAAAGAGAATGGACACACCAGGGCCTCTAGCTAATGCAGATAAACTGCAGATGCACGCACCACCTTGTGCATCTGGGTTCTTTGGCTTTTCAGGCAAGTGCCTTAACCATAAGTTATCTCTCCAGCCCCAACCAGTTTCATCTTGACTTCAAAATAGCCATGTGTAGCCTGGTGTGGTAGCACATGCTTTTAATTCCAGCACTCAGGAACAAGAGTTAGGAGGAGTGCCATGAGTTCAAGGCCAGCCTGAGACTACGTAGTGAATTCCAGGTCAGCCTGGGCTAGAGCAAGACCCTACCTTGAAACCCCCCCCCCCCAAAAAAAAAAACACATTAAAAACAATAATCCAGGAGTGGTGGCCCACTCCTTTAATTTGGCCACGTGCACTCAAGCACACTCCTGTGTACATGGAAATGCGTGTGAACTAGAGGTGGAGAGGCTCCCTGTTGGCAGATCTTTAGTGTTCTAAACAGAATTCCTGAGTTTTTATGACTTTTTTTCCTTAGTCTGCTGGTGAGTCACCATCATATGCTATTTTACTATCTTGAAAACAGTCTGGAATTTTTTTTATCCTGTGTCTTTGCTGCATGCAGGTTGTTCTGAGCAGTATTACGATGATGACTTTCTTAGGGTGCTTTGCTTAGTATTTTCAGCTGTTGCCTTTGTCTCTTTGTGCCCATGTGCAGCTTGATTTTTTTTTATTTTATTTTGCATGAAGTTGTGGTTTTCTTGTGTTTGATTAGTTGAGAGGGCAAGGGCAGCATATGCACTGTATCTTAGTGATTATTGATTTAGGCATAATACCTCCCAAGATCAGAGTTCTCAATGAAGCTCTTGTTTTGGGAGGCATCATAGATCAGACCAAGGGCAGTGGCTTTGGTCTTAGAGAATCTGGGCCCAGTAAACCTGTGTGCATGGCTGGCCTTTTTGTTGTTTGTTTGTTTATTTGAGAGAGAGAGAGGCAGATATATAGAGAGAATGGGCACACCAAGGCCTCCAGCTGCTGCAAATGGACTTTACTACATGCACCGCCTTCTACATCTGGGTTATGTGGGTCCTAGGGAATCAAACCTGGTTCCTTTGGCTTTGCAGGCAAGCACCTTAACTGATAAGCCATCTCTCCAGCCCCCTGTTTTGTTTTTATTTTGTTTTGTAAGGAGATTTTGGTTTTTTGAGGTAGAGCCCCGCTGTAGTCCAGGCTGACCTGGAATTGACTATGTATTGTCAGGGTGGTCTCCTACTCATCTCCTACCTTGGCCTCCTGAGTGCTGAGATTAAAGGCACGTGTCACTACACCCAGCTTTGTTTGTGTTTTGAGCCAGAGTCTCTGTAGTTCTGTCTGGTTTGGAACTCACTATGTAGCTCAGTCTAGCCTTAATTTAAATTTGAGGCAATCTACCTGTCTCTGCCTCTCAAGTACTGGGATTATAGGTGTGTATTGTTCATTATGCCTGGCCTTATATGACTGGTTTTACAAAGAGAAGCAGAGAGACAATGAAGTGAGCACAGTGCTGGAGAATGGAGAATGTGTATGGGCGCATGTCCACACGCCCACGTGGGGGCCGGGTGGGGGGAGTAGATAAAACAAAACAAAACATAGCTACATACAAGGCTCAGTCAGTAGGGTTCTTGCCTGATGTGCAGTTTCAGTTCCCAGCACTGGAGGTGGAAGAGGGTTAGAAGTTTGAGGCCAGCCTGGGTTTCCTAAGTCCCTGTCTCAGCCTTTCCTCTCCCCCCCCCCCCGAAAAACCCCAAAGAAACCACACCCTCAAATTCAAACAAATTCTAGAAACCCAAAAGTTTTCTAGAAACCCAAAAGTTTTAAATACAGTTTAGTTTAATAGCATGAGACAACAATTTCTTTTTGATATTTCACAACTTTGCAGATGAGTAGATTAGGCAGTGCTCAGTCAGACATTTGTCTTCATGTTGCTGGGTGGGTTGTCCACCAACACCTCCTGTTAAGTAGCAGATTAATGGCATGGGTGGGAATCTGGGCTCCTCTGGCTGTTGACTAGAATTCACTAGAGCCCACTTGCTGTGGACTAAATTTGTTTTCTCAACTCAAAGCTCTTTGGACCACATAAGCTCACCAGATATCTGGACTCTGGAGAAAAGTCCATATGACCGTGTACCCCCATGATACCCACCAGAGGATTAGGCAGATGGAGTTGAGGATGTAGTGCCTCTGTGCAGTCACTTTTTCTTTGTATTGAAATACATGAGTTTACAAATAGGGATAGGTACTCATTTGTCTAACACATTTCTCAAACTGTGTACAACATTTTTTCTTTTCTATGATACTATGTTCTATTTTCCTAAAATGCTGAGTGCTTTGCCAGCCATGCCTATACTTAGATTTGTTACTATTTTTTCCTTAGTGTTCAGAGAGTTAGGATGCTTAACTGGATTGTGTGAGTGGAGGAAATTTATACCAGTTCTGAACACAGTCATCAAGGAGAGAAAGATGGTTCTGTTTCCTGGAGGTTTCTCTGACAACTTAATTGCCTTGGTGGGGCTTGGAGTAGAGAGAGTGCTGAACTGTGTGGCTTGGGCATTAGGTGCAAACAGGAGTTTGTGGAGGTGAGAGTGTGGGCCAAGCTTTTTTTTTTTTTTTTTTTAAGTTAAAAAAATTTTAAATTTATTTATTTGAGAGAGCAAGAGAGAAAGACGTGGTGGTGGGAGGGATGGGCATGCCAGGCCCTCCAGCCACTGCAAACGAACTCCAGACACATGTGCCACCTTGTGCATCTGACTTACACGGGTCTTGGGAAATCAAACCCAGGTCCTTTGGCTTTGCAGGCAAGTGCCTTAAGACCAAGGGCTAAGCTTTTTAAAGTGTTAAACTTGTTTGACATATCTTGTCAAAGAAGGTCCTTGAAGTGCCCTTGCTTGTGGAAGAGTTTAGATATCTGGATTCTGCAGTGGTCCTTCAGACTTGCCTCCCTGTTTCTGCTGAATTCTGGCATCTTTGAACTGTATAACTCGGTGGTTTACTATGATTCATCCTGTGAAATGTGTTCCTTTTCATAAACTAAATCTGAATCCCTTCTCTGCCTCCTTCTGTATGATGTCCTGGTTGGTGCCCTGGCTATGTTCCTTTGGGAACCTTCCTCCTGGGTGCTCTTGCTAGCCCAGTTTCTGCTCTGCAGCCACCACTCCAGTGTGCTTTTCAAGACCTTCCTCTCTTGTATCCACACAATGAAAGGATGGCAAATAAACCCCCAGAAGTGTAGGGTGAGCCTGTCACTTACTTGGTCTTTTTCATCACCACGTGGCTCTGTGCATAGGTGCACACTCCCTGGGGTAACCTGAGTCATACAGGTTTTGTTTGCTCTATTGAGTTGAACATAAGATACTTTTTTTTTGTTGTTTTTGTTTTTCGAGGTAGGGTCTCACTCTGGCCCAGGCTGACCTGGAATTCACTATGTAGTCTCACGGTGGCCTTGAACTCACGGAGATCCTCCTACCACTGCGCCCCCCCCACCCCCCCCCCCCGCCCGTGCTGGGATTACAAGCATGTGCCACCACACCCGGCCATAAGATCATAAGATATATCTTGAGTTTACCATTTTTAGCTCAGCTCTGTTTCCCACAGTGACAAAGTGTGAGTGTTTGGATTTAGTAAAATATTTTAACCAGCAATGGCAGTGCAGACTCCGACTAACCTTTTTTTTTTATTTATTTTATTTTAAACATAGGTTCTCATTCTAGCCCAGGCTGGCCTGGAATTCACTATGTAGTCTCAGAACTCACAGTGATTCTCCTACCTCTGCCTCCCGAGTAAGTGCTAGGATTGAAGGTGTGTACCCAGCCTAAACATAAGTTGGGCATTTTGGTACCTAGAGTGGACCTGAGCAAAGGTTTTGTGTCTGGGTGCTGCATAATCAAGTGAGAAGTAATAGGTTCTTTCTTCCGCCTGGAGAGCATTGCTTTAGCCACAATCCCAGATACTTACCAGTTTCTCAGGTCATTCTTGCATGTTTTGGTAGGTAGACTGGCTTATTCCTTGATCTATCAGCTGTTGAAAGCAGAGCTGGAGTGTCACAGTTCTCCATCCTGCCCGTCATAAACAGATGGCCTGTTCACAGAGCAGCCTAGGAGATGGATTTTCAGGCATGACCACGGCTGTGGTGCATACTGCAGGCTTTCAAGTGGCATTTTCACCTTTCTGCTGCCCTTTCTCAGGCCCCAAAGCTCTTCATCCTAACCCGTGGGGGTGTTCTCTCCCCACTGCCTCATCTGGTTGTTGTAATAAGCTTGCACTCAGTAGGCAGCCTAGTGGGCCATTTTGTTCCCAGACCCAACTCTTAGCCACTTTGGCTCAACGCTGCCAGCTGCCATCCATCTGTGCTGAGGCACTGCTCCAGCTCTATGCTCCCTCTACTGGTTTTGAGATTGCTGGATTTCCCTAAGAAATGGAGACCCAGGATTTGTATGTGTGCCCAGGTGTTCGCCTACATGTGTTGTACAAGAAAAATAAGGTGTTTTTTTTTGTGTGTGTCTGATTATGGGGTAATGATTTCAGTACCTAGGCAAGGAATGAATGTCCTGGTTTCCTACCCTTAAAACAGAACAAATCTTGTTGGGGGGGGGGCGGTACCCCAAGCAGCAGTTTCCTGGCTTTTTGTTCACTCACTGGTGTTTTTTTTTTTTTTTTTCATTACCCCTCTACACATAGCCTACCTCCTTCCCCCACCCCATACTCACAGCAGGAATCATTTTTTATAGCACATGTAACCTTTAAACCAAAAAGTATATTGCTTATAACAAAATGAATCTCTTTTCTGCTTTTATTTTGAAAAGTCCTCCCTGTTGTTTAATGTGGAGGATATTCGTGCTGAAAGCCTGTTCCAAGTAGGCATTTGTGCATCCCAGAGGAACTTTTGATTTATGTCCTTAACTCTGCCCTCTTTTCTCTGTGGTTCAGAAACCTTTAATGATTTGCGAAGCCTGGAGACTTCAGTGCAAACAGTAGTGGTTTCAAGAACTCCTCCCACTAGATAAAGGCCTGCGGGTTTCCACATGCTGTGTTTTTGACTCCCTGAAAAGCTGACCTCTCGCAAATTTTGGTTGTACAGCAGGTCATCCTGAGCTGGGGCCTTGAAAATGCTTTTGTGAAATATTTTTTTTCCTCCTTTTCTCCCTCCCTTTGAAAAGTTGTAATGAAAATTCTGGGCTCTTGGCCAGCCTGTGGGATGTGATACAGTAGAAATGTTGCTGGTGCCCTTTGTGATTGCTCAGCTTTGATTTAAGTTAGTTTCCCGTAAGCTTAATTTTGCTCCTCCTTCCCCCTCATGGCTAAGGAAGTTGACTTAGCTAAGGTTAAGCATTTTGTTGTGCAATCTGCAATAGCCTAGCTGACATACTCTGCCAGGTGTGGTGGCAGGGAGCAGGGAGAAGCAGTTTCTCTGCACACTTGCTTTTCTTCTCACAAAGTTTGTTGCAAAAGCTAGCAAGGTGTGTAGAGGCTGTGTTGGTTCCCCTGCTGCTTCTGTTTGGGGTGTTCTGGGAAACCACTGTACAACATATCCTCTTAGGGTTTTTATTTTATTTTATTTTATTTTTGATTTTGGAGGTAGGGTCTCACTCTAGCCCAGGCTGACCTGGAATTCACTAAGTAGTCTCAGGTGGCCTTGAACTCACAGCGTTCCTCCTACCTCTGCCTCCTGAGTGCTGGGATTAAAGGCCTGCGCCACCACGCCCGGCTGGTGTTTTTTTTTTTTTTTTTTTTTTTTGAGGCAGGGCTTCGCTCTAGCCCAGACAGACCTGGTTTTCACTATGTAGTCTCAGGGTGGCCTCAAACTCACAGCAGTCCTCTTACCTCTGCCTCCCTAGTGTTGGGATTAAAGGCGTGTGCCACCATGCCCGGCATTTTTTTTTTAATTTAATTGAGACAGTCTTGTTATATAATCTAGGCTGGCCTCAAAATCTCCTCCTGTCTGTCTCCTGAGTGTTGGGATTATGGGTCTGTGCCATTGAGCCTAGTTGTACAATTTAAGATTTAAATTGTAGACAAGAGGTTGGAGAGATTGCTAAGTGGTTAATGTGTTTGCCTGCAAAGCCTAACGACCCTAGTTTAATTCCCCAGTACTCACATAAAGCCAGATGCACACGTGGTGCATGTGTCTAGAGTTCATTTGTAGTGGCTAGAGAGAGACCCTGGCATGTCCATTCTGTCTTCCAATGTCTCTGTCTCTGTTTCTCTCTTTGCTTGCAAATAAATAAAATTAAAAAATAAAAACAGCCAGGCGTGGTGGCACATGCCTTTAATCCTAGCACTCGGGAGGCAGAGGTAGGAGGACTGCTGTGAGTTTGAGGCCACCCTGAGACTACAGTGTGAATTCCAGGTCAGCCTGGGCTAGAGTGAGACCCTACCTCGAAAAACCAAAAAATGAATAAATAAATAAAAATAAAAAGGGTAGTCAACCTCTTTGGGACTCTGCCAGGTAGAAGAAGGAAGGTTCCAGAGCTCAGTGAACAAACAGTGGCACTCCTTTGATCTTCTTGTGGTCACCATTTCAAAAGAAAGAGGTGGTTGCAGCTTTAGAGTGTTTTTTAAATATTGCTCTGACCTCATATTTATAGCTCTTTTCATCTCAGCAGCCTTTTACAAAAAGCATTTCACAGACTTCCAGCACACCTGGGAAGGCGCAGGTGAATAGACCAATGTGCCCTGCCACTTGATGTGATGAGTGCATAGGGCCCCTCCAGGTTGGTATGGAGGATTACTCCCCCTCTATGGCGAATGCCTGGGTTTCAGGCAGTGTTCACTTTTCATAGAAGACAAGCAAGAATTTATTGTCATAAAAAATTCCTTATTCATGGGCTGGAAAGATGGCTTAGCAGTTTTAAGTCGTTTGCCTGCAAAGCCAAAGTATCCTGCTTTGATTCTCCAGGACCCATGTAAGCCATATGCACAAGGGGCCTCATGTGTCTGGAGTTTGTTTGCAGTGGCTGGAGGCTCTGGCATACCCATCCTCTCCCTTCTTCTCTCTCTCACTCTCTGCCTCTTTCTCTCTCTCAAATAAATAAATAAAATATATTTTTAAAAAGGAAAAAAAATTCCTTATTCACATTAGCTGCCTTGACCATAGTGTCGTGATGAAGTAGAAGATCCCTTTGTGTCCTTGTGCTTTGAAGACACGACTTGGGTGCTAGCAAAGCCTCTGTGGTCAAAACTTGAGTTGGATCCGTGTCCTAAAGGCCACTCAGTCTCTTTCTCTTAGAAAAAATGTGGTCCTGCTTCCTTATTGGTTCAATCCAGGGTGCCTGTCACTATTTGCAAAAAGGTGGGCTGGGGAGATGGCTCAGCGCTTCAAGCATGAAGGCTTCTCAGGTTAGAGACCTTAGAATTTGACTCTCAGAACCCATGCAAAAAAACTGGGCACAGCACAGTAACAAAAACAGCATGGTACTGGCACAAAAGCAGACATGTATATCAGTGGAACAGAATAAAGGACCCAGATGTAAGTCCGGGTAGCTGTAGCCACCTGATATTCGACAAAAATGCCAAAAATACTCATTGGAGAAAAGACAGCCTCTTCAGCAAATGGTGTTGGGAAAACTGAATATGTGTCTGTAGAAGGATGAAAATAGATTCTTATTTCTCTCCATATACAAGAATTAAGTCCAAATGGATTAGAGACCTTAACATTAGACCTGAAACTCTGAAGCTGCTGGAGGAAAAAGTAGGGGAAACCCTTCAACATACTGGTCTTGGCAAAGGCTTTCTGAATATAATCCCAATTGCTCAGGCAATAAAACCACAGATTAACCGCCGGGACCTCATGAAATTACAAAGATTTTGTATGGCAAAGGACACTGAATAAAGCAAAGAGGCAACCTACAGAATGGGAAAAAATCTTTGCCAGCTATACATCTGATAGAGGATTGAAATCTAGGATATACAAAGAACTCAAACAAATAATAAGAAATCAAGCCAATTAAAAAATGGGCTATGGACCTAATAAAGAGTTCTCAACAGAAAAAATATGGATGGCATATAAGCATCTAAAAAAATGTTCTACATCCCTGGTCATCAGGGAAATGCAGATTAAAACTATGTTGAGATTCCCTCTCACTCCTGTCAAATTGGCTACCATCATGAAAACAAACGACCATAAATGCTGGTGAGGATGTGGAAAAAGAGGAACCCTTCTACACTGTTGGTGGGAATGCAATCTGGTCCAGCCATTGTGGAAATCAGTGTGGAGGTTCCTGAGACAGCTAAAAATAGATCTGCCATATGACCCAGCTATAGCACTCCTAGGCATATATCCTAAGGACTCATCTCATTACCTTAGAAGTAACTTGCTCAACCATGTTTATTGCCGCTCAATTCACAATAGCTGGGAAATGGAACCAGCCTAGATGTCCCTGAACGGATGAGTGGATAATGAAGATAATGGCACATTTATACAATGGAATTCTACTCAGCGGTAAAGAAAAATGAAGTTATGAAATTTGTAGGAAAATGGATGGATCTGGAAAGGATTATACTAAGTGAGGTAACCCAGGCCCAGAAAGCCAACTATTGCATGTTCTCTCTCTCTCATATGTGGATGCTAGCTACAGATGATTGGACTTCTGTGTGAGTAGGAAGAAAATTCAGTAGCAAAGGCCAGTAAGCTAGAAAAGGGATATAAAGAGAAGAGAAAGGAAGGGAGGGGTTTACTGAATAGGAAGGTATTATAAATATGTAAGTAGAAGAATAGGTTAAAAAAAAAACTGTGCACAAAAATTGATGATATAAGCTGGGCATGGTGGCACACACCTTTAATCCCAGCACTTGGGAAGTAGAGGTAGGAGAGTTGCCACGAGTTCTAGGCCACCCTGAGACTACATAGTGAATTCCAGATCAGCATGAGCTAGAGTGAAACCCTACCTTGAAAAGCAAAAACAAAACAAAACAAAAAAAAACACGATGATATAAAAATAGAACAGGAACTAATTGGAAAGATTTTCAGAGGAAAGTGGGGATAAAGTAGAATGGTGAAGGTGCATTATGATCGTGGTATATTGTGTATATATATATGGAAGTTGTCAGGAAAAAGTTAAAAGCTGGGCAGGCGGCAGGGTGTGGTTTTGCACAACTTTAATCCCACCGATTGGGAGGCAGAGGTAGGAGGATCACTGTGAGTTTCAGGTCAGCCTGGTCTACAGTGAGCCCCTCCCTTGGAGTAGGAAGAAAAAGGTGGGTAGGACTTGAGAATCACTGGAACTCACTGACCAAGACAAGAGAAGGACACTGAGTATTCTCCTGGGCTCTGTATACATATATGCAGATAGATCCTACCCATCACACACCACACAATACTTTACACATGTGTACATACAAAATTAAAATAGATGGGGCTGTTGAAATGGGTTAGAGGTTAAGGCATTTGCCCACGAAGCCTAAGGACCCTGGTTCGATTCCCCACATAAGCCAGCTACATAAGGGGTGCATGCATCTGGAGTTTGCAGTGGCTAAAGGCCCTGGTGTACCCATTCTCTCTCTCTGCCCCCCCACAAATAAATAAATAAATAAATAAATAAAATATTTAAAAACAGATGTTAAGATGCCTTGGAAAGTAATTTAATGCTTTGTAGAGAAAGCATGTATATTACAACACATGAGTTAACACTTAATTTGGTGGGCTGGAGGGATGGCTTAGTGGTTAAGGCATTTGCCTACAAAGCCAAAGGACGCAAGTCAGTTTCCCAGGACCCACATTACCCAGATGCACAAGGGGGCTCATGTCTGGAGTTCGTTTGCAGTGGCTGGAGGCCCTGGCACGCCCATTATCTCTCCCCCTCATTCTCTGTCAAACAAACAAATAAATAAATTAAAATAAAATAAAATAATAATTTGGCTGGGTGTGGTGGCCTTTAATCCCAGCACTTGGGAGACAGAGGTAGGAAGATTGCCATGAGTTTGAGGCCACCCTGAGACTACAGAGTGAATTCGAGGTCAGCATGGGCTAGAGTGAGACTCTACCTCCAAAAAAAAAAAAAAAATTACTTCGGCTTAATAATGAAAAATACAGGTCTTCACTGGTGGTGATGCAAATTTTGGAACTAGAAGGATGTGAAGGTTGTACACTTGAAAATGATTTTATGGCCGGATGTGATGGCGCAGGCCTTTAATCCTAGCATAGGGAAGGCTGAGGTACCAGGATTACCATGAGTTTGAGACTACATAGTGAATCCCAGGTCAGCCTTGGGCTAGTGTGAGACCCTACCTTGAAAAACCAAAAAAAGAAAATGACTGGGTATGGTAGCGCACGCCTTTAATCCCAGCAGTTGGGAGGCAGAGGTAGGAGGATTGCTGTGAGTTCAAGGCCAGCCTGAGACTACGTAGTGAATTACAAGTAGCCTGGGCTAGAGTGAAGCCCTACCTCAAAAAACCAAAAATAAAAAGGAAATGATTTGACCTTTGAACTTCAAAATTGCGGAGAAGAGTGATGGGCCATACTTTTGTTGAAATTAGATTTGTTTCACTGCTGGCTTCTCAAAATGCACAGCTGAAAAGATGGAATCCTGTGTGCAGCCGAGCAGTCTTTAGAATGCAGTCAAATTTTGTTGCGTTTAGCCCAGATTTCATCACTCTAGGATAAGAGGGTTAGGTAAGAGGGGTCTATTTCTAGAAGGATGTGAACCTTTTTTTAGTTTGTTTTCTTAGAATTCAGGTTATGTTTGTGTTTATGATCTTTAACTTGATCAACTTTTGATTTCTGGTTTGGATAGAAACACCATATTAAATTCAGCTGAAACTAGGTTCAGGTGGAAACATCATTACAGTGTGGCTACTGAGTGGCAGCACAGCCTTCCCTCTCATCTTTTTTCTCTTACCTCTACTGTGAGTAGGAGTCAGTATGCTAAGGGTAGAATGAGCTGCCTAGAGGTCACCTGCCCCCTTGTTCCATGTCTTCTCATTCTTTAAACATTTAGGCTGCAGTGCTGGTTCTTGGAAAACTTTTGTTCACCCTTGGAGGGCAACCTCTCCTGGAGTCTAAGACTAGACCATCCTTCTTTGCTTTGTCAGAGCTGAGTGATAAAAGCAGTAGTCCTGATCAGTACTTCTCCTTGGTGTGGGGTCTTACTGTCTTTGGCCTCATGTTCTCTCACTGAGAAATTCTGTGCAAGCATTCTCGTCAGTGCACCGAGGTGAGCTCCTGACACATTTGTCTTGCAGTTCTCATAGCAGGCATTTATTTGAGGGTAGCCCTTTAGGGGCAGAGATATCTTTGTTTGTTTGTTTGTTTTATTTTGTTTTTTTTTCAAGGTAGGGTTTCACTCTAGCCCAGGCTAACCTGGAATTCACTATATAGTCTCACGGTGGCCTCGAACCCACAGTGATCCTCCTACCTCTGCTTCCCAAATTCTGGGATTAAAGGTGTGTATCATCATGCCTCGCAGGGGCAGAGATATCTTATGTCACCTCATAAGAACTTAGGAAATTCATTTTACGTATAGCCAGATGCAGACAGGTTTGGAGTTCCCTACTGTACCTCGTTCTAAGTGTCATAGCACTCAGGCTGTAGACTTCCTTCATGGTCTCTGCCTCAATGTCCTAAGATGCCAGCTGAGCTAGGGTTACTCTTTTTGGGGGGGTTTGTTTTGCTTTGTTTTTTCGAGATAGGGTCTCACTTTAGCCCAGGCTGACCTGGAATTCCTTATGTAGTCTCAGGATGGCCTTGAACTCACAGTGATCCTCCTACCTTTGCCTCCTGAGTGCTGGGAGTTAAAGGTGTGCGCCACCACACCTGGCACTACATTCTTAATGTAATATGCAGTCTGGGGTTGTCAGTCAAGTTGGTCAGTATACTGACAGTTATTGGTGTTCAATTATTCATTTATATGTGAAATACATCTTGGTTTGTGAACTGTTAAGTTTCAAAATTGAGCCATTTAAAAGCTGTATCTCTCCCTGTGCTGCTTCTGAAGAGTAGTCCAATTATGCTAAGAATTCTGGGAAAGGGCAGAGGACACAGATCCCAATGGCTGGCAAAAAATGCCACTGCAAAACTACTGTCAGGCTGGCCCTAGGGAGAAATGGGCAAGAGGCATTGCCAGAAGGGATTGTGGTTTTTCCTGGATTGAAAAACTGCTATGTCTGGCTTATTTGTGGTCATTGCCTGTTGCCCAGGGGATTCCAAACACATTTTACTCCCACAGGGTGAGATGCACGGCCTTCCTAGAAATGAACATGGGGATCAGTCAAATATGTGGCCTGGCTTTGTGTGTGTGTTGTTGTTGTTGTTGTAATTGTTTTTTTTTAATATATTTTATTGCTGGGCATGGTGGCACATGCCTTTAATCCCAGCACTTGGGAGGCAGAGGTAGGAGGATTGCTGTGAGTTCGAGGCCACCCTGAGATGACATAGTGAATTCCAGGTCAGCCTGGGCTAGAGCGAGACCCTACCTCGAAACCCCTCCCCCCAAAATACGTGTGTGTGTGTGTGTGTGTGTGTGTGTGTGTGTATTATTTGAGAAAGAGAGAATGGGCGTGCCAGGGCCTCCAGCCACTGCAAACAAAATCTAGATGCATGTGCCCCTTTGTACATCTGCCTTACGTGGGTCCTGGAGAACCGACCTGGGTTCCTTTGGCTTTGCAGGCAAACGCCTTAACTGCTAAGCCATCTCTCCAGTCCCTGTTGTTGTAATTGTAAAAAATTTATTTGAAATTAGAGAGAGACAGAGAAAGAAAATGGGCATACTAGGGCCTCACGTCTTTGCAAATGAACCCCAGATGCATGTGCCACTTTGAGTATCTGGCTTTATGTAGGTACTGGGGAATTGGATTGAGGCCGTCAGGATTGCAAGCAAGCACATAACCACTGGACCATCTCTCCAGCCCGTGGCCTGGCTTCTTAGTGGCTTCTGGAGTGGTGGAATAAGTGAGTACAGAGTGTTGTTGCTCTAGCCACAAAGCTGCCTATGGCTGTAGAGCCTTCCTGTGTGATAAGCATAGGGCCAGTTTCCCTTACAAATCTGTGTACTGCCTTAAACCTCAAATATTTGCCTCATTCTTTGTTGCCAGCTCAATCACTGTGGATGTGGTTGCAGAGTCCCCGGGGGAGAGTTGCTCCCTGTCTTGCCGCCCTGTGTTAGAATATAGGGCTTCAGCATCTATACCATGTTATTTTATGGGTGCATCAGCAGTCTGTGTACCTGTGTGGTGGGGAACATGTGGACTTGACATCCATGCTGAGGTGTAACAGCAGGGAGAGAGCCACAGACGGATAACTATGGCCTAGAGAAGTTCTAGCATGACAAGTTGTACATTGTCTTCCTCAGTTTGGTATCAGAAACACACAGTTTCTAGTTTAGAGCCTAATGACTCTTATAGACCTTCTTTCTACTTGAGTTAGTGAACTAAATGAGCAATTTTTGTTCTGGGGTCTGTGACACTAGTGTATCCCATATTATCACAAGAGGATACACACACACATGTATTTTGTTTATTTATTAGAGAAAGAGGCGGATAGAGAATGGGCACACCAGGGTCCATAGCCACTACAAATGAACTTCAGATGCATGTACCGCCTTGTGCATCTGGCTTACGTGGGTACTGGGGAAGTGAACCCAGGTCCTTAGGCTTTGCAGGCAAATGCCTTAACCACTAACCCATCTCTTCAGCTGCAAGAAATTAGTTTTAAAGTTTGGCAGTAGAATTCATTGCAGTTAGACATAAGGTTTTGATACAAACAAGTTATGTGTATTTTTGACACTTTTAAGAATGGAGTTCTGGTGTCATGAAGTGAAATGACAGGATGTTGTGCGTTCCCCAAGCTGGCCCTTTCTAGTGTGTGCATAAAGGTAATTCTGCACTTACATGCTCAAGTGGCTCAGAAACCCCATGGTAGCTGCAGCCTGGCAGGTATGCTTCTTGGTTTTATTCTTACACTGCTTAACCCTTATGTGCATATCCTTTAAATTTTTGTTTTGTTTTGTTTTGTGGTGACCAAGATAAACTCTTAGCCTTGTACATTCCCTGGTTCCTTAGGCCTCGCATGCAAACTCCTTAACTGCTAAGCCATCTCTCCAGCCCCCTTTTTTTAAAAAAAATTATTTATTTATTTATTTGCAAGAAGAGAAAGATATAAGAGAGACAGAAAATGGGCATGTTTAGGGCCTCCTGCCATTGCAAGAAGACTCCAGGTGCGTGCACCACCTTGTGCATCTGATTTTACATGGGTTCTGGGGAATCCAACATGGGTCCACTGCTGAGCCATCTCCTCAGCCCTTTGAAAACTGAATTTTTATTTTTTTTATTTTTTTGGTTTTTGAAGGTAGGGTCTCACTCTAGCCTAGGCTGACCTGGAATTCACTATGTAGTCTCAGGGTGGCCTCGAACTCGGCGATCCTTCTACCTCTGCCTCTTGAGTGCTGGGATTAAAGGTGTGCGCCACCACACCTGGATTAATTTTTAAAAATTCAGTTAATTATAATAAGTTATTTATTGACTTTATATACCAGGTCTGTTCTGGTACCTTAATCCTTCTAGCTTGTAAGTATGGAAGGAACCTCAGAGAGACTAGATAGAGAACGTTCTTTGGACACACAGTATTGGAAGACTAGAAGAATTACACAAAAACAGGCATGGGCAGAGGAAGACTGTGTTGTATTGTGCTGCTAGAATCTATAAGTGGATTCTGGCTCATTGTAGTGTTTTGGTCTGTGTTGAAAGTAGGTTAATAGGTGCAATTGAGAAGCAGTCATTTACAGCACAAGGTGCTGGCCTGGGATGTGTGGAGTCTTGTTTGTTCATACTGGCTGAAATTTCTGGCCTAATAGCAGGAAGCACCCATTGTGTGGAATGCAGTGACATTCTTCCTGCGCGTCTACAATGGTGCTGGTTTGCATTCCACTCGGAGAAATGTCTGAGTCATTTTCTGAGTCTTGTGGTTCAGCTGTAGAATTCCAGTGGAGAAAGGCTAGACATCAGTGATTTGTGATTATTTTCTAGTAGCATATTCCTATCCACGCAGCTACCCTTTGATTAAGCCAGCACCCAAGATAGGGAGCCTGCATGGATGTTCAGGTCTACAGACACAGGGACATCTGTGAGTATGGCAGTGGCCCAAGGTCACTGCAGCCCTGCTGGTGAAAGAAAGTATTGACACTGACTGGGGCTGCATTGTCACTGCTGCTTCTGACCATGTGCCCAATCCCTGCCCTTGTTTTTGTTTCCTAAACTCCTCTGTGGATGGCTGGCTTGCACACAATACTTCCCAGCCTGGTGCAGGTCCTCACAGCACACTCAAGGATTGTGGTCATTCTCTTGCCTTTGAGCCTTGAGCCTGTCTTTTCAGTCATTCGGGAGGAAGATTTGACTTTATTCACCTTTGCAAGTGTGCTTAAGACATGTCCAAAAGATTCTCACAGCAGGAATGAGAAAACAGCCTCAGGAAAATGAATCTAGTTTTGTAAATTCAAGTTAAAACTTAATTCCTGGAGCAGTGTCAAGCTAGGGCTTGTGTGTTTCCTAACAGATTTGATGAAAAGACCAAACCTGAAACAGAATGAGAGCACTGGGTCCAGCGACCCCATGCATGTCAGCACACTCAGCTTCAGTTCTCATTCAGCCTTCAGCAGCCTAGTGATGGAGAAGTTGATTCCATTTTTGAGAGTATCCTTAACTAATTGTGGACCAAAGGGCTCATCTTTCAAAGTTAAATTTTATTTTAAAAGTATATATAGGGCTGGAGAGATTGCATAGTAGTTACAACGCTTGCCTGCAAAGCCAAAGGACCCATGTTCGATTCCCCAGGACCCACATAAGACAGATGGACAAGGTGGTACGTACATCTGGAGTTTGTTTGCAGGGCTAGAGGCCATGATGTGCCTATTCTCTCTCTATCTGGTTCTTTCTGTCCCTTTCTCTCTCAAGTAAATAAATAAAATACCATATATATATATATATATATATATATATATATATATATATATATATATATATAAATTTGCAAGGAGAGAGAGAAGTGAGAAGAGAGATGGGCATGCCAGGGCCTCTAGCCAATGCAGACTAATTCAGATATGTGCCACTTTGTGCATCTGGCTTAACGTGGGTGCTGGGGATTTGAACCCAGCCATCCAGGCTTTGCAACCAAGTACCTTTAACTGCTGAGCCATCTCTCCAGCCAAGGGGCTCATTCTTTTACTTTAATACATAAAGTCTTATGATTTTTGATTCTCATAGTGAATTTTTGTCTTTGTTTGTTTTGATTTTTCTAGGTAGGGTCTCGCTGTAGCTCAGGTTGACCTGGAATTCACTATGTAGTCTCAGGGTGCCCTCGAACTCGTGACAATTCTCCTATCTCTGCCTCCCAAGGTATGCACCATCACACCCAGCTTCATAGTGAATTTCTTTTAAAGATTATTTTATTTATTTGCATGCAGAGAGAGAGAGAGAAAGAGGAGACAGAGAAAGAAAGGGCACACCAGGGCCTGTAGCCACTGCAAACGAACTCCAGATGCATGCGCCCCCTTGTGCATCTGGCTTATGTGGGTACTTGGGAATCCAACCTGAGTCCTTTGGCTTCACAGGAAAACATCTTAAGCACTAAGCCATTTCTCTAGCCCATGAATTTTGTTGTGGGGGGGGCAGCAGATAAAGAAAGAGAATAGACGCTCCAGTGCCTCTAGCCACTGCAAACTCCAGACACTTGTGCCACCTTTTGCATCTGGCTTTACGTGGGTGCTGGGGAAATTAAACCTGGGTCCTTGCGCTTTTCAGGCAAACACCTTAACCTCCAAGCCATCTCTCCAGCCCTCTCATAGTGAAGTTTCAATTTATTTATAATTACCTCAGTTTGGGGAGGTAGTCAGAGACATAGCTTGGGTATTCTACCAAATTCAACTACATGAGTCACCAATGGGTCCTACTGAGAGGACTCGATACTCAAGAAAGAGAGCATGTATGAAGTGCAGACTATACCCAATAGATACCCTAAAAGATGGCTGGGGGTTTAACAGATGGCTGCTAGGAGGGTAGATTAGTTAGCAGCGGCCAGGAAGAGGTGTCCCAGAAGCTTTAAGGGCCAGAAGAAAAGGCAAAACATACAGGGAAAACCCTTGTTTTATGGGGGTTTTTCGAGGTAGGGTCTCACTCTAGCTCAGGCTGACCTGGAATTCATTATGTACTCTCAGGGGTGGCCTCGAACTCATGGCGATCCTCGTACCTCTGCCTCCTGAGTAATGGGATTAAAGGTGTGGGCCACCATGCCCAGCTTCTTTTCTTTCTTTCTTGATAGTCCTGAAGTGGCCCAGGCTGTCCTTGAACTCCAGCTGTTCCTTTCTCCACCTCCTAGGCTACCAGAATTCCACTGCTGATACTATCTGCTTTAGGTTTTTCAAGGGAGGGTCTTGTTCTAGCCCAGGCTGACCTGGAAGTCACTATAGTCTCAGAATGGTCTTGAATTGATAGTGATCCTCCTCCCTCTGTCTCCCCTGTGCTGGGATTAAAGAGGGAATCTCAACGTTGTTTTAATCTGCATTTCCCTGATGACCAGGGATGTAGAACATTTTTTTAGATGCTTATATGCCATCCGTATTTCTTCTGTTGAGAACTCTCTATTTAGTTCTATAGCCCATTCTTTAATTGGCATGTTTGATTTATTATTTGTTTGAGTTCTTTGTATATCCTAGATTTTAATCCTCTATCAGATGTATAGCTGGCAAAGATTTTTTCCCATTCTGTAGGTTGCGTCTTTGCTTTATTCACAGTGTCCTTTGCCATACAAAATCTTTGTAATTTCATGAGGTCCCAGCGGTTAATCTGTGGTTTTATTGACTGAGCAATTGGGGTTATATTCAGGAAGTCTTTGCCAAGACCAATATGTTGAAGGGTTTCCCCTACTTTTTCCTCTAGCAGTTTCAGAGTTTCAGGTCTGATGTTAAGGTCTTTAATCCATTTGGACTTAATTCTTGTACATGGAGAAAGAGAAGGATCTATTTTCATCCTTCTACAGATACATATCCAGTTTTCCCAGCACCATTTGCTGAAGAGGCTGTCTTTTCTCCAAAGAGTATTTTTTGGCATTTTTGTCAAATATCAGGTGACTATAGCTACCCGGACTTAAATCTGGGTCCTTTATTCTGGTCCATTGATCTACATGTCTGCTTTTGTGCCAGTACCATGCTGTTTTTGTTACTATGCTCTGTAGTATAGGCTAAAATCAGGTATGGTGATACCACCAGCCTTATTTTTGTTGCTCAGTATTGTTTTAGATATTTGAGATTTTTTGTGATTCCAAATGAAATTTTGGATTGTTTTTTCTATTGCCATGAAGAATGCCATTGGAATTTTGATAGGGATTACATTAAATGTGTAGATTGATTTTGGTAAGATTGCCATTTTCACAATATTGATTCTTCCAATCCAAGAACAAGGGATGTTTTTCCATTTCCCAGGGTCTTCTGCAGTTTCTGTCCTGAGTGCTTTAAAGTTTTCATTGTTGAGATCCTTCACTTCCTTGGTTAGGTTTATTCCAAGGTACTTTATTTATTTATTTATTTTTGATGCACTTGTGAATGGGAGTGATTCTCCGATTTCATCCTCTGTGTGTTTGTTGTTAGCAATAGGAAGGCTACTGATTTCTTTACTTTGTATCCTGCTACATGGCTAAAGGTGTTTATCAGCTCTAACAGTTTGCTGGTAGAGTCTTTAGGGTCCTTTATATATAGAATCATGTCATCTGCAAATAATGATAACTTGATCTCTTCCTTTCCAATTTGTATACCTTTTATGTGCGTCTCTTGCCTTATTGCTATGGCTAAGACTTCCAGTACTATATATTAAATAAAAGTGTGGACAGTGGGCACCCTTGTCTTGTTCCTGATTTCAATGGAAAAGCTTCCAGTTTTTCCCCATTTAGTAATATGTTGGCTGTAGGCTTGTCATGAATAGCCTTTATTATGTTGAGATATGTTCCTTCTATTCCCAGTCTCTGTAGGACTTTTATCATGAAGGGATGTTGGATTTTGTCAAATGCTTTCTCTGCATCTAATGAGATGATCATGTGAATTTTGTCCTTCAGTCCATTTATGTAATGTATTACATTTATCAATTTGCCTAAGTTGAACCATCCCTGCATCTCTGGGATAAAGCTTACTTGGTTGGGGTGAATGATCTTTCTGATAAATTCTTGTATTCTGTTTGCCAATATTTTGTTGAGAATTTTTGCATCTATGGTCATGAGGGAGATTGGTTTGTAATTTTCTTTTTTTGTTCTATCTTTGTGTGGTTTGGTACCAGGGTGATACTGGTTTCATAGAAGGAGTTTGGTAGGATTCCTTCTTTTTCTATTTTATGGACAAGCTTAAGAAGCATTGGTGTTAGTTCTTCCCTGAAGGTCTGGTAAAATTCACCAGTGAATCCATCTGGGCATGGACTTTTTTTAGTTGGGAGATATAAAAAAAATTTTTTTTTGTTTATTTTTCTTTACTTATTTGAGAGATACATACAGAGAGAGAGAGGGAGAGAGAGAGAGAATGGGTGCAGCAGGGCCTCTAGCCACTGCAAACCAACTCCAGATGCCTGTGCCACCTTGTGCATCAGGCTTATGTGGGTACTGGGGAATCGAGCCTCTAACCGGGGTCCTTAGGCTTCACAGGCAAGCGCTTAACCACTAAGCCATCTCTCCACCCCTAGTTGGGAGATTTTTGATAACTGCTTGGGTCTCCATACTTGTTATAGGTCTATTTAAGTGATTAATCTCATCTTGATTTAATTTTTAGTAGGTCATATAAATCAAGGAAATCATCTATTTCTTTCAGATTTTCATACTTAGTGGAGTATATGTTTTTATAGTATGTCCCTATAATATTTTGAATTTCTCTGGTATCTGTTGTGATGCTGCCTTTTTCATCTCTAATTTTATTAATTTGTGTCTCTTCTCTTTCTTTTGATCAGATTTGCTAAGGGTTTACCAATCTTGCTTATCCTTTCAAAGAGCCAACTCTTTGTTTCATTGATTCTTTGGATTGTTTTTTTGGTTTTGATTTCATTAATTTCTGCCCTAATCTTTATTATTTATGTAGTATTTTTGAGATGTATACTGAATATCCTAGGAAGTTCCCAGCTGTATCTTCCCAAGTTCTCTTAAGCATGGAGATACTGCTAAGGAAACAGCTTCCCTAAGCATCCTACATGGGGTAGGAGTGCCATCCACAGAAACTTCTAGATCTCTTGCTAGGGATCCAACTCCCTTAATAAGACCCTTGAAGAGACCTAGACATGGTCCAGAGAAGAAACCCCTTACACCTATGTCATAATCCATGATTAGAGACATGAGCTGTGAGCAGGACTCAGACAGCTGATCATCCCCAGGGGAGCAGGCTGGGGGAGAGAACAGGTGTGAAAGGTCAGGTACTTGAATCCTGCTCACAGCTCACTTGGTGGGTTCACAGGCAATGCAAATCAAGAAGCCCTGTCCTCAAGCTTAGGTGTTAGTGGGCATGGTGGCTATAACAAAACACAGGAACTTTAGTAAGCAGCAGAAACGTCATCAGAGACTTAGCAGTCCAAGACCCACTCTATTAGCAGGGCTGCTTCCTTCTGAGGCCCCTTCTCTTGGCTTGTAGATAGCTATCTTCTGGTTTCTTCATACCATCTTTTCTCTGTACATCTGTCCTGATCTTATATTAAAAAGTCAACTTGGGTTAGGGCCCACACATAATGACCTCATTGTACCTTAATTACCTCTTTAAAGGCCACATTCTAAAGCTGGGTGTGGTGGCCAACCCCTTTAACCCCAGCATTTGCGAGGCTGAAGTAGGACAATCCTTTGAGGTCAGCCTGGTCTAGAGTGAGACCTTTCCTCAAAAACAAAAAACTCCAAACACACACACACACACACACACACACTCTCTCTCTCTCTCTCTCTCTCTCATTCTCTACTCTTTTTCTCTCCCTCTCCTCCCTGCCTGTCCCCCACTCTCTCAGAGTAGGGGTTAGAACATCACCATGAATTTTTAAAAATATCTTATTTATTTGTATTTATTTATTTGAGAGGGCAAGAAGCAGATAGAAGAGAGGGAGGGAATGGGTGCACTAGGGCCTACAGCTGCGGCAAACAAAACTCCAGATGCATGTGCCACCTTGTGTATCTGGCTTTCTTGGGTCCTGGGGAATCAAACATGGGTCTTTTGGCTTTGCAGGCAAGCACCTTAACACTAAGCCATCTCTCCAGCCCCATCACCATGAATTTTGATGGGCACACTTACACAAAGATCACTATAGCCCCACCACTTGCTGAAGTTTCTGTGCTAACAGGCTCTAGAACAGATGCCCTGGACAAGGTGTGCAATAGCACTGGTAGGAGACATGATGTGTTTTACATCTATGGACATTGTGAAACCATGATTGTTTTCGTGCTTTGAAGCTTTGTTTCTGCTCCTTTTATTAAACAATTGTGATACTGTGACAAAATTAAATACCCTTTCCTTCCTTCCTTCCTTTGTAATGAGGAAGTCTGTCCTTTATTTGAAAATTCAACTTGCAGGAATAGATTGTACATGATAATTTGCTGTGCATCCATAAAAACCATAAAAGAGGAGAAGCAGTGTTGTTGGAGTAGCTATTCTCATTTCCTGACAGTCATTACATGCTTCCAATACAAAAGCATTTTTCTCCTAACTATCCTTTCTGAGCTCAAAAATGGATTTCCCTCCAGCCCCTGTCATTCAATTATCACCCCGGGAAATGCACAGATATAACTGATGATCCCTTTAAAACGTCCTGCAGCATGCCACCGTCTCTCATCCTTCATCTTCTGCCCCACTCTCGGCATTAGATGTTACATTGCCCATGTATATTTTATAGGGTGACCCTGACGGATGTCACTTTGATGCTGTGTGGGGATAATAAGATTGCACGTATCATGAAAGGCCAGTAAACAGAAAACTGTTGATGAGAAGGGTGGTTTTAACAGTTTTATGGCTTTCCCTTTTCCTTTTCTCCCCCTTTGCTGGTGGAATTGTGGTTTTGTTGCAGGAACAACAACAACAAAAAATAACAAAGGTGGTATGGTGAGAAAACCACAGTGTGAAATCCCTATTGCCCTGTTGCTGAACTCCAATAAAATAAATGCAGGAAATAATGAAGTGTTCAGCTGGAGAACAAAAACTCATGTCAACAAATGAATTCTTGAGGTTTGGGAAGTCCACTGAGAAAATAAAATTCCTGCTATTGGAATTATATTTAAAATGTTAATAGTCTACTTAAAATCATCTTAATAAAGCCAAATCCAGTCTTCTGCAAGCACATATGTGTCTCCCTCTCTTTCCCTCCCCCTCTCTCTCTCTTTCCAATGCATACATAGTTGGGGGCCCTTAGGCTCTTGATAGGCATTCAGCCATTTTGTGAGAGCCTTGGTTTCTGTTTATAAATGAGTCATTTCCAAATCTGTTACTTTAAAAAAAAGTCATTATTTTTGGTTTGAGTGTAAGAACCTTATTTTTAGCTTAATTAGTAGATTTAGTGAAGCTACTTTGAAGGGTGTAGCAACGAGGGTGCAGAGGTTTAGGGGATGCCGACTCCAGTGCCCTGGAGCACCTCCATGACTTTCTTCACGGGGATGGGTGGGTGGGTATTATTTTGGGACAGCCCTGGCAGGTGTGGTTTGTATGTAGACCAGGCTGGCCTTGAGCCTGTCCATCCTCCTGCCCTGAGTGCTGGGATTACAGTCATGTGCCACCACACCTAGCTAGAAGGCCTTTTTTTTTTTCCCAGATAGGGTCTCACTTTAGCCCAGCCTGAGCTGGAATTTACTATGTAGTCTCAACTCTCCAAAATCCTGCTACCTCTACCTCCTTAGTGCTGGGATTAAAGGCGTGCACAACTATGCCCCTTAGAAGGCCACTTTTAAAAATTGATACCAAGGCGTGCGACAGCCAGGCCTGCACTCGGGAGGCAAAGGTGATTTTTGTCTCTGTGCCTCAAATGCCTCTTTTGTAAGGATATGGATAATGTTGCAGTCCAGTTCACATTGCTGGTAGAAATCACCCAACCAAGAGCAGCTTCTGGGAAAAAGAGATTTATTTTGGCTTACAGGCTCGAGGGGAAGCTCCACGATGGCAGGGAAAACAACGGCATGAGCAGAGGGTGAACATCACCCCCTGGCCAACATAAGGTGGACAATAGCAACAGGAGAGTGTGCCAAACACTGGCATGGGGAAACTGGCTATAAAACTCATAAGCCCGCCCCCAACATACACTCCCTCCAGGAGGCATTAATTCCCAAATATCCATCAGCTGGGAACCTATCATTCAGAACACCTAAGTTTATGGGGGACACCTGAATCAGACCACCACAGATAATGAAGTTATTTATGAGAGTGTATGAAAATTAACTATCCTTAAAAATTATTTAGAATATGGAAAGTGCATGTTGATAGCACTTTATTGTTACAGATTTTGTAGCCGGTAAAAGGTGGTTTGCTTGTTTGATTGTAAATAAAGTGAGGATATATTAGTCCCCTGAACCCACTTGACCACACTCCTGCTAGTCCACATGCCTCCCTTTAGAGCACTGGCACATGGGTTTTACTTTTACTCATAGAAGAAATAAAACAAGAACAAAATCATCATTTCTCATGATACTAAGTATAATCAAACTAAAGAACTCTTTTTTTTTTCCTTTTCCAGAGATAGGGTCTCACTCTAGCCTAGGGTCCCCTGAACTCACAGTGATCCTCCTACCTGTTTCCTGAATACTGGGATTAAAGGCATGCACCACCAAACTAAAGAACTCTTATTTGGAGATTGTCTATCCTACTTTCTTGGAGATACAATGTTACATATCTATGAAATAATCTTGAGGTCAGGAGCAGTTACCCTGTATCCACCTTCCAGAAGTTAAATCCTTTTAGTGTTGGTTTCAGGTGAACTTGGTTCTCTGGAAATGCTTACTACATAGTTGTGAACCTAATTATATTTAAGATGCCCTATATTTGTGGGCACTCACAGATGAAATAGTTGTAGATGTGGAAAGTTCGATAGGCTTATTTGTGGTTATGGCACAGAACAAAACAAAACAAAAAAAACCTTGAAGGTTGGAGAGATGGCTCAGCGGTTAAGGTGCTTACCTGCAAAGCCTAGACTTGGGTTCGATTCCCCGGTATCCACATAAAGCCAGATGCATAAAGTGACACATGCACCTGCAGTTAGTTGGCAGTGGCTGGAAGCCCTGGCATATCCATTCTGTCCTGTCTCTCTGCTTGCAAATAAATTTAAAAAAATATTTTGTTTTTATTTATTTATTTGAGAGAGAGGTACAAAAATAGGTAGAGAGAGAAAGAGAGAGAGAATGGGCGTGACAGAGCCTCCAGCCACTGCAAACGAATTCCAGATTTGTGTGCCCCCTTGTGCATCTGGCTTACATGGGTCCTGGAGCATCGAACCTGGGTCCTTTGGCTTTGCAGGCAAGCATCTTAACTGCTAAGCCATCTCTCCAGCCCAATAAAAATATTCTCTAAAAACCCTGAATGTGAGGTGGGAGTGGTGGTGCACACCTTTAATCCCAGCACTTGGGAGGCAGAGGTAGGTGGATCACCGTGAGTTTAAGGCCACCCTGAGACTACATAGTGAATTCCGGGTCAGCCTGGACTATAGTGAAACCCTACCTTGCGGGGGGGGTGGGGCGAGGAAAGATGTCTTGAATGTCTCAAGTATAGGAGTAATAATGCTTTCAGTGTTGGTGGTGGGGCTAATAGTGAATTGGACTTTCAGTGGTGAGAAAGGAGTAAGGGGGTCATGCTGCAGCCTTGTATGCAGGAGAGCCTTGATCATGATGTTTGTTATATGCCAAAGGCTGGGAGAGGCAGGGAATACAGAAGAAAGGTTTGGAAGAAGTGGAGAAACAGCTGGGCCTTTGTTCCTTTGGAGAATTGACAGGGTATTATGAGCTGGGCTTTGGGAAGCTAAGCTGACTTCTTCCCAGGCATGATACTCAACCCTACCTTGAGGCTCAGCATTGGCCTTCTCACTTCTTGCCTTGTTTTCGCTCCCACAGCACATTTGCCGGGGACAGGACCAGAGTCCCATTTTATTTTATTGTTTGTTTGTTTGTTTGTTTTTCAAGGTATGGTCTCACTCTAGCTCAGGCTGACCTGGAATTCTCTATGTCTCAGGGTGGCCTCTAACTCATAATGATCCTCCTATACCTCTGTCTCCTGAGTGCTGGGATCAAAGGTATGTGCCACCACGCTGGGCTTCTTTTTTTTTTTTCTATTTATTTTTGAGAGATAATGGGGGGGGGGTTGCCCCAGGGCCTTCAGCTGCTGTAAATGAACTCTAGATGCATGGGCCACCTTATGCATCTGTCTTACATAGGTCCTGGGGAATTGAACCTGGGTTCTTGGGCTTTGCAGCCAAACACCTTTAACCATTAAGCCATCTTTCCAGCCCTCATTCTGGCCTTTTCATCAGCCGGTTGCTTTAATAGAGCTTCCTTCCTTTGCCTTTACCTGTTCCAGGCCGTCTCCCCATTTGCTGTATGAGATTAAGAGATTCTCCAACCTCTGAGCAAGCACAGGAGGCCATGATTCCAAAATGCCCTTCCCTGCTCTGTGCCTTCAAGCAGATCATCTTTCTCCCATATGTAGTCCCAGGTAGTATTTAAGGATTCATCAGAACCCCTGACAATGTTGGTCTCCTTTAGGGATTAGGGGATTCTATTAGGTTGGTTAACAAAGGAAGGAACCCAGGAGAACAGTGCTTTAATTATCAGAGTTGTTACTGGAAGACAACTCGCTGCCTTCTGGAGAAAGATAAGTAAAAGGTGGCTGCTCCAAACATGGCTGCTGGTTCTACCCAGTGCCCAGCCTCTCACCTCAGATGTTCCCAACACTTGTCAGATCCAGCCCCGGAATCCTCAGAGAATGAAAGGAAAGAATGACTGGTACGGGATTCTGTGCCAGGAAGTTTTACTGACTTGTTTCTCTACCCTTGAATTAGTAGGTGTGTGGGTTTTTTTTTTTGTTGTTGTTTGTTTGTTTGTTTGTTTGCCAAGAAGCAATGCAGCTGCAATTCCCCTGCAGAGATCATCAGGGAAATCTGGGTAGGTAGGGTTGGCTTTTGAGTCAGAAGGAGGAATTGGCCCAGGGAATAGTGTTGCTGGCACTTCACCTTCCCTAGGGATAACTCTCCCCCAGGCCTTGACCACTTTGTGGGTGCCAGACTGGGGAGTACTCTTTCTTCTCCTTTCACTCCCTACTTTGCTTTGTAATTGTCTGCTGGTGCTGGTAAAACATCATTACAATGGAAAAATAGCTGTAGGCCTGGTAGCTCCACATACCTGTGATCCCAGCACTGGGGAGGCTGATGTGAAGTTCAGGCCAATCTGGGCTTCATAGTAAGACCCTGTTTTTTTTTTTTTTTTTTAAAGGGTGTGTGTGTGTTAGGGAGAGCTCTGTAGTACTCCCCATTCTACCCAGTATGTAAGTAAGGGAGGGAACAGGATCTTTATCTCTGTTAATCCTGGATCTCTGCGGAAGGAGCCAGGTGCCCACTGTAGTAATTTTTTTTTTTTAGAATAGCACTTTAACTAATTGCACAATTATCAGGAGATTCAAGGCTTTGCTTATTTAGCTGGTCTTTTGCTACATATTTATGTTAAAATATTTACTGTGCACAGTGCTTAGCTAATATGCACAAGTACCTGTGTTCAATCCCCAGCATCACATCAACCAGGCATGGTGGTGCACACATGTAATCTTAACACTGAGGAGGTGGAGGCAGAAGGATCAGAATTTCAAGATCATTCTCAGCTACATAGTGAGTTCAAGGACAATCTCTTACATGAGGGACCCTATTTCAAGAAAAAAAACAACCAGATAGAAAAGAACTTCTAAATGCTTACTCAGACCCTATAATGGATTATGTCAGTGTGTGCAAGGCTGTCCATTCATGGGCCCTTTCCCAAGGTAGGTCCGTGCCATCGTAGAGTTAGTCTGCTCAGCTGACAGTGACCTATTAAAAGAAGCTGTATTTATAATCCTGTTTTCCCTCAGCAGCTTCCCAACCTGCTCCTCATCCCCAGAAAAGGTACCCATGGAGCCTCTAGAGGAGAAGAAATGAACTGTGGCTGTCTCATCAGTGAGGGCCCAGGGACTTTGATTAGATAGGGAGCCTGCCTGCCTTGACTCCCTGCTACACACATGCACACACAGAGGCAGAACACTGGGCCTTCCTTAACATAGCTGCAAAGCCAGCCATCCTCATTCTGTCTGTTAGTCATACATGTATGTTGTGAGAATGAAAGAATGGTACACTGCTCTGCCCTCAATTGAAAGGGCTCTTTCCTACCTATTAGTGAGCTAGTAGGTTGCTGGCATGCTGGACTCTGAGCTGAAATCTTCAGACCTTATTATATGTATAAATTGCACCACTGTGCCCTGCCTCCTGCTTGAGCTATCCAGACCTCTTTGGTTGTTGTGCTAATAATATTTTATTATTACAAAAAAAAGCTTATTAGACTCAATAATCTTGAGTATACCTCTAGATTCCTAGTATTGGACCAAAAAAAATGGCTTGCTCTTTCCTTCTTTCCTATTAACCTCACAAAGGAGGAGTTAGTATGTCTGACGAGTCATGCCTAGCTAAGGCATAGAGAGCCAGAGACTGGGGGAGCTCTTTACAGAACCCTGTAACCTCCAGGCTGAGGACAGATGGTCTTGCTAAGTGTGAGCCTTTGGTACTTGATGCTTCAGCCGCCTTCCACCCTCAGGTCTGTTCTGCACTCACTTCCCTTAGTAGCCTCTTAGGAGAGAGATGGCATGTAGCTTATCTTACCTTAAAAAAAAGAGTCACCTTTTTAAAAAGAAGAATCTCGTAATATTAGTTCTTTTATATATATATATATATATATATATATATATATATATATATGAGAGAGAGGGAGAGAGAGAGAGAAATGGTCATGCCAGGGCCTCCAGCCACTGCAAACAAACTTGTACATATGGCTTATGTGGATCCTGAAGAGTCAAACCAGGATCATTTTGGTTTTGTAGGCAAGCACCTTAGCTGCTAAGCCATCTCTCCAGCCCAAGAGCCACTTTTTAATTGAGCTGGACAAGTTGCAGATCTCTTAGCACCACAGTGCCTGGGGAAAGTGAAGTCGGGACAGTGTTGCAGTTCACCAGATACCAACTGTAAACCTGCTTGTGAGAAGGAAGTAGATCAGACAAGCCAATGCCAGCCACAGGGCTGCCAGTTCCCACCTGCAGACCTTGTACTTATCTGCAAGGCACACACCCATGGAAGTGGGCACTCAGCCCCTGGAGAGTGTTGCCAGCCTGACCTTTATCCAAGGTCAAACAGAACTGGCCCAGGCATATTAGCACAGCTTGTGTCTAAAATGTGCCGAGGCCACCTCTAGGAAGGGACTAGCTCTGATCCCCATTGCTTCAGCCTAGATTGCCCAGGCCACATGGGGAGCAGTGATGTTTTCGTGTTTTGTGTTAGTGAACTTGATAGGCATCAGCCTGAGTTTAGCAGGTCTTTTTCTTTTTAGTTATTGGAGAATTTCATACATGTATTTTGATCATAATCCCCTCCCATTATTTTCTTTTGTTCTCCCTTTCCACTGAAGCTCTTTTTAAAAATTTTATTTATTTAAGACAGACAAAGAGAGGCAGATAGGGAGAGAATGGGTACACTAGAGTCTCCATACACTGCAAATGAACTCCAGACACATATACCACCTTGTGCATCTGGTTTATGTGTGGGTCCTGAGGAATCAAACCTGGGTCCTTAGGCTTTGCAGGCATTAACCTTTTTTTTTTTGTTGTTGTTTTGTTTTTTTTTTCTTTTTGAGGCGGGTTGTCACCCTGGCCCATGCTGACCTGGAATTCACTATGTAGTCTCAGGGTGGCCTCAGACTCAAGGCAGTCCTCCCAAGTGCTGGGATTAAAGGTGTGTGCCATCATGCCCAGCCTTCGAACATCTTTTTTGGGGGTGAGGGGTTCTGAGGTAGGATCTCACTCCAGCTCAGGCTGACCTGTAATTCACTATGTAGTCTCAGGGTGGCCTTGAATTCACAGCCATCCTCCTACCTCTGCTGCACGAGTGCTGGAATTAAAGGCGTGCGCCACCACACCTGGATGAATAATCTTTTTTTATTTATTAGAGAGAGAGAAAGAGGCAGAGAGAGAATGAGTTCACTAGGGCAACCAGCCACTGCAGATGAACTCCAGATGCATGCACTACCTTGTGCATTTGGCTTACATGGGTCCTGGGGAATTGAACCTGGGTCCTTTGGCTTTGTAGGCAAGACCCTTAACTGCTAAGTCATCTCTCTAGACCAAATCAATCTCTCTCTCTCTCTCTCTCTTTTTTTTTTTTTTTTTTTGAGGTAGGGTCTCACTCTAGCTCAGGCTGAGCTGGAATTCACTGTGTAGTCTTAGGGTGGCCTCCAACTCATGGTGATCCTGAGTGCTGCGATTAAAGGCATGCGTCACCATGCCCGGCTTTCTCTTTCTCTCTCTCTCTGTTTAATGTTTATTTATTAGAGACAGAGAGAGAAAGGAAAGGGGGAAAGAGAGATTGAGAGAGAATGGGTGTGCCAGGGCCTCTAGCCTCTGCAAATGAACTCTAGATGCATGTGCCACCTTGTGCATCTAGCTTACATGGGACCTGGAGAATTGAACCTGGGTCCTTAGGCTTCGCAGGCAAGTGCCCCAAGTGCCAAGCCATATCTCCCAGCCCCAAATCTCTTTTTAAAAATGTGTGTGTGTGTGTGTGTGTGTGTGTGTGTGTGTGTTGAGAGAGGGAGGGAAGACGAGGCAGATAGAATGAGCATACTAGGGCCTCCAGCCCCTGCATATTAGTTCCAGATGTGTGTGCCACCTCGTGCATGTGACTTACGTGGTAGATACTGGGGAATCAAACTTGTATCCTTAGGCTTCACAGGCAGAGGCTTTAACTGCTAAGCCATCTCTCCACCCCCCTCCCTACTGAACCTGGTATTCTTTCCAACTAGTTCCTCTTCTGTTTAGTTTTCTGTTTGTTTGTTTGTTTGGATTTTTTTTGTTTTTGAGGTAGGGTCTCACTCTAGTCCAGATTGGCCTTGAATTTACATGATCCTTCTACCTCTGCCTCCTTAGTGCTGGGATTAAAAGAGCCTGCCACCACGCCCAGCTCTTCTATTTAGTTTTAAATAATTTTTATTTATTTGAGAGAATGAGACACGGTGTGAGTATGGATGTGTCAGGACCTCCTGCCACCGCAAATGAACTCCAGATATATGAGCCACTTTGTACATCTGACTTAATGTGGGTACAGGGGAATTGAACCCTGGTCATCAGTCTTTGCAAGCAGTTGTCTTAACTGCTAAACTCTTCTGTCTCTTAAAAATGTTTTTATGCAGGGCATGGTGGCCCACGCCTTTAATCCCAGCACTCGGGAGACAGAGGTAGGAGGAACACTGTAAGTTCAAGGCTACCCTGAGACTACGTAGTTAATTCCAGGTCAGCCTGGACCAGAGCATGACCCTACCTCAAAAAAACAAAACACAACAAAAAAAATTATGTATTTGTTTACTAGAGAGAGAAAAAAGGAGAATGAATGGGTGCACCAGGGTCTGTAGCTGCTATAGACAAGCTCCAGGTGCATGCACCACTTTGTACATCTTGCTTTACATGGGTACCTGGGAATCGAACCTGGGCCAGCAGGCTTTGCAAACCAGTGTCTTTAACTGCTGTGTTATCTCCCCAGGCCCCCTCTTCTATCTTGATATTTTTTTGGGGGGGTCCCCTTCTCCATAATCCATGATGACATGTTGATAGGCCCACTATCTTGCAGGTAAAGACAGCTGCTATGAGGTCATGAAAACTATGGTCACTTCATGTCCAGAAGACAGCATTCCAAAACACTCTTCCCCATCATTTGGCTCTTATATTCTTATCACCTCTTTCACAGTTTTCCCTGAGCCTTAGAATGTGGTAGAGATGTCTCATTTAGTGCTGAACACTCAACTGTTACTTTTTTTTTTTTTTTTTTTTTTTCCGAGGTAGGGTCTCACTCTATCCCAGGCTGACCTGGAATTCACTATGGAGTCTCAGGATGGCCTTGAACTCAAGGCAATCCTCCTACCTCTGCCTCCCGAGTGCTGAGATTAAAGGTGTGCGCCACCACGCCTGGCCTAGAAAAAGAGACTGGGCATGCCAGGTGCTCTAGGCAACACGAGCGCCCCCTTGTGCATCGGGCTTGGTGCTTCCTGGGGATTCGAACCCGGGTCCTTTGGCTTCAGAGTCAAATGCTGTAACTGCTAAGCCATTTCCTGGTTCCCCTCTGTTACTTATTTTTAAGATTTGAATCTCCCTAGAAGTCACTGCCATCTGCAAAATGAAGCTTCTCTGACCAAGTGTGAGAGTAGCACAACATACTCATTTAGTCAAACAACAGTAGTAGAGTTCCCCTAGGGTCTGTGACTTCTGGTTTTCAGTGTCAGGCATGAATTCCTTTCTATGAAGTGGGCCTTAAATTCCATAAGAGCACCAAAACGTTGGTTATCCACTATAGTAGTCAACTTCATGTTGCTAGGATGAACATCCAACCAAACATAGTTTTATAGGCAGAAGGATTCTACGTCACGCTTACAGACCCAGGAGAAGTTTAATTAAATGGCGGAGGAAGCTGCCCCCATTCGTGTATCCAAGCTCCCACTCATAAAACTACCATCAGTCAGCAAACACCAAAAAGCATCAATTAAGGACCTGCCAGAGTTTAGACCTCTGCATACCTTTGGGCTGAAATTCAGGTCCACCCCCAAACACACTTGAGGACTGGAGAGATGGCTTACAGGTTCAGGTGTTTGCCAGCAAAGGATCTAGGTTCTATTCCTCAGTACCCACATAAAGTGAGATGCACAAGGTGGCTTATGCGTATGGAGTTCGTTTGTAAGTAAGTAACAAAACACCTGAGTCTATGGGGAACATAAATTCAAACTACCACATGCACCAAAGATGACATGCCACTATTGCACCAGTACACATCTTGCCTGGCTGCTCAGTTGTGTAGCTTGCAGGGTACACTGCTTGGGTAAGATCACTGATGACCTTTCTCCCTCAGCAGCCTGCATAGTGCTTTCCAGCACTATGACAGTTAGCTAGCAGGAAAGTGGCTTCTTGATTTCTCAGTGTTGTGAAACTGAAGCATGTGGTATATTGAGTAATAGGGTCTTAACATATTGGTGGGCAACCAAGAGCATTGTCAATAGCCTGTAATGTTTTGGAGGTCTCAGGGATATCCCCCAGTAGGCTTCTTGATTACTGTTGCCTACGGCCTTTTTTGTATATGAGTCCTTGAAAATAGATCTCCTCCTCTTCAAAAAAAATGAAAAGGAGGAATTGGAAGGAGAGAATGCTGGGTTTGAGCACCTGTGGCAAGAGCTGCAGCCCTTGATGCTGGTACTTAGAGATGTTTTGTCCCCTCTCCCTTCATTTTGCCCAGCCACTACACTGGTTTAGTTTCAGTCATGCTGTGTGCCGTCATAGTGCCGCAGTGTCAGATGTGTTGGCTGTGAGACCTTGTTGTGAGATGAGGTGAGAATGTTGGGAACAAAATGATCATTACAGGCCATTCGTGTCGACAACATTTAGGCCTCAGTGTTTGCTTGTAAGCAAAAGCAGGAGCTAATTTGCAAGGCTGCCTTTGTGGAGCTGCCTTTTGATCAACGATTGCCTGTGTTAATGTTTCAGTGAGCTATTGATTTCTCTGGCAGCTTTTGTTCCCTGAATTTATGTGCAGCCGTCTCTGTAGCACACTATGCATGTTTGATTAAAGTTCAATTGACTTTGTTCCTGGTGGGGCCCCGCAAGCTGCCTTGCTCTCTGTTTATAGGACCTAAGCTTTCCCCAACATGTTCTTTTGTTTGTGCTCAAGACCTAGCCACCCATGCAGGCCAATAGCTGTTTCTAATCCTCTAGATTTCCCCCATTCCATGTTTAATCCCTTGGCAGCTAATAAAACCTGGTCTGGACTTATTGATTTATCAACTTTATTGACATAATTGATAAATGTGCCACACGCACTATAGCCTATGAGCCCAATTTAAGTACATAGTTCAATACGTTTGGACAAGTGTTTCCATCTATGTGAACACCACCATCAATTCATAGATTTTTCTGTTACCCACTTGAGTATTTACCTGGTTAGGTTCTTCACAAGCACTTTCCTGTCCCGCCCTACAGACTCAGGGCAACTACTGATTTGCTTTTTATTTGCATTTACAGATAAGGTATAATATGTACCCTTGTTTTTTGACTGTTTCTGTTTAATAGGACATTTGAGATTTGTTTCTGTGTCAATTGCTGTTTTTTTTTTTTTTAATTATTTAGTTTTTGGTTTTTCAAGGTAGGGTCTCTCTCTAGTCGAGGCTAACTTGGAATTCACTCTATTCTCAGGGTGGTAGCTCTAACCTAGTCTGACCTGGAGTTCACTATGTAGTCTCAGGCCACCTTTGAACTCACAGTGATCCTCCTACCTCTGCCTCCTGGGTGCTGGGATTAAAGGTGTGAACCACCACGCCCCACTGGTTCTTTTTTTCTTATCAAGTAATATTTTAGTGCAACAGTATGCAATAATCTTTTGGTTTTTCGAGGTAGGGTTTCACTCTAGCCCAGGCTGACCTGGAATTCACTATGGAGTCTCAGGGTGGCCTCGAACTCATGGCGATCCTCCTACCTCTGCCTCCCAAGTGCTGGGATTAAAGGCGTGCGCCACCACGCATTCTCCTGTGAACCAGCATGTATCTTGTTTCAAGTTTCAAACTATGAAGAATAAAGTTTGTAGCCGGCTGTGGTGGCACATGCCTTTAATCCCAACACTCGGGAGGCAGAGGTAGGAGGATCACCATGAGTTCGAGGCCACCCCGAGACTACATAGTGAATTATAGGTCAGCCTGGACTAGAGTGAGACCCTACCTTGAAAAAACCAAAAAAAAGGAATAAAGGTTGTGGGCTGGTGTGATGGCTTAGCGGTTAAGGTGCTTGTCTGTGAAGCCTAAGGACCTAGGTTTGATTCCCCAGTACCTGCACAAGGTGGTGTGTGCGTCTTGAGTTTGTTTGCAGTGGCTGGCGGCCCTGGTGCACCCATTCCCTCCTTCCCTCCTTTCCTCCCTTCATCCTTCCCTCTCTCCCTGTCTCTGTCAAATAAATAAAATATTTTTTAAAAGAGGCCAGGCATGGTGGCACATGCCTTTAACCCCAGCATTCCAGAGGCAAAGGGAGGAGGATTGCTGTGAGTTCAAGTCCAGCCTGAGACTACAGAGTGAATTCCTGGGCTAGAGACCCTGCCTCGAAAAACCAACCAACCAAACAAACAAAAGAATAAAGTTCATATGAATGCTGTGTAAAAGTCTTTACATGCCCCCCTCCCTGTGTGTATGCTTCTAATTCCACCCCCCCCCCCTCGTCTCTCTCTCTCTCTCTCTCTCATGTGTGTTTGGGTGTGAGAGAGAGAGAGAGACAGAGAGACAGAGAGAGGGAAGGAGGGAGGGAGACAGACAGACTCTCACTTTAGTCCAGGCTGACCTGGAACTCAGTCTATAGTCACAGGCTGGCCTAGAACTTACAGTGATCCTCCTACCACCTCCTGAGTACTGGGATTAAAGGTGTGTGCCATCACACCCAGCTTCTTTTTTTCTTGGTCTCATGTTGTCACCTATGGGGCTATTCTTAAACTTGATATGTAGCAGAGTCTGGCCTTGAATTCCTGATCTTCCTAACTCTACCTCTCAGGTATTATAGATGTGAGCCACCACACCCAGATTGTCTCAGGTTTGGAACCCAGGGTTTTATGCTTAGGTAAGTACCCTATCAACTGAGCCACATGCCCGTCCTCACATGTCTTTATTTATTTATTTACTTAAAAACTTATTTATTTGGGTAGGTGTGTACACATAAATATTCACGTGCATGTGGAGGCCAGAGGACAACCTTGGGTGTCATTCCTCTGGAATGCTGTTCATCTTTTTTTTATAAGATAGGGACTCTCATTGGCCCAGAGCTTGCCAAGTAGGGGCAAGCTGCCAGCAAATCCCAGGGATTTGCCTGTCTGCATCTCCAGCACTTGGATTGTAAGTACGTGCCACCTGTCTGGCGTTTTTATGTGGCTCTTGCACATAAGATTGCAAGGCAAGCACTTTACTAACTCAGTCATCTCTCCCAGTCCCTGTTTTCATTTCTCTTGGGTAAACAAGCAAGGTGTGGAATCGCTGGGTCACGCAGTGTGTATTTGACTTAGTAGAAACTTTTCAAAGTGGCTTGATTATTTTGTTACCACTAGCAGTATACTACAAGTTCTACATTTCTCTTCATTCCTGAATTGGAAATCTATATTCCTTCATTTTCTCAATCAGTGATTTCAGACCTGTGGAGAAAGAGAGGGTCTTGGTCATTTTGATCTTTGGTATTGAGATGGTAAAACTTGTTCTGAACTGATTGTTCTTGTTTAAAAGTTGTTATTTGTTGGGCTGGAGAAATGACCAGATGCAAAGTAGTACATGCATCTGGAGTTGGTTTGCAATGGCAAGAGTCTCTGGTATGTGTGTGCATGCACTCATGTGCATGCCTACACTCTCTCCTTTCAAATAAATAAATAAAAATAATTTTCAAAAAAAAGTTGTTAGGGCCTGGGGAGATGGGTTAGCAGTTAATGTGCTTGTCTATGAAGCCTAAGAACCCAGGTTCGATTCCCCAGGACCCATGTAAACCAGATGCACAAGGTGGTGCAAGCATCTGGAGTTTATTTGCAGTGGCTGGAGGACCTGGTGTGCCCATTCTCTCTCTTTCTCTCTCTCTCTCTAATAATAATAAAATTTGTTTTTAAAAGTTGTTATACTGAGTGTGGTGGTGCACACCTGTAATTTCAGCATCCTCGGGAGGAAGAGGTAGGAGGATCACTGTAAGTTCCAGGCCAGCCTGAGACTACATAGTGAATTCCAGGTCAGCCTGGGCTACAGTGAGACTCTACCTCAAAACAAAACAAAACAAAACAAAACATAAAGTTGTTACTTGTTGACTAAAAGTAGATGTGGACTTCACTGTCAGGTTATTTGGGGGGGAAAGGGGAATCTTGATTTTCTTACCTGATGCCCCAAGAACCCCGTGTAGGATTAATGGTAGAAAGAACAGGCTGGCTTGCTTCCCAGAGCCTTTTTTCTTTTTGGTGTCTAGCAGTGGGCCAGTTTCTTAGTCTCACTGAACGTTGGCTTCTATTTTAATCTGCAAGTTATGCTGTCTTTAAAACCATAAAACATTCTTGTTGTTTGAGAAGTCAAGTTGGTCATTTGTAACTAAGGCAACGCTGTTTAGAAATACCTAGATGGGGCTGGAGAGATGGCTTAGCGATTAAGGCATTTGCCTGCGAAGCCAAAGAACCCAGGTTTTATTCCCTAGGACCCATGTAAGCCAGATGCCCAAGGTGGTTCATTTGCAGTGGCTGGAGGCCCTGCTGTACCCATTCTTTCCCTCTCTCTTTTCTCTCTCAAATAAAATAATTTTTAAAAGATTTTACTTTTATTTATTTATTTGAGACAGAGAGAGGGGAAGAAAGAGAGAGAGAGAGAGAGAGTGATAATGGGCATGCCAGGGCCTCTAGCCACTGCAAACGAACTCCATCTGGCTTACGTGGGTCCTGGAGAATTGAACCAGGGTCCTTAGGCTTTGCAGGCATGTGCCTTAACCGCTTAGCCATCTCTCCAGCCCCCAAAATAAATAATTTTTTAAAAAATACCTGGATGGAGCCGGGCGTGGTGGTGCACGCCTTTAATCCCAGCACTCGGGAGGCAGAGGTAGGAGGATTGCCGTGAGTTCGAGGCCACCCTGAGACTCCATAGTGAATTCCATGTCAGCCTGGGCTAGAGTGAAACCCTACCTCAAAAAAACAAAAAAAACAAAACAAACAAAAAAAAAAAACCTGGATGGTGTATCTCAGCTGCTTTAGAAAGAACACAGGCTTGGCAAAGGCCTAGCTTCTACCTTCCCACCTCACTTTTTCCCTCCTGTTTGGTTCTTGTCCCTCCCACATAGGTATTTCTTCTCACATCTCAGGCTTCTGTAATCTGTAATTTTGTTTTTTCTTGTTTTTTTGTTTGTTTTTGTTTTTGGAGGTAGGGTCTCTCACTAGCCCAGGCTAACCTGTAATTCACTATGAAGTCTCAGAGTGGCCTCAAACTCATGGCAATCCTCCTACCTCTGCCTCCTGAGTGCTGAGTTTAAAGGCATGTGCCTCCACACCCGGCTTGCTTCTGTAATTTTGTTGTCCCCTAAAATTGATGGCAGGCTAAAGGAAGAAGTGAAAGGACTTGTTTTGGGTTTTCTCCTTGTAGCCAACTGAATTTAAAATGCCCCCCATAGCCTCATGTGTTTGTGATTAAGCCTCAGTCCCCAGCTGGTGGAGTATTTCGGAGGTAGAACCTGCTAGAACGAGGTGGGGTTGGATTTTATAGTCTAGCTCAGTTTGCCAGTACTTGTTAGCACACTTCCTCCTTGCTGTGTGAGGCGGTGAGCCCACTTCCTGCTCCTGCTGTGCTTCCCCAGCATGAACAAACTTCCCTCCAAACTCAGAAGCAGAAGCAGTGCATGACGCACACCTTTAATCCCAGCACTTGGGAGAAAGAGGTGGGAGGATCACCGTGAGTTAGAGGCCACCCTGAGACTACATAGTGAATTCCAGGTCAGTCTGGGCTAGAGGGCCAGAGCAAGACCTACCTTGAAAAACCAAAAAAAAAAAAAAGGTCATTTCCTCTGTAAGATAATTTTTGTTACATATTTTGTCCTAGTAGCAAGAAGCTAACTGCTACACTCCTCATTCTTTCCAGCTTTGGGATAAGCTATGATTTATTGGACCAGTTGTAGGCTTAAACATGTCACCCTGATAGTGTTTTAAAGGTGGCTGTGACCTGTCTTGACTTCAGTTCCGTTTTTTTTTCCTCATAGGAAAACCAAAGCCAGGTCAGTTTTCAGTAAGCAGAGACCTTGTAATCTAGCAGGTTTGAGTCGGGTTCCTGTTAGCATCTACTATTTGGTATAGGTAAATGTATTTTCAAGGTGGGAAGGTAGGTGGTCAGTGGTGGAACAAAAGGTTTATAGGTCATGGTCTTTGGGGCTCAGGGTTCCCCAGTCACTACTGGGCTAGATGCCAGTTGTACATAGTATATGATAGAGAAACAACACAGAAATCTGAAAGGCATTTTCTGCCTTTTCTTATATTATTCAGTTAGTATCTTATGGAAGTGAGGGCTTGGGGGTCTGTGCACATGTGTAGTCATGAGCGTGCTGCTTCTTGGTGGCTAGCTCTGGCCTCCTACCCCAGAGCATTGGCAGTCCCTAGTGTTTATTAAGTTAATATTGGCAGTACCAGCATTTGTTAAGTGATTGGAAAGGTTGAAACATACCTGTAACTCCCTAGATAAAGGTCCAGTGAGTTCCTGCTTTATGGATCTGGTCACAGCTCTTTACTGCTTCATAGAAAATTACATAGCCTTGGGGCTAGAGAGATGGCTTATCAGTTAAGCGCTTGCCCGTGAAGCCTAAGGACCCCAGTTCAAGGCTCGATTCCCCAGGACCCAAGTAAGCCAGATGCACAAGGTGGGGCATGCATCTGGAGTTCGTTTGCAGTGGCTGGAAGCCCTGGTGCTCCCATTCTCTATCTCTCTGTCCCTTTCTCTCTGTCTGTCTCTCAAATAAGTAAATAAAAATAAAGAAAAAAAGAAAAGAAAAATGCATAGCCTTAACTTTGAAATCTGGCTCTGCCATGCCTAGTGGCACACACACACTCCAGTATTCCAAAGGTGGATGCTGTAGGATTGTGATGAGTTCAAGGCCAGTCAGACACTGTCTTAAAAAAACAAGGGCCAAGCTGGGCGTGGTGGCGCATGTGTTTAATCCCAGCACTCAGGAGGCAGAGGTAGGAGGATCACCATGAGTTCGAGGCCACCCTGAGACTATATAGTTAATTCCAGGTCAGCCTGAGCCAGAGTGAGGCCCTACCTCAAAAAAAAAAAAAAAAAAAAAAAGGTGGGGGAGTGGGGGTCTAGGAAAAAGAGCTCAGTGGCAAAGAGCTTGCCTGGGACATAAGGTGGCCTGGCTTCTATCTCTTAACCTCAGCACTCTCAAAAAAAGGAGTTGGGGGTAGGGGAGGAAATCTAGCTCTAGGTAAGAAATATTCGGCACACATGCATCACTTGTCTTGCAGAATCTGTTTCCTAGCCTAAAATCTGCCACGGGTCAAGGGAAGAAGGGCGGTTTGCCTTCGGCTGGGAGCTCTGACGGTCCCACTACCCTCCCTCTGTTCTCTGGTTGGCTAGTTAGTGGTTAATTCTGAGGTCATCTTTCCAGCCAAGCATTTCTACACATACCTGTGTGATTCACTAGAAGGCTGTGCAGAAACATCTTCTGTGTGCACATATCCCACTCACTTGCACACCGTCTCGCATACTCATAAAGGGCTGGAACTTTCTGTTTCTTGTTCATGATGTGCCGTGATGTCTGGAGTAGGTGTTTCTCTGAGCTGAGGGAGACAAGGCACTGGGTCTGTCCAGCAGCTGTGCCCCTTGATAAAACTAAATCTTCCTTATAACTCTAGGAGCACTGTCACCACCCCACTTTCAGTGATGGGGTGTTATATATACACATACTCACAGCAGCCCTTCTTTCTTGCAGGGTGAACTTATTACCTTCTATTACTACTGGAAGAAAACCCCAGAGGCAGCCAGCTCCCGTGCCCAGGCTGACCTGGAATTCACTGTGTAGTCTCAGGATGGCCTCGAACTCACAGCGATCCTCCCACCTTTGCCTCCTGAATGCTAGTATTAAAGATGTGCACCACCATGGCTGGCCTTCTTTGTTTTTAAAATTTATTATTGTGTGTGTATGTTTACGTACATCTATACATAGGTACGTATATGGGCACACACATTCCATGGCAGTTGTGTGGAGGTCATAGGACAACCTCAAGGTGTCTGTTCTGTCTTCCACCTTCCTTAAGACAGGATCTCCTCCCACTGCAAATAAACCCCAGTAAGCTTCAGATCCCATTGTTGACTTTACAGATGCATTCACTGCTTTGCATCAGCTTTACTTAGATATGGGGGAGGGTCGAATCTCAGGTTGGTAGGCTTTGTAAGCAAGTGCCTTTAACCACTGGGCCATCTCTTCAGCCCATTTTTATTTTTATGTTTTTTCCAAGGTAGGATCTCACTCTAGGCCAGGCTGACCTGGAATTTGCTATGTAGTCTCAGGGTGGCCTTGAACTCACCACGATCCACCTACCTCTGCCTCCCAAGTGCTCGGATTAAAGACATGTGCTACCACACCTGACCTCAGCCCAAAAATTTAATAAGTCATTTCTGCAGCCCAAATAAATTAATTTTTAAATTAATTTTAAAAAATGAAGCATATATGATTTATTTGCGAAGGAGAGAGAGAGAAGTAACGGGCATGCCAGAATGAACTCCAAGTTCATGTGCCATTTTTGCTTCTGGCTTTACATGGGTACTAGCGAATGGAACTTGGGCTGTCAGGCTTGCAAGCAAGCACCTTTAACTACTGAGCCATCTGTCTAGCATATTATTATTATTTTCAATTACTCAAAATATGTTGATCTTTAGTCATCCAAGTCTAGATGAAGTGTCCTTTGACTGAGGGAGCAGGGCTTTCGCGTGCCCTTAGCTAACGTTTGCTGCTTGTAAGGAGGTACTTGGGCGTCCTTTCTGCTGGGCTGTAGGCAGGATGGCTCTTCTTTGCCTTCATGGCTCACTGTGTGACAGGTGTCCATCTCTCTGTCTTGCTCTGCTATACCTCAGCCCTGGCCTTCATGACTTCCTGCCAGCTGACTCAGGTATGTGCTGAGCAGAGGGTCAAGGGAAGAAGGGCGGTTTGCCTTCGGCTGGGAGCTCTGACGGTCCCACTACCCTCCCTCTGTTCTCTGGTTGGCTAGTTAGTGGTTAATTCTGAGGTCATCTTTCCAGCCAAGCATTTCTACACATACCTGTGTGATTCACTAGAAGGCTGTGCAGGAAACATCTTCTGTGTGCACATATCCCACTCACTTGCACACCCGTCCTCGCATACTCATAAAGGGCTGGAACTTTCTGTTTCTTGTTCATGATGTGCCGTGATGTCTGGAGTAGGTGTTCTCTGAGCTGAGGGAGACAAGGCCCTGGGTCTGTCCAGCAGCTGTGCCCCTTGATAAAACTAAATCTTCCTTATAACTCTAGGAGCACTGTCACCACCCCACTTTCAGTGATGGGGTGTTATATATACACATACTCACAGCAGCCCTTCTTTCTTGCAGGGTGAACTTATTACCTTCTATTACTACTGGAAGAAAACCCCAGAGGCAGCCAGCTCCCGTGCCCACCGCAGGCACCGCAGACAGGCTGTGTTCCGGAGGATAAAGACCCGCACCGCATCCACCCCTGTCAATACACCCTCCAGACCCCCTTCTAGTGAATTCTGTAAGTGAGGGGTCTTGGTCCTGCAAAGGGTGATGGAAGACTGTTAACATGCAGCCCCATGTGTATGCATGTTTATGTGTGAAGCCTGATCTACATGTAGTGCTAACCATCTGTGAGAGATTCCCCTACCATCAGTATAAAAATGTAAAAAATGATCCATATGCTTATTTTATTTATGAGAGAGAGATAGAGAATATAAATGAGAATGAATGGGCACATCAGGGCCTCTTGCCACTGCCAATGAACTGCAGATGAATGTGCCACTTTGTTGTGCATCTGGCTTTATGTGGGTGCTGGGGAATCTAACCAAGGCAGTCAGGCTTTGCAAGAAAGTATCTTTAACTGCTGAACCACCACTCAGCTTCTGTGTGTGTGTGTGTGTGTGTGTGTGTGTGTGAGAGAGAGAGGGGGGGGGGGAGGAGGTCAGAGGACAACCTTGGGTGTCAGTCTCAGGAATGCCATCTACCTTTCTTGAGACAGGGGCTCTCATTGGAGCTCCTCAATTAGACCAGTGAACCCCAGAGATCCTCCTTGGCACCAAGAATAGAGTACAAGTACTATGCTTGGCATTTTGTTTTATTATTTATTTATTTTTGGTTTTCGAGGTAGGGTCTCATTCTGGTCCAGGCTGACCTGTAATTAACTATGTAGTCTCAGGGTGGCCTCGAACTCAACACAGTCCTCTTACCTCTGCCTCCCGAGTGCTGGGATTAAAGGTGCGTGCCACCACGTCCGGCTGGCATTTTATTTTTTCATGATACTGGGAATTGAACTCAGGTCCCCAGGTTTGTGTGGCAAGCACTTTACCCGCTGAGCTTATTTCCCCAGTTCCTGCTTGCTTGTTTGTTTAAGAGAGAAGCAGGGCTGGAGAGGTGGCTTAGCGGTTAAGCGCTTGCATGTGAAGCCTAAGGACCCCCATTCGAGGCTGGATTCCCCAGTACCCACATTAGCCAGATGCACAAGGGGGAGCACGCATCTGGAGTTCATTTGCAGTGGCTGAAGGCCCTGACGTGCCCATTCTCTCTCCCTCTCTCTCTCTCTCTCTCTCTCTCTCTCTCTCTGCCGCTCTCAAATAAATTAATAAAAATAAACAACAAAAAATTAAAAAGAGAGAGAGAGAGAAGTAGAAAGAGTAGAGAGAATGAGTATAGGTATACCAGGGCTTTCAACCACAGCAAACAAATTCAGACACATGGGCCACTTTGTGTATCTGACTTTAAGTGGGTTTTGGGGAATCAAACCCAGGCTTTGCAAGCAAAGCACCTTTAACCACTGAGCCTTTTCTCCAGCCCCATTTAAGTTTTTTTTTTTTTTTTTTTTTTTTTTGAGGCAGGATCTTGCTCCAGCCCAGGCTGGCCTCAAACTCACAGCGATCTTCCTACCTCTGCCTCCCCCAAGTGATGTGATCAAAGGCATGCACACCAGACCTGGCCCTCCATTTAACTATTTTTGACAAGCTCAGCATTGTTTTACTTTTTACAAAAATGTCCCTTTGGCCTAAGATCGCATTGTGAGAGCTCATAAGGCACACATGTGGGTTGTGGTGGTAGTAAGATCCTCCTACTTAAGAGATCCTCTTCCCAGGCCTAGTGTGATGTACCCTGCTATGACCGTGAGGCCTTTTCCCCTTGAACTGGCCCAGGACATTGGCCTGAGGGGCACCTGTGTTATGCGCGTGAGAGCTGGATGGCATCAAGTAGGACCAGTGGGATTGTGGTTCTCAGGTCTCCAGATGCACTAGGGAAGGTATTGAGGGTGCACTGTTCCCAGTTCAGATTCACTAGTCTAAGCTCCTGTGCTGGCTACCCCAGGATTCAGATGTGACATCAGGCCCCAAAAATCTGGCAAGGCAGGCCCTTAAGTACCGCCCCTCACACACAAGCTCTTTGCTCTGATGACTGACCCTGAGGAATTCAAAACCTTTGTGAGGCTGCTTGCCTCTGCCAGTGGAGCTATTCTCTGGTGGCCCTCATCATGGCTGAGCATGATGCTTCTTCTGTTCTCACGTGTGCCCATCTTGCACAGTGGACCTGAGTTCAGCCAGCGAGGATGACTTTGACAGTGAGGACAGTGAGCAGGAGCTGAAGGGATACGCTTGCCGGCATTGCTTCACCACCAGTAAGTGCTCTTCCTGTGCCCCAGTGCGGGTGGGGGGGTCACGGGCAGGTGCTTTCTCCTTGGACCAGGTGCAGGCTCTGGCACTGGCAGGTTTGCAACATTTCATGCATCAAACTGGAAACCTGCTGGGGATACTGATTGACTCCCCTGTCTGGCAATCATTATGGAGAACTGTATTGTCTGGGTAGGAGGGGCAGTGCAAGGTTGGGGAGGGGTCTGCACTTCCTGGGAACTTGCTACCATCTCTTGGGTGTCAGAGGGGTCAGTGGATGCTCCTCACTAGCCCTGGGTGGTCTGAGGGGCAAGGTGTGTCTGTCCAAGCCCTGTGCTCTGTGGCTCTGGTGCACCAGGATCAGGTGTAGCCCATACAGTCTGCCCAGACCTCACTGAGGGCAGAGCTGGTTTCCAAAACTGCTGCCCTCACCTTATGCAGCCTCCAAAGACTGGCATCACGGGGGTCGGGAGAATATCCTGCTCTGTACCGACTGCCGCATCCACTTCAAGAAGTACGGTGAGCTGCCACCCATCGAGAAACCTGTGGACCCCCCACCGTTCATGTTCAAGCCTGTCAAGGAGGAGGACGATGGGCTCAGCGGGAAGCATAGCATGAGGACACGGCGGAGTCGGGGCTCGGTGAGTTGGGTCTGGAGTTTGCTGGGCTTGTGACCACCACAGAAGGAAATCAGGATTGGTTTTGGTGGAGAAACAGACCCAAAGGCCTTGCCTGTGGGGTTAGGACAGGCACTCTGTTCTATTCTTGGGGAGCCCATAGGGTGCTTATCCTGAGCTCAGTTTTATGGGAGCTCGTTGGTCTTGGTTTGTGGCCAAATGCCAGCTCTCCATGTTCCTCAAAACTTCCTATGGGCCAGTCTTGTATAGTATGGTATACCTCTTGTTACTTTTTCAAACAGTTTATCCAACTTTAAAAGCTTTCTGCTCATTGCATAAGCCCTTTCATGAAGAAGCTTTGTTTAACAAGGCATTGTAGCTGGTGCATGTAATGCCAGCTCTTGGGAGGCTGAGGCAGGAAGAAAACCATGAGTTGAAGGCCAATCTAGGCTACAAAGAGACTTTGTCTTTAAAAAGTTAAGAAAAGGCCAATCGTAGCAGAGGCAGATGCAGAGGTAGGAGGATGGCTCTGAGTTCGAGGCTAGCCAGAAACTACATAGTGCATTTCAGGACAGCCTGGGCCAGTGTGAGACCCTTCAGGGGGAAGTTAAGAAAAAAGCTTTGACTTGGTTACCATGTCTGGGTCCATGAGAAGATCATGGCTGAGGACGCTGAGGGCTCTTCTTTCCAGTGCTAATCTACCTCTGGGGCCTTCTTGTAGGTGCCAGTAGGTGGCCTACCTCCCCCAGCATCCTGACCTCAGCTGAGCTCCAGCTTTGCAGAAGATGCTGAGGGCTGAGCTATTGTAATAACTGAGATGCAGTGTTTAACAGCTTGTCTCTTTGGGAGACTTTCTTGTGCTATCGGATTAATGCATGTGTGTTACAGTTTGGTTTGGAAAGTGACAGATACTGGGATAAACAGAAAGGGAGATGACCTTGTATGTTATAGTAGACAACCCACCTAGCTTGCTGCCTGCCATTCAGAAAGCCCTTTTCATTTCCAGGACAGTTCCTCAGAACTGTTTATGGGTTTGAAAATTGTTCTTTCTTTTTTAAATTTTATTTATATGAGAGAGAAGCCAGGGCTTCTTGCCACTACACATGAACTTCAGATGCATGCATCACTTTGTGCATCTGGCTTTATATGAGAACTGAAAAAGTCAAACCAGGACCCACATGCTTTTGCAAGCAAACACATTTAACTGCATAGCCTCCTCCCCAGCCTCAGACGTGTTCTTTTTAACATGTGAACAGTGTTGATCCCACCTCCTGCCTGTAGCTGGGTTCAGGAGGGCTCCTGGGGATCCATCCTTAACAAGCTTTGGTTTTGGAGGGGCAGATGTCTACACTACGCAGTGGTCGAAAGAAACAGCCTGCCAGCCCTGATGGTCGTGCCTCACCCATTAATGAAGACATCCGCTCTAGTGGCCGGAACTCTCCCAGTGCTGCCAGCACCTCCAGTAATGACAGTAAAGCAGAGACAGTGAAGAAGTCAGCCAAGGTCAGCAAGGGATGGAGAATGGAGCTACTTCCTCCTTCCTTCCCCTTGGCGCGTGGCTACCTAAGCTGCTGCTTGCCACCCGTAACATGGGTTGTGAAGCGCCTCTGGGCTCCTCAACAGTGTGCTCGCCTAGGGGCTTCAAATGGAATCCTCGGGCCTAGAGAGAGGGTTACGTCTGCCTTTCCTTTGCCAAGGCTTCGGGGACATGGGGTGGGGGGTGGTTGGAAAGACTCCTTGGGGCTGCTGCTTTCCCCCAGCCTCCTGTGACTGGTCCGTTCCGAGCTTTCTTGCTTTTGGAAGTGGAATTCAGAATGAGGGAGCAGTGTCCACAGAGCCATTATTTCGTAGCTAGGCTTCCTTCCCTTGATCTGATTGCTCCTTGGGGTGGGTCTTCCATTGCAGAAGGTAAAGGAGGAGGCCTCGTCCCCTCTGAAGAGTACTAAGCGCCAGCGGGAGAAGGTGACCTCTGATACTGAGGAGACGGACAGGACCAGCTCCAAAAAGACAAAGACCCAGGTGAGGCTGGCATCCAAGCCTTGTTGACTCAGGCTGGCTGCTCCTGCTCCTTCAAAACATCCAACCCAGGCTGTCTTAGGGGTGACAGTGACCTGGGTTCTAGGGCAGCTTGGATTTTTTTTTTTTTTTTTTTTTTGGTCCCCCAACCCTTACTGTAGCCCAGGCTGACCTGGAACTCACTCTGTAGTTCCAGGCTGCCCTCAAACTCACAATGATCCTCTACCTCTCTTGTGCTGGGATTAAAGGCCGCTACACCCAGTAGCTTAAACGTTTTGGGGCAGATGAGCTTGCTACTGCTGCACAGACCACGGCTGTGTGCCCAGCACTAGCAGTGTGGGGCCGAGGGCCGCTGTCCTAGAGCTTCCATCTCTTGCTTCTCTGGCTCTAGGAGATCAGCCGTCCTAACTCGCCATCTGAAGGTGAGGGGGAGAGTTCTGACAGTCGCAGTGTCAACGATGAGGGCAGCAGTGACCCCAAAGACATCGACCAGGACAATCGCAGCACGTCTCCCAGTATCCCCAGCCCTCAGGACAATGAGAGCGACTCGGACTCATCTGCCCAGCAGCAGATGCTGCAGGCTCAGCCCCCAGCCTTGCAGGCTCCCAGTGGGACTGCCACAGCCCCCTCCACAGCCCCTCCAGGAACACCCCAGCTTCCCCCCTCAGGACCCACGCCTACTTCCACTGCTGTCCCTCCACAGGGGTCTCCTGCAACCTCACAACCCCCTAACCAGCCACAGGCTACAGTGGCACCTGTAGCCCACACACATATCCAGCAGGCGCCCACCCTGCACCCACCTCGGTTGCCCTCACCTCATCCCCAGCTGCAGCCTCTGACTGCGCCCACCGGCCAGACCTCGGCCCCACCACATGCCCAGCCCCCCCTGCACGGTCAGGGCCCAGCGGGCCCTCACAGCCTGCAGACTGGGCCCCTGCTACAGCACCCAGGACTCCCTCAACCCTTTGGCCTTCCTCCTCAGGCTTCTCCAGGCCAGGCCCCTCTGGGAAGCTCCCCGGCAGCAGCTCACCCTCATACCACCTTGCAGCTCCCAGCTTCTCAATCAGCACTGCAGCCCCAACAGCCCCCAAGGGAACAGCCCCTGCCTCCTGCACCCTTGGCCATGCCACACATCAAACCCCCTCCCACCACACCCATCCCACAGCTTCCAGCACCACAGACTCACAAGCATCCACCTCATCTTTCCGGGCCCTCACCCTTCTCCATGAATGCCAACCTGCCACCCCCTCCGGCCCTGAAGCCCCTCAGCTCCCTGTCTACACACCACCCTCCATCTGCCCACCCACCACCCCTGCAGCTCATGCCCCAGAGCCAGCCCTTACCCTCCTCCCCTGCCCAGCCCCCGGGGCTGACCCAGAGCCAGAGTCTGCCTCCTCCCGCTGCCTCTCACCCCCCTGCCAACCTCCACCAAGTATCCCCTCAGCCCTCATTCCCCCAGCACCCCTTTGTGCCTGGAGGCCCTCCTCCCATCACTCCACCCTCTTGCCCTTCCACCTCCACCCCACCTGCGGGACCCAGCACCTCAACACAGCCACCCTGCTCTGCTGCGGTTTCTTCGGGAGGCAGTGTCCCGGGGCCAGCGTCCTGCCCTCTCCCCACTGTGCAAATCAAGGAGGAGGCTCTGGATGATGCTGAAGAGCCCGAAAGCCCTCCTCCGCCCCCCAGGAGCCCATCCCCTGAGCCCACCGTGGTGGACACCCCCAGCCATGCCAGCCAGTCTGCCAGGTACCGGTTCCTAGGACTGTGGGCCCAGCTCGGGGGAGGGTACATTTGGTAGAGTCAGGTCAGGGGAGGCTTTGTCAGGAACCCCCAGCCAGAGCTACTGCCTTTCTAGGTTCTACAAACACCTGGACCGGGGTTACAACTCTTGTGCACGAACAGACCTGTACTTCATGCCTCTGGCTGGATCCAAACTAGCCAAGAAGAGGGAGGAGGCCATTGAGAAGGCTAAAAGGGAGGCTGAACAAAAGGCCCGCGAGGAGCGGGAGCGCGAGAAAGAAAAGGAGAAGGAGCGCGAGCGCGAGCGCGAGCGCGAGCGGGAACGGGAGGCAGAGCGAGCTGCTGTGAGTCCATGGAGGGGGCTTGGATGGGCAGGGAGGGCACCATCCCCAGCCGGGCTGCCTAGCACATTCTTAGGCAGGTAGATGCTGTTGGCAGGCATTGCCATGCTTTTCTGTGGGTTGTAAACCATTGCCTTGCAGGGCCAGGCCTCACAGCACTTGCTGTAGGTTGCTGATTTGTGCCTTCTCCTTAGTCATGAGGAGTCAGAATAACAGGAGGGGACAACTTGGGGGGAGAACTAGGGACTGGGCTGACCCAGCGACCTGGGCTTTACTTAGGAGCTAAGTCACCAGCTACATGCCTAGTCAGGCACAGGCAGGGTAAAGGGAAGCCAAATCCAAAATGACATACAGGACCTCATAGTGTGGGTTTCCTGGCTCTCTTGGGAAGTTCGTCACCCCTGCCCATCATAGGCATTACTCTCAGGTGCCAGGGTCAGAGAGGGTCATAGCAGAATCTGAATCATACCCTAGTGCCTGGCCCATGGATGGCTAGGCACTTTGGACTGGAGGGACCAGGTTGGTCTGACATGGTAGGACTGGAGCTAGACAGGGCCTACCTGTGTGGTGAAAACCAGGTTCAGACCCACAGGCAGCCTTGGCACCTGTCCCTTACACCCTCTTTCCTTCAACAGAAGGCATCTAGTTCAGCTCATGAAGGCCGTCTTAGTGATCCCCAGCTCAGCGGTCCTGGCCATATGCGGCCCTCCTTTGAGCCACCACCAACAACCATTGCTGCTGTGCCCCCATACATTGGGCCTGACACACCTGCCCTCCGGACACTGAGTGAATATGCTCGACCCCATGTCATGTCACCCACCAACCGCAATCACCCCTTCTACATGCCTCTCAACCCTACCGACCCCCTGCTGGCCTACCACATGCCTGGCCTCTACAATGTTGATCCTACCATCCGTGAGCGGGAGCTCCGTGAGCGGGAGATTCGGGAGCGGGAAATTCGGGAGCGTGAGTTGCGGGAGAGGATGAAGCCAGGCTTTGAAGTGAAGCCCCCGGAGCTGGACCCTCTGCACCCAGCCACCAACCCCATGGAGCATTTTGCCCGGCATAGTGCTCTCACCATCCCCCCTACAGCTGGCCCACACCCATTTGCCTCTTTCCATCCGGGCCTGAACCCCTTGGAGCGGGAGAGACTGGCCTTAGCAGGCCCCCAGCTGCGGCCTGAGATGAGCTACCCAGACAGATTGGCAGCTGAGCGCATCCATGCAGAGCGCATGGCATCACTGACAAGCGACCCCCTGGCACGACTTCAGATGTTCAACGTGACTCCACACCATCACCAGCACTCACACATCCACTCCCACCTCCACCTCCACCAGCAGGACCCCCTTCACCAAGGTGTGTGCTGCATGCACAGGGAAAGGTGGGGCGGAGGCATCCTCCTTCTCAATTGTGGGTTATAGGGAAGCTGCAGCATTCAGTCCTGTTATGGTAGCCTCTGGGGAAAGCCTGGGTTCCTGGCCCCGTGCTCAAGCTGAGAGATGACAGAGTGGGGCCTTGGGGCCTTTAGAGCCAAGCAAGGTCTGGATGCAGGCACTGAGCTGCCCAAGGAAGCTAGGCTGTTCTGTAGTAGAGAACTTAAAATAATATTCCTCACTGGGTGTGGTGGTGCACGACTTTTATCCTAGCATTCGGGAGGCAGAGGTAGGAGTTTCGCCCTGAGTTTGAGGTCACCCTGAGACTATATAGTGAATTCTAGGTCCTCAGGCAGCACTGAGCAAGACTGGTCCTGTCGTTAGGCTTGGGGCTTGGGCTTTGGGAATGATGGGAGAAAACATGCACTTAATGGTAGACTCTTCAACATCCCACCTTTCTGGCACACTCATCAAGGTGAGGTCAGGATTACTTGCAGCCAAATGGTATTTCCTGCTCTGGTGGCCAGGAGCCAGTTTGGGTGAGAGGGCAGTCACTGGTCATGCAGCAAGAAACCAGAGCCAGAGCCTCACCACCTGCATCTGGATTTGTGTCCTGTCTTTTAGGTTCAGCAGGCCCAGTTCACCCCCTGGTTGACCCCCTGACTGCTGGCCCTCACCTGGCACGCTTCCCTTATCCTCCTGGTACCCTCCCCAACCCTCTGCTTGGACAGCCTCCACATGAACATGAGATGCTGCGCCATCCAGTTTTTGGTAAGAATTTACCAGAGGAAGAATGGGTGCAAGTTGGGCTAAAGTCTGGTCCACCTTCATTCATCTCCTAACAGAATAGGTGTGGATTTCCAGCTCTAGGAGGACTTGAGGTGGAGGAAGTCCCATCTGCACATCACAGTAGCCTAGCAGGAGGCACTAGTGTGGACCTTTGTCCTGGGGGCTCAGCCAAGCCACTCTTGTCCCACCTTTGACACAGTGCTCTCTGTAGGGACTGGGAGGGGTGGCTGGACTCCTTATCCAGAGGAGCGCAGCTACTGGGTGGACTCTTTTCTGGTCACTTGTCTTGGTTGCCCTGTTCCTGGCTACTCCCTTGACTTGTTTTTGTAGCGGAGCCTGTTTTGTGCTTGGCAGGCACCCCCTACCCCCGAGACCTGCCTGGGGCCATCCCACCTCCCATGTCAGCAGCCCACCAGCTGCAGGCTATGCATGCCCAGTCAGCTGAGCTCCAGAGACTGGCCATGGAGCAGCAATGGCTGCATGGACACCCCCACATGCATGGTGGCCACCTACCAAGTCAAGAAGATTATTACAGGTGAGGTGGGAGAGGAAAGGGGCGGGGCTAGGCTTCCCACCCCAGCACCAACTCCATTATGGCTAGCACCAGCTGCTACCCCTTTTTCTAAACCCTAAGGGGGGGAAGCTTACAGACATAGCTTGGCTGTATGAGAGGCCACTGGGGTGAGGGTGGGGCTCACAAGTAAATGGACTCTCTCAAACTACCTGCCTATAACCTGTAGTGTAAAGCCTGCCTGTCGTCAGCCCCAGCCTGATGCCCATTCTCTTGTTTTTTTTTCTTCTTCTTTTTCCAGTCGACTGAAGAAAGAAGGTGACAAGCAGTTATAAGTTATTTATTTGTTAATGCTGGCTGTGGAAACCTCAGTTCTTGGGGGTCAGAAACAGGACTTTTTACATACAGTAGGAGCTGCAAAAGCAAAAGGAATATCTTCTGAAGATTTCTTTATATATTTAAAACCCACAACTAAAAATGAATCTGCATAATAGTGTTCGTTTGTTGACGATTTCCTGAGACTGGTTTGTCTCCCTGCATGACAGTCCCCCAGAAACTTAGTGAGTCCTGGGCTGGGCTGAACACCCAGAAAACTTCCCTGCAATCTTGGGGTTTGGCTTTAGTTTTCTTTTCCTTGATTTCTCAGTAGGTGCTAGAATCTGTTCACACCCTCCACTGTGCGTGCAGACACAGAGTCACGTGGGTTCCAGAACCCACGAGGTTTGCAGAGATGTGGCATATGAGTTTGGAATCGAAGAGCTATAATTTTTAAAGAATCTTTTATTTTAATACATTGTAGGAAATCTTCATAATTTGAGAAAGTTCTGCAGCATGGCTTTTTACATCTGTAAATAAATTTTAGAAGTCTTTTTTTTTTTTTCTTCCACAAACAACTATTCTGATCTATTTTTTCCAGCCATGTCACTAATTGTGAATTCCTACCAGCTATTGACAGAATACAGAGTTGATTTTTTAATAAAAAGTTATATATAATTATCCCTTTAATTAAAGGGACTAGATGGGCGTTACTAGTTGCAAGCGGCAGGAGCTTGGGACTAGGTTGGTCACAGCGGTGAGCATCCAGGGGTTGGCAGGGACAGTGTTACAGGCTCTTTATTTTGCTGCTTTGATTTGGTTTTTCTGTCCCTTGCACATGCTTCGCAGTGGCAGACTTGTTCGAGTGAGCCTCCTTCCTTATGCAGAGGAGTTCAGTGTTGGCTTTCTGTTCCCTGCTGTTACCGTTGTCCTGTCTCTGCTTAGAAAGCGCATGTTTATGTGTGTCTGATGATAGATTTTCTTAGCGTTCTATGCACACTTTTAATTGTTCTGGACAAATTGCCTTTTTTAATATTCTGAAAATTTCGTAAATGCTATAGAAAATTCAAGAAAGTGATTTGATACAGGTAACTGAGCACATGAAGGACCCAGGACATATGCTTGCCAAAGGAATCTGTTAGAAATCTGCCCAAGTGCAGGCCATCATTTTGCTCTTGTAGGACCGAGCCAAGTCATCTTTCCACAGACTGAGGTTGCTTCTGAGTGAGGAACACCCTAGGAATTAACATGGTCATGGGTCTGGCTTGCCGTTTCTGCCCCGGAGTAGGCCTATTCGTGGTGATACATGTCTGCCTGGAAAACCAATGAGTCCCACTTTTCCTCCTGGAAGTAGGACAGGAATCCTAGCTGAAAGCAGGTTCCCCAGGAGAACACCCTTTCTTTAGGAGGCTGGATCCATTTTGAGCAGAGCTGGCTGCTGCTTCCCTTCTGCCAGGATGGGCCTCTTCCTGTCCTCGCAATCTCAAAGACCATTTCCGCTATTACGTGTGGTGGTTACACCTGAGATGCTACAGTCAAGGCTACTCTGAGGGCTGGTGGTTAAGACCTGTCTAGGCCCTTTAGCAGAAGTTGCCCATAGCTGAGCTAGCTAGCGTTCACTCCGCTCTAGAGTCTGTTCTCAGAGCTGCAGCAGGGCCTCTCGTGTTCCATGGACCTTGTGTGGAGCAGGTGGGATTGGTTCGTCATTGAAAATGCTTATAGTTTGTTTACTTCTGTTTGTTCTCATTCCATTTCGGCCTTAACTTTATTTAGTTCCTTACAGGAGGCAAGCTCATGTTAACTCTTGGTTGTCAAACTTCTGGCCACCTCGGCTCAGAAGCCTTTTTTTTGTTCTGGAGGTGGTGACAAAGCCCTCCAGGTGGATTGCCCTTCTCTACTCTGAGGAAGGCCTCTTCCCTCTGGCCTCTGGGTGGGTAGCTATATTGTGTCCCATGCCACCACCTCTCCTTTTCTCCCCCTTTTAACTGAATCTGCCATTACCCATTTTCCAAAGAGAAAAAGTGAAGTCCTTTGAATTCTGTACTTGAAATCTGTCTGAAAGTGTTTCCTTGTTGTGTTTTGGGTTTCTTCCCATATCCCAAGGTGAAGCACTGAGATTCTTCCATGTCAGAGCCCACGCCCCGAAAACCCTCACCCAAACTACCGTTTGTTCAGGAGGCCCCGGACCTTCGTGGTGTCTTTGAAGCCTGACCACTTGGTTTCCTTTTGGACGTCCCTCCTCTCACCTGAAGTCTGGTTTTGCTTTCTGTGTTTTGTACGTATTTGTTCCGTGTCGTCAAGGTTGAGCTTCACGCCTCACTGCAGCGGAGCGGAGCAGACATTCTGATTGCTATGTTTCTATATATCTCGGAGCTAAGTGTATATATGAGTAGTTTGCCATGAGATAACACAGTGTAAACAGTAGGCAACCAGAAATCGTGACTTCTGTGTTCTCTCCATTTGAGTATTTTGTAATTTTTTTGAAATATTTGTGGACATAAATAAAACCAAGCTACACTACATCACTGAGTGTCGGCAGCACACTATCTCATTCTGGGAGCACAGGGAGGGGTACTGCTGGCTGTTGCCTGCCTTAAGTCCCCAGAGTGGGCAAGGGGCAGGGAGTCTGTGTTCCCCACTGAGGGCCTGGCTTACCTCCCAGAGCAGCTGGGAGTCTATGCTGTCTTCAGGAGTCCGCTTGCTCTCTGGGCCAGCACCACACCCACAGTGTGTGGAGATGTGGTTTCTTGCCTTCTAAGGAGAGGGATTGATGGCACCTACCAGGACAGTGGCCTGCTGCTCTTGGCTGATCTCCTGCCTGTCCTTCCTCTGTTCAGAACTAGGCTCCAGGTTGAAGGTGCACTCTGGTTCTTAGGTGGCCTTTCCCAGGGAAGGTGCACTAGGTACCCTTAAGGTGTGGGTGCGGCCACCAGGGGCAGGAGTCCTGCTGTGGTTTCAGGAACTGACTGGAGTATTTTCCTGATGTTTCTGCGTAGTCCCTGGGTGATTGCATGGTTTTTAACTGGGATAGAGCCCTTATTTCTAGATGTTTTGAGGGCGAGCAGGAGAAGCCCAGAGAGCTTGCGGGAGGCGAGAAACTTGGAGTGTACCTGAGCAGCGCTCGAGCCTGTTCCGTGTCCTCAGGCAGCAAGGGCTCTGTTCTGCTGCTTGGGTGAGCAGGACGCAGACTCAGGGAGGGGCTGGCCAGCCAGCCCAGGAGACCGAGCAGCACTTGTCCCAAGTGCCTTGCAGAAGCTTGTGGTATTTGGGCATCTGGGGATACAGAGTGGGTAGAATCCAGGTGGTATCTGGCTAGTCGTTACCCAGCTGCTCTCTGTGGAGCTACAGTTCTTACTGGGTGTAAATATATGAACTGTAGAGATACAATGGTTCATTGGTAGACTTGAGTGTCAGTGAAGGGTGTAGATTTTTGCTGCAGAGAAAGCCCTCAAAAACTCTCAGGTGCTTCAAGAAATGTAAATATTGTGACCACTAGGAAAGCTAGGAGGTCTTGAAGACACTGAACCTGACCCGGGTGATCTAGCACGCTCACAACTAAGTATAGATGCAAGGAAAAACGAGGGTTGTACACACATGGACGTGGACATACAGAAAGCAAAGTCCAGGCTGGGGAGATGATTCAGTGGTTAAAGGTGATTGCTTGCAAAGCCTGCCTGCCAAGGTTCAGTTCCACAATACCCATGCAAAGCCATATGTATAAAGTCGCATGCATCTGGAGTTCATTTGCAGCAGCTAGAGGTAGAGGTCCTGGCACACCTTCCTCCTCCATCCCCCTTCTTTCTCTGCTTGCAAATAAAAAAAAAAAAAAATCCTGTCATTTGCAGCTACTTTGGAAACTAGAGAACATTATGTTAAATGAAATAAGCCAGGTAAAACAAAGAAAAATACCTGTTCTAATTTGTTGGACTATAGAATAGCTCATTAGAGACTAAGACAGGTGGGGAGGAGGTAGAGGGAAGCTGGATAACAGGCCCTGAAACAGAATTCTTGTATTCTAAGAATAATAGGGCAACTAAAGTTTATGATACTTTCCATGTTCAAAAATTTTGATTCCTGGGCTGGAGAGATGGCTTAGCAGTTAAAGTACTTGCCACCAAAGCCAAAGGACCCAGGTTTGATTCCCTAGTACCCATGTAAAGCCAGATGCACAATGTGGTGCATGGGTCTGGCGTTGCTTGCAGTGGCTAGAGACCCTGGGGCACCCATCCCCTCCCCCCATCTCTCTCAAATTATAATTTTTTTAAATTTGATTCCTATGGCTGGAGAGATGATGGTTCAGTGGTTAAGGTACTTGCCTGCAAAGCCTAGTGACCCATGTTTGATTCCCCAATATCCATGTAAAATGAGATGTACAAAGTGGTGCATGCATCTGGAGTTTGTTTGCAGCAGCTAGAGGCCCTGGTGCACCCATATTCAGTCAGTCAGTCATATTCTCTCTCTGTCCTTACAAACAAATAAATAAAATTTTTTCTTGATTCCTTGTTGGTAATATGTTCTAAATAACCAGAAGCGTGCAGAGGTTCCCACTACAAATTTGGTTCACATCTGAGAAGATGGAGGTGATAATCATTCTGATTGGATGGGTGTGTGTGTCAGTGAAATTATTATCCTTGTGTTCCACAAATGTGTGCAAGTAGATGCCAACGACAGGAGGGTGGGTGTAACATTTCTCAGGCCTTTGCCATGTTTTTAGTCAAGACAGAGGGCTGACCTGGTGGGTGAGGCACTGTGGGGTATTGTTGTCCCAGGCTAGCCTGCCTCTGTGGCCCCTTGTTTCCCCTTTCTGCAGAAATGGATTCTCGGCATGGGCATGGGTATGGGTGCCTGCCGGGCTCCGCCGGCGGGGGCAGGTAGTGCCGAGGGAAGGACCAGGCCCGCTGGTTCCTCCCGAGGGGCTGAGGAGGAGATGAGCGTCCGACGACTCAGACCTCTCCTGGCCACCGGAGAAAAACCACACTGAGTCGGGAGTCTTGTCGAAGCAGGAACTCGATTTATTGCTATGAACAGTTGCCTATATAATGTTGGGGGTGAAGGCGGGGATTGTAGGATGGTGGGGAAAGGTAAGGGCCAATAGTAAACTGTGACTATTGAAATGATAATTCTAACTCCCATGTGGAGGTAGCAGGTAAGAAGCCATTAGGCGTCTTGCTGAGTCACGTCTGGCCAGAGGCAGATCACCAAACTTTAGCTAGGCTCAGGAAGTTCCACTAGGCCTCACACCTGGGCCTTTAGAGGCCAGCATCTCCCCCTTTTGTTTTTGTAAGAGCATTAGTCACCATGGCCCCTGTTTTAGGTTGTCCCCCTCTGGGGGTCTTAACCGTCATTGGGTACCAGGTGTTTAGCTCAGAGCATTCATCATGGCCCCTGTCTTAGGTTGTCCCCCTCTGGGGATCTTACCCGTCACTGGGTACCATGTGTTTAGCTCGGTGAGAACCCACCCCATGGCCTGTCTTAGGTTGTCCCCCTCTGGGGATCTTACCCGTCATTGGTCACATGGAGGGCAGAGGAGGTGGCAGTGGGTCATCTGAGGAACTTAATTCCTGAGTTTCCAGCCTGTATTTTGACCTGATGAGGTTTTATTGCCTCTAGCCATTGGTGAATAAATTGTGTAATCTTATTAATTACACAAGGCCCGACAGTGAGGAGAAGGAAAAGGAGAAGAAGGAGGGGGAGGGGCCCAAGTAGAGGGAGAAGGTAGGGTAAGAATTCATATAAGCCCGTCCACAGCAGGTTGTCCTGGAGATCCTGCTGCCACCTCTCCAAGTCTTCCTGGAGCCTCTTAATCTTGTCCTGGATGATTCCTGATTTATTGGCGTAAAAGCAGCATTTTTCCTGTAAAAACAAACATACGCCTCCTTTTTCGGCCGTTAGTAGGTTTAGTCCTCTCCTGTTTTGTGGGACTACCTCAGCCAGGGAATCTAGCTGTTGTTGAAGATAGGTCTCCCTCTGATACAGGGAGGGCCTCATTTCCAGGGATGATATTTACATCTGGGATTAAGGTGGCTGGGGCACAAAGGCCCGTCCAATTGGTGGGCAGAAAGTCATAGGCCATCCCGCCTCCACAAACATAAACCATTCCAGAAGGTGGGCAGCATTGAGCATTGGGATCAGCTGTGTTAAAAGTACAGAAGGAAGGATGAATGTATCCCACATCTATACTGGAATTATTAGGGGAAGGCGGGGCCCAAATGCAAGTTCCAGGGGAAACATTGGGAAAAGCTGGACGGGGATGGGGAAGGTGGCTGAGTAATGTTTTAAGGTCGTACAGGCAACTGTACTGCAAGCAGCCAGAGAGGCCCAGATTGGAGGCAAAGCCAGCAATCCTCCACAAGGGAGGGAATTGTTTAGTTTAGTAGGGTGAAGGACCATTTTAGGAACAGTCCTCAGGGGTGGGACACTCCCTAGAGAAGTGACTGTCAGTGTCCTCTTGTTGGGACAAATATTTTAGGTCTCTCGCTGGTACCCAAATGGGTCTTTTTTCATCTTGAGGGAAGACACATCCAAACCCTCTCCCTGCTGTGAGGAGCGGATCAGGCCCTCTCCAGGCCCCAGTCAATGGGTCCCTCCATCTTACCCAGATAGAACTGTAGGTAATGGATGAAGACCAATGTTTTTGAAAAGGGGAGAGTTGTTTATCTTCTTTAGAAAAGTTTAAAATATTTAGGGTAAATAATGCCTTTTTTAGTTGGTCGTGTGGGGGTAAGGATTCCCCCTTTTGTTTTTGTAATTGAGACTTGAGAGTCTGATTATATCTTTCAACGATAGCTTGGCCCCGGGGGTTGTATGGGATGCCTGTAGAATGTGAGATTTTCCAGTTCTGGAGAAAATCTACAAAGGCCTTGCTTACGAAGCAGGGGCCATTATCTGTTTTAATTTGATCAGGCAGCCCAAGAGTGGCAAAACATTGAAGCATATGACTAATGGCATGTTTAGATTTTTCCCCGGCATGTGCTGATGCCCAGCAGGCACGGGAAAAGGTATCAACTGAAAGAAAAATATATTTAAGTTTCCCAAATGGAGAATAGTGTGTGACATCAATTTGCCACAGATGATTAGGGCGTAGCCCTCTAGGATTGCTTCCTGTAGTTTGAAGGGGGGGTACTTGGAGGAAGGGCTGACAGGACTTACAAGTCCGGACAATTTTTTTAAGGTCCTTGACTGGTACCTGTGGAAACCTGTGCTTGAGACCTCTCCAGTTGACATGGGTCAATAAGTGGAAGCGTGTAGCTTCTGTAATAGTATTACATTGAGGCATAGAAGCCATTTTATCAGCCAAATTGTTTCCTCGAGAAAGAAATCCCGGTAAGTTTTGATGACCCCTGAGATGTTGAAGAAAAATGGGGTTAATTCTTTGTTTGAGTAGGGAACGAGCTTGAATCATCAGAGGAGATATAGGGTTGGAGTCCAGTCTGATATGGGCCTCAACCAGGTTGGGTAATAAATTAACAACATAAAGGCTGTCAGAAAATAAGTTAAATGGCTCTTGAATAGTGTCCAAAGCTAGAACGACAGCAAATAGTTCTTTGAATTGTGCTGACCCCTCAACCTCATGAGAGACTGACTTTATGGGCATAGGCTCTTTTTCCTGTTTTAAGGGAGGGTAAACGACTAGGGAAGCCCCCAGGTGCCCTCCATCAGTAAACACGGTAAGAAAGTCAGGGTTAGGTTGAGACAGAAAAAGCCTGGGGGGCTTCCATTCTAATCTGGAGAAAGAACTCATCCATTTGTGGGGGCCATAATGGCAATCAATTTTACCTAGAAACCCCTCGAGAGCCATAGCAACTCTATTATTATTTCTCTGAAGCCAGGTGAAATCTGTTATCTTAAAGGGGGTGACAATAAGGTGAGGTTCTGTGCCAAACAACCGGACAGAGGTGTCTCTGCCCTTGATAATGCAATCAGCAACCTGGTTGGTTATAGAATAAACTCTGGGGACCCCACCGATTGAGAGGTGGACCCATTGGATGGGTTCACCTTCCTGGGCCAACAGTGCAGTGCATAATGTTTCCCCAGAGAAAATGTAGAGGGAGATGGGCAAATCAGGATTGAACCTCTTTAGGGTCACAGTATTTATAGCCTGTTGTACCTTATGAAAAATTTGTTGATGACAAGGGGACAAAATTACCTGAGAGGAGAAGTTAAGGTCCTTTAGGAGGTCAAATAAAGGGGACAGCTCTTCAGTAGTTATGGGTATCCAAGGCCTCATCCAATTAATTTCTCCCAAAAGCTTCTGGAGTTGAAGCAAGGTGTAAGAATCCTGAATATAAAGTTGTGGTTTAACAGGTGAAACTGTATCTAGGGTAAGGATTGAGCCCAAGATCTTAAAGGGAGGCACAGTTTGAACTTTTTCTGGAGCTACTTTAAAGCCGTGAGTATGCAGGATAGTTAGACATTGGTGGGTAAGGTCCTGGAGTGTGGAGGAATCTAGGCACCCAAGAATAATATCATCCATGTAAATATAAAACAGAGTATCAGGGAGATTGATAAGAGAAGAGAAAATGGATGACAGGTAATATTGACAAATGGGTGGGCTATTTGCCATGCCCTGAGGTAAGACAGTCCATTCAAATCTCCTATCTGGGCCACAAAAATTAACAGCAGGTACAGAGAATGCAAATTTTTCCATGTCTCCTGGATGGAGAGGGATAGAGAAGAAGCAATCTTTAATGTCAATGATAGTAATATGGTATATATTGGGAATAGCTGGGATCCATGGGAGTCCCCTCTGGGGAGTTCCGAAGGGGATCATGCGTTCATTGATCTTTCTTAAATCATGTAAAAATCTCCAGGACCCATTAGGCTTTTTTATGACAAAGACAGGAGAGTTCCAGGGACTAGTGGAGGGACGAATATGTCCGGCCTCCAACTGTTGATCAATAAGTATGTGGAGTTGGTGTAACTTAGAAGAAGGGAGAGGCCACTGCTCAACCCATACAGGATCCCCCGGTCTCCACTGGATTTTAAATGGGGGGGGCTGGGCAGTGGCCCTTAGAATTGGGGGTGTTTATTGGAGTACTTTTGTCTGAGTTGCTCAAAGTAAGGGTCATCTCTATAATTGGGATGATATTCCCTCCCTTCCTCAGACTGTTGTTGATATTCTTTTTTATCTAACAAATCATTATAAAAGGCCTTATGGTCAGTAGTGATGAAAGCCTCGGCATCTCCAAGGATGTCTTGCCCCAGTAAGTTAGCAGTGAGCCCAGTCACCACGAGAGGGCGGACTTTTCCCCTGTCCCCACCTGGGTCAGTCCAAGGGAGCCACGTGGCAGTCTCCCAGGAGGTGGATTGCCCGCCAATTCCCAGTAGGGGAGGGCCGGGCACAAGCTGCCAGGAGGGGGGCACTTCCTCCTTTCTCAGGACCGTTCGGTCCGCTCCAGTGTCAATGAGAAGTTTGAATTTTTTATTGCCAATATTCAAAATAATTTTGGGTCTAAGGCCGGGGACCAGGGGGACGGTCCAATAGGCTTTGATGGTCTCTTTCCCCTTATTTAACGGGGCTGGGGGAAGCCCCTGGAGGAGTTTAAAGGCTTTCCCTGTATGTTAAACTTCCATTTACATTCCTTAGCCCAATGAAACCCTTTATTGCATTTAGGGCAAAGGGTGTGAGGGGCGTTGGTCGTCCCCCCAGAGCGCGGAGGAGGCTTTGTCCTGTTGGGGCACTCCTTTTTAAAGTGGCCCTCGTCCCCGCATCCGAAACATGTCAAGTTTTTAGAATTTAACTGTAATGCACAGATCGTATTGGCCAAATCTCTCTGTTTATTTTCCTGAAGGGCGGCAGCCATGGCCCTAGCCTGATGGGAGATAGTGCCAACGTCCTTGGTGGCTACAATCCATCTACTCATGGAGTTGTCCTTGAGACCCGCACAGGCGAGGCGGTGATCGGCCGTCATCCCATCCCAGACCAACATTTTAGTAAACTGATCCCGTAATGCCCCTGGGGGAAATTTTCTTTGGAGACTTTTTTCCACCCTATCTATAAATGTAGCCAAATCCTCAGATGGTTTTTGAGTAATACTCATAAGGGGAGTTTCAGAGGGTCCCTCATCAAGCTTTTTCCATGCCGCCAAGCCCAGTGCCCTGACCTGGTCCCTATACGGGTCAGGTATAGCTGCCTGTTGAGTGCCTGTAGCATATTGATCAGAGGTACCAGAGAGCATCCCAAAAGTTATCGGCACAGGGGGCTGTTGATTTTGGTTTCGTTCTGCCTGTGCATGGCATTCATCTCTAAAAAAGGCACACCACTTAATGTATAGGGGACCTGACAAGACAGCCCTGACTAGATTTTTCCAATCTTGGGTTGTACAAGGTTGATGGGCAAGTCCCTGTAATAGGGTCTCAGCCCAAGGAGAGTTGGGTCCATCCTCTGAGACCGCCTTTTTAAGCTCCTTAAGGTCCTGAGCTTCCCACGGATACCAGGCAGCAGGGCGATTGCCCCCAGGATTTAGATTGACGGGAAATAAAAAAGTAGCTTTATTTTCTGACGGCTTGGCTGCCGAATATGGAGGGGCTGAGGGGGTCTCGGCGGCCGAATATGAAGGAGGGGCCGAGGGGGTCCAGAAAGGGTTAGTTGATGGAGGAGGTGGAGGAGGTCCCCCGGAAGGCCAGGGAGCACTCTCAAAGGGATCGAGTGAGGAGCATAAAGATGCATCCTTTTGGGGTTTTTTTAAAGCTGTATCTCCAGGAGGAGTAGCTGGATTAGGCTGTATATTATCTTTTTCTTCTGTCTTTTGTTTATGTTTGGTTGGCCTTGGAGGGAAGCAGGCCTTGAGGGCTGAGATCATAGGGAGGACCCCTGAGGGGGGTATTTGACCCTTCTCCACATGTGCCCGACAAACAAGGGCCTCTACCCTATCCCACGTGTCCCAATCAAAGAGATTTCCTTCCGGCAGCCATGGCGCCAGTTTGAGAAGGCAATCCCAGGTCTGTTGAGCCTGATTATCAGTCAAATTAAGCCCTCTACTCTTTAGGAGTGCCCTGAGAGATTCTAAGGCAGGATTGGATTTACAGTTAGACTGTCCCACATTATAAAGTTGAGAGAAAAATGTCCATAAAATTAGGGCAATAGCAACCCACATACACATGAGTACAATACAACCACAAGGATCTAAAAGATAGGTAAACATGCTGTACAAAAGCCGCAGATGTAGCTTGTCTGCAAACTAAAAGTGAAAGGAAAGAGAAAGAGAACAAAGAGATGTTGATCAACAAGTACAGGTTATAGAAGCAAAGTTTAGCACATTAAATATAAAGACTACTTATAGGGGTACGCTCACCCGCATATGTACACCGATTGACCTCCTCAACGAATGTCTCTCAGGGGGCACTAGTCTGCCGGATTCCAAGAGCCGCACGTTAGGCGCCAGATGCCGGGCTCCGCCGGCGGGGGCAGGTAGTGCCGAGGGAAGGACCAGGCCCGCTGGTTCCTCCCGAGGGGCTGAGGAGGAGATGAGCGTCCGACGACTCAGACCTCTCCTGGCCACCGGAGAAAAACCACACTGAGTCGGGAGTCTTGTCGAAGCAGGAACTCGATTTATTGCTATGAACAGTTGCCTATATAATGTTGGGGGTGAAGGCGGGGATTGTAGGATGGTGGGGAAAGGTAAGGGCCAATAGTAAACTGTGACTATTGAAATGATAATTCTAACTCCCATGTGGAGGTAGCAGGTAAGAAGCCATTAGGCGTCTTGCTGAGTCACGTCTGGCCAGAGGCAGATCACCAAACTTTAGCTAGGCTCAGGAAGTTCCACTAGGCCTCACACCTGGGCCTTTAGAGGCCAGCAGGTGCCCTGTAGTGTCCCTCCTTTTTTTGTTTTTGTTTTTTGAGGTCTTGCTGTAGCCCTGTGTGGTCACTATGTGGTCTCAAGCTGGCCTCAAACTCACAGCCAAAGATTCCTCTGTCTCTTTTTTTTTTTTTAATGTCTATTTATTTTAGTCTTCAAAATTTCTATTTCAGCTTTCCCTTCTTATGGTTAAAGTATCCACACTTGCCATTTTAACTATTTTTATGTATACATTAATGGCTTAAGTGCGTTCATGCTGTCCCCACCACCATGGATGCATCACCAGATCCTTCTACTTCTGCTATATAGTCCCTTCCTGGGCAAGCAAATGACTGGCGTGAGGGCAGAGTGGGAAGCCAGGGCCTCTGCTCACCTTAGTCTAACTGGGTACAGAGCACCCTGAGGTGCTCCAGCAAAAGGGCTCTTGGGCCACTGAGCAAATGGAAGTTGCTTCTAGGCCTAGAGAACCGTGTATTCTCAAGCGCTCTGGAATTGCAAACCTCCTGGCCCTCAAAAGGCCCGCACCACAGGGCTGTACAGTTGTGGGTGCAGACAGCTGCTTAGTAAGGGCCAGTGTCCTTCAGAAGCAACCACTAACCTGGGGCCTGGCCCAGGGGTGAGACCCGGGCCATCATAATCAGGGCATGAGCCAAGCCTCACCTCGGCGCTCCTGGCCAACCAGGAGGTTCCAAGCACATTCCTGAACCCAGAGCTTCGAAATTGTAATGGATCCTGTTATTCAGATACTTAGGGGGTCAGGAAAATTGACCCACACACCAGGGGAAGTGCCTGCCCTACATTGGACTGCTGTAGAGACATGGAGAGACTTTAGGGACCACTGGCCGTGGGAGAATCGGAGGCCATGCAGTTTGACTGGTTCAGGCTGGAGAGTATAGGGCCATGCTAGGACCCTAAAGCTCCCAGAGCAGGGCCTGGTGGGAGCTGTGCCATGAAAACTGCATGTCAATCTTGGATGGAGCACATGGCCACGTGGGGCCCAGGGCTGGCTCATGCTGAACTCCAGCTACAACTCCCTGGGCTCCTCCTGCATCACTTTTGTGGCCCTGGAAGCTCCCAGTATTGGAGTCCTTTCCCCCAACTTCTCACTGGGTTCACTGTTGCCCAGAATCCTTGGCAGCTAAATTTCTGGTCCAGCTTTGGTCCTTTCACCCAGCATGGCTGCTCTGCTGGCTTTTGACCAGGAGTGGTAATTGCTCTCAGAAACCGTCCCATGACCTGTCAACCTAGGACCCCTGTTAGTGGGTTCGTGTGTAGAGGTGACTACAGCTGCAACAGTACCAGCTTGATGGTGTGGACAGATGCATGGGTGGGTGGGTGCAAGGGTAGGGTGGAGAGATGGGCCCTTGAGGGCACCCAGTGCTGACTGCTGTTGGTTCGTAGGCATGGACGGTCAGATAGGTGTTTCCCCTGGTCCAGGCTGAATCTGAAAGTCTGCAGAGTTAGGTGCCCACTGCAGGTGTTTCTCCTCCCGTTCATTCCACATACTACGCCTGCCCTTGTGGATCCAGCCCTGGTCCGTTCTTAGAGTCTGGGGTTATCTGCTCTACAGCTTGACCTCTGTTGAACCTCGGGGTTGAATTCACTTTAAAACAGAAGCACTTCTAAGACCCAGGGTTCCTGAGTCCTTTCGTTTTCTGTGCCTCATCTGACCACTCCCAATTCCTCTCCATTCCCGTCTGTGCCACTCCTCACTACAGAATACACTCCCAGACCTGGCCACCAGGTGGCAGTGGTTACAAAGTCATGATGGTTCTTTTGGAGCCACCAGCCAGATGCAAGACTTGTGACCAGACCCCGCTGAAACGATGGGTGAGCGGTGGTTCTGAGACAAAGGGGCAAGGTGTCCTGGGCAAAAAGAGGTTGGAGAAAGTCACAACGGAGTAGCAGCATGGAGATGACTGGGCAGAGGTGCTGTGCACAGGAGAGGAGGCCTGACCCAGGTATTGCAAGGTGAGCAAAGGCTTTGTCTTGAGAACAGGGGTTTCTAATTTTTAAAAATACTTTACTTATTAGGGGAAGAGATTGGGCATGCCAAGACCTCTAGCTACTGCAAACAAACTCTAGAAGCATGTGTCACCATGGGCCTCTGGCTTACATGGGTTCTGGGGAATCAAGCCTGGGTCCTTAGGCTTTACAGGCTAGCATCTTAACTGCTAAGCCATCTCTCCAGCCCTCTATGTTTTATTTTCTTCTCATGCTCCCCCAGGACCTTGGGTGTGCACAATGGCGCCTGGCAAATGTTTGTTCATTTCCAAGAGTCAGGGACCCTGGAATAAAGCCCCAAAAGTCTCCCTGAGTAGCTGCTGTCCTCAGGGCTCTCATATGTTTGGAAGACACCCCAGTTCCAGAACCGCTGCCCTCCTCAGGTGCTCATACCCTTCTCACACCAGTGGGAAGAATATTTCACATGTGCCATGAGTCCTGCAAAAACTCTGCACCAAGGAGAACCCAGACCTCTACTACCCATGAGTCCAGAGGGCATGGCATCTGGTTTGGTTGAGGGAGCCCACCTCCAGTCCCTTGGAGTGTTGGAGTGCAACTGACCTCATCCCTAGTATTCCCCCCCAGGGTAGCTGAGGCAGATGAGCCTAAAGCTGCTGAGCGCCAGGGCTTCTGTTCACATCCTCTCCGGAGTGCAGGACAGGATGGTGTGTTTCTGAGGAACACCATGGAAGGACTGCTGATGTCCAAGGGGAGGATCAGAGCAGCCTCCAATTTTAGTGGCTTGAGTGTGTTCAGCCTTTCGGCTACTGGGCAGAGAGAAAGGAGACTTCTTTCATTCTGGCTCTTTCCATGGATAGAACCCCTGGGAAGCAGCCAAGGGAACCAGGTGGCAAGCCCCACATGGTGTGGAGGGTCAGCCCACAGGGCTAGGGTCTGCAGCCCCTCAGAAGTTAGGCTCTGATTTGTTCCTCAAGTAATGTGAAGCTGCAAATTCAAATCCTAGTCAGGTATAAGCTTGTGACCCCACGCAGCAAGAATCAGCTACTGGTGTGCTTGTCTGAGCTCCTGGCCTCTCAGATGGAGTGAGTGCTTCGCGGCGGGGTATGGTCGGGTATGGTCAGGACTGCTACGGGCACTGTCATAGCTGGGTTAAGTAAGAGCCATCCTGAGATGTGGGATAGAGAGGTGGGGCTCTGGATGTGGCCCTTGCTCCCGGCTGCCACCTGCTGGGAGCTGCCTGAAAGTGCGGGCAGCTTTCTAGAGAGTCGCTTTGTGAGCTGCAGTGAAGACACAGGGCAGATTTTCAGGAAAACAAACTGAGGGCAGCAGCTGTTCCCACATGGGCAAGTGGTCTGTTCACATTTACTTGGAAAGTTCCGGGAAGGCTCAGGATTTGATGGGCCAACAGTGGCAGGGAGCCTCTCTAGTTGTCTCTTGAAGATTTGAGTAGTTCTGGGCAGTGGGCAGCCATTCCACACTACATTCTCTGGAAACCCCTACTCTGGGAAGATGAGTTCATGGTGTCAGGAGAAGAGGCCCTGGACACTGACTTAGGAAAATCATAGAGCTTCTTTAAGCTTCATCTTCAAGATGCTAAGAATTGCCTCACGTTACTCATAGCCCAAAGGGTACAAAGTCATGACTTGAAGGCAGAGGAAGGACTCCCTGGGGTCCAGCAAGGCAGGAGGCAGTGTCACTGAGTGGGAGCGACTAGGGGAGCCTGTGGACTATGAGGAGAGGCCATGACAAGGCAGGGGGATGACCATGGCCCAAATAGAAAGGTGCCCAAAGCATTCCAGAGACCACAGTGTCTGTCCAACTGGCCCTAACTGGTCAGAGCAAGCTGACGGCTCCAATTAGCGCTGGGAAATGGTCTCAAGACTGCCTTTGGTAATAATGTGGCCAGGGACTGTGTTGAGAGTACTGTACTAATGGCTTTACCATCCCGTATTAGGCCCAGTGCATTGGGTACCACAGTACCCCGCCCCCATCCTTCTCACACAGCCAGTAATCAGCTGCTACCCATGGGCATCTAGGAGTCATGACAAGTTAGGATATCAAATGATAGAAAGTGGCCAGAGACCCGAAGGAAAGAGACTACGGTCCTCACAAAAAGTCCTCTCCCAGAAGCCGGGCATGGTGGCACATACCTTTAATCCCAGCACTTTGGAGGCAGAGGTAGGAGGATTGCCATGAATTTGAGGCCAACCTGAGACTACATAGTGAATTCCAGGTCAGTCTGGGCTACAGTGAAACCCTATCTCGAAAAATAAAAGTCCTCTCCCAGGCTGGAGAGATGGCCTAGCAGTTAAGACATTTGCCTGCGAAGCCCAAGGACTCACGTTCAACTCTCCAGATCCCATGTAAGCCAGATGCACAAAGGTGAGGCAAGCGTAAGGTTGCACGTGTCCACTATGGAGTTTGATTGCAGTGCCTAAGGCCCTGGCATGCCAATTCTCTCTCTAAAATAAAATAAGAGTCCTCTCCCTCCAGGTCTGAAAGTGGTGCTGGAAAGCTGGGGGGTAGGGTCTGTGATTTCCTTCTTTTCTTTCTTCCTTTCTTTCTTTCATTATTTATTTTTTTATAGTGGGCTCACCAGGGCCTCCAGCCACTGCAAACGAAGTCCAGATGCATGTGCCATCTTAAGCATCTGGGAAGTTGAACATGGGTCCTTAGGCTTCACAGACAAGCTCCTTAACCAATGGCCCATCTCTCCAGCCCCCTGGTCTGTGATTTTTTATTCTTCTTGCAAACTGGGCCAGTATGATCTTGGGTACACAGAGGCCCTCAGTGTCCATCTATGCAATGAATGGGTAAGGGAGAGGGTGTCAACCTTAGGCAACAGCAGGGTGTTTGAGCAGATGTGTCCCCCTCCTCCCTCCTGAGATCCCATTTCTCTGGGTACCTTGATGCCTGCGGTTGCTCAAACATGGAGGGCAAATTCTTCCTCCTAGACTTCCCTTCTCTTCATAGGGGCAATTCTCTTCATACGCAAAATCACTGAACCGGAGAGCAGCTCCCACCCCTCCCCCAATCTGCCCTGCTCACGGCCACATAGCAGTTGCCAATTTCAGGCGAAAACCCTTAGTGCCTTAGTCTGTGGAGGCCTCTGACGCCCTTGATGCTGTGAGGGACTGTCAATGTTTGACATCCGGGTACTGTGGGTGTGTTGGGGGGCGGGGGTAGTTGGCTTCCCATCACTCACTCACAGGATACCCGAGAGATCGATTTTGGCTCATGGTCTTTAGGTCTAGGTTGTGGTCCCTGTTGCTTTGGGCTTCTGGCAGTGTGGCACATCTCGTCACGTGGGGTGGTGTGCTGACGAGGCTACTCACCTGGTGGCAGCCAGAAGCAAAGGGAGTGGAAGCTCATCGCCAGTGACCCAACTCCTCCCGCTAGGCCCCACCTTTTAAGGCTCCACCACCTCCCAGTTGCACCATGGGCTGGGGGACAAAACCTATAATCCTTAGGTCTTTGGGGGAACAAATTATAGCAAGTGAATATATGTACGTATATATGTATATGAGGCCTCATGATCCATTGTGCTATGTAACCCACAATGCAGTGTGCAGAATGGTTTTGTTCGAACAGGCTCTGTCTCTCCCTCTGAAATATTAGCCTTAATAAGACTTTGGGCCAGGCGTGGTGGCACATGCCTTTAATCCAAGAATTTGTGAAGCAGAGGTAGGAGGATCGCTGTGAGTTTGAGGCCACTCTGAGACTATATAGTGACTATATAGGTCAGCCTGAGCTAGAGTGAGACCCTACCTTGAAAAAAAAAGACTTTGGGGCTGGAGAGATGGCTCAGTGGTTCGAGGTGCTTGCTTGCAAAGCCTGATGGCCCAGGTTCGATTCCCCAGTTCCCAAGTAAAGCCAGATGCACAAAATGATCTATGCATCTGGAGTTCATTTGCAGAGGCTAGAGGCCCCAGTGCACTCATTCTCCCTCTTTCTCTCTCTCCCATCTCTCTTTTTTCTTTCCCCCTTTTCTCTGATTACAAATAAAAATTTAAAAAAATCTTTGCTGGGCTGCAGAGATGGCTTAGTGGTTAAGGCACTTGCCTGCAAAGCCAAAGGACCCAGGTTCAATTCCACCAGGACCCACGTAAGCCAGATGCACAAGGTGGCACATGCGTCTGGAGTTCATTTGCAATGGCTGGAGACCTTGGTGTGCCTATTCTCTGTCTGTCTTTCTCTCTCAAGTAAATAAAATACATATATATTTTTTTTTAAAAAAAAGGTACAAAAAAGTCTCTGTTGTTGGGGGCTGTCTGTGTATTGAAAGATGATCACAATATCCATAGATAACAAGTGGGAACCCAGCTGGGCTATGACATCCTAAAATACCTCTAGACACTGTCATATATCTTCCTGGGGGAGGGGGCACAAAAGCACCCTTGGTTCTCTTTCAGTAAGTGATTCTTATCCCACCACCACTGTGACCCTAGTTCCCAACGAGAGTAGCTCAGTCCACAGTGACCTCACCCTCAGCCAAGAGAGCCACTACAAGCCACACAGGGTTTCACTGCTTTCATTTATTATTGACCAGGTTTCCATTCCGATTCCACCAGGAAGCCCGCCTGCTCACCAAGGCCTTTGGTTTCTCAGTAGCCAGGCTTCAGCAGGCCACCCTCGAGTCCAAAGCTGAGATGTCAGACATTCAGCAGGAGGGGCTGGTGCTCCTCACCAGCTGTGTCACTGGGAGGAACTTCATAGGTGACACACAGGGAGGAGTAGAGGCAGCCAAGGAAGGACACAAGGCTGGAGAAGTACATGACGCCGTTGGCACTGCCCACGGCCGAGGTTAGGGGCCCCAGGACCAGGGAGACCAGGATCTGAGCCAGGAAGTACTGGCAGCTGAGTAGCGAGATGTCCATACCCATACCGCGCCGTGTGCCATCCGCTCCGGATCCTGCAAACTGTCCAGGAGATGGTCATGTCAGTCAGACCTGCCATGGCCACCATCCAGGGCTGGGGAGGAGGGGGTGGATTTTCTGTGAGCCCAGGGGACCCAGGCGGAGGCACAGCAGCTTCTTATTTTTCAGGGCTAAGATGCACAGGGCTGGAGAGATGGCTTAGCAGTTAAGGTGCTTGCCTGCAAAGCCAAAGGATGCAGGTTCAATTCCCTAGGACTCACATAAGCCAGACACAAGGTGGCACATGCATCTGGAGTTCATTTGCAGTGGCTAAAGGCCCTGGAGAGTCTGCCCACGCTCTATCTGCACCCCTCCACTTTCAAATAAATAATAAAATTAAAAAAAAATTTAAGTAGCATTTGTGGTGCATGCCTTTAATCCTAACAGACGTAGGAGGATCACTGTGAGTTTGAGGCCACCCTGAGACTACATAGTGAATTCCAGGTCAGCCTGGACTACAGTGAAACCCTGCCTCAAAAAACAATAACAAGAAGGCCGGACATGGTGGCGCACACCTTTAACCCCAGCACTCGGGAGGCAGAGGGAGGAGGATCGCCATGAGTTCGAGGCCACCCTGAGACTACATGGTGAATTCCAGGTTAGCCTGGACTACAGTGAGACCCTACCTCAAAAAAAAAGAAAAGAAAAGAAAAGAAAAGAAAAGCACTTGTGTCCACAGCGATGACAATTGGGAGAACCCATGAATGATGAGGCAGAAGACTGTCTTCTTCCTTACAGGCTAGGTGGCTTGGACACTGTCCCTGCTTAAGCCTGGGGTTCTTTCCCTTCACTAAAGAAAATGCTTGGCTGCTTGGCTGCACCAGTCACACTCACTTTCTCTTCCCCTTTGTCAGCTGGGGTGTTTATGACATACCCTGAGAAGTCCTGGATACTGAGTCTTTGCCTGGGGCTTGGAGGTCCCGCCTCCTCCACCTCCCACAATGCATTGGGAGAGCTCTGACTATAAGGACTGTGAGGAGCAATGGCTTTGTCCTGTTCTGGCACAGTATACAATCCTGACAGTGCTGGCATGTCAATCTGGTGTCATTCCATGGACTGCTGGAGACCAGCGTCCTAACACAGACAGGTCCCCTCTGGGCCGTGGGACAGGCTGTGTCCAGCCTTGATCCACCCTGGAGGGTATCCTGCAGAGTGTTCTGGCGCCGCTGTTCAAGTCATTGTGTCCTGGCCACGGCCTGGCTTGCCTGTAGCTTCCTATGGCCTTCACGGCACTGGGCAGGCCCTAAGTTTACAGCCTAATGGCAGCCGCGAGATGAGGGAGCCTCCAGGGAGTTCACCACCCATGTGGCCTAGACTGAATCTCGTCAGGGGTCTCGGGCACTCGATGCATCTGACCATGGAAAAAGGCAGAGACTGGCATAGCTATTTACCCCAGTGAACAGAGCACAAGGCTCAGGGAACTGACAAGGGACAGTGACCACTGCTGAGGTACAGCGCTCCCTCAGGCCTGCCCATCTTGTGTGATGGAGGTGAGAGGAGGCCATGATAGCTACCACCCCAAAACCCCAGGCCCCGGGCTCCTGTGGGCCAGGAAGCACCAGGGGCCCCAGAAGAACTCCCCAAAGACTCTTCCTAGCTTCCTCACACCAAATCAGACTGGCCTGCCTGGGGCAAGGGAGCAATTGAAGTGCTAAATTAAAGGGACGGCGGAACCTTAGCGAGCAGTGTGGTGTATTTCAATGCAAGATTCAACGTTACTGCCAAAAACTCATGGGGGTGTTATGTGGCCGTCAAAACAATGAGGCGCTCCCAGGTGCCGCAGTGCGGGGAAGCTCAGATGGCGTGCCTGCCAGCACGTGCAGATGAGTGGAGCGACAGAGGGGTGGGGTGAAGGGCTTTCTTTTTGGGACAACAGGTTCTAAAACTATGACAATGAGTGCACAACTCCATGAGAATACAAAAGCCTTTGAGGTGTGTCTAACATGTTTTGGGGGGTATTATTTATCATTTTTATTTATTTGTTTTCATGAGTGTGTATGTGTGCACATGCATGTACTCACATGCTGGGCATGCACCATTTTGTGTCCAGCTTTATGTGGGTGCTGGGAATTGAACCTGGCTCAGCAGGCTTTCTGAGCAAGCTCCTTTAACTGCCAAGTCATCCAGCCCTATTTTCTTTGTGTGTGTGTGTGTGTTTGAGACACAGCCTTATTCTTTTTTTTTTTTTTTTTTTTTTTGAGGTAGGGTATCCGTCTAACCCAGGCTGACCTGGAATTCACTATATAGTCTCAGGCTGGCCTTGAACTCATAGTGATCCTCCTACCTCTGTCAACTGAGTGCTGGAATTAAAGGCATACGCCACCATGCCTGGCTAAAAAATGATTTTTAAATTTGTATTTAAGAGAGAGACAGAGAGACTGACTCTCTGTAGGAACAGCTGCAAAAGAACTCCAGACACATGCTCTACTTTATGAGTTTGGCTTTACATGAGTGCTGGGAAATCAAACCTAGGATAGCAGGCTTTACAAGCAGTGCCTTTAACCACTGAGCTATCTCCTCCTTTTAAATTAATTAAATTAATTTATTATTTATTTATTTTTTGGTTTTTCGAGGTAGTCTCCCTCTAGCCCAGGCAGACCTGGAATTCACTGTGTAGCCCCTGTACTGACCTCAAACTCATAGCAATCCTCCTCCCTCAATCTCTCTGCTCACCATTTACAAAAAAAACAGGGTCTCATATAACCTAGGCTTGACCTTGAACTCACTATGTAGCTGAAAATGGCTTTGAATTCCTAAGCCTGGTTTATGCAGTGCTGGGGACTGAACAAAGACCTTGTGCGTGCTAAGCATACACTCTACCAACAGAGCCTCAGCCCTTTAAACATGAAAACTGTATGGCGAGCCAGACATGGTGGCACATGCCTTTAATTGCAGCTCTAAGGAAGGGAAGGTAGGAGGAACAGGAGTTCAAGGCCAGCCTAAGCTACATGAGACACGACATGAGCTACATGAAACAGAAAAGTAAAAATAAACCAAAAGATCATCTGTAGGGGCAGTTCTGTCTCAGAGCAGCTGTGAAAGAAGAATTCATACCGAGTAAAATACAAACATTTTTCTTTTCAAAGACAAGAATGTTTCATGTTTTCTCTCCTGCCTCCATGTGGCTTGTGTGACATGGTCATTGAGCTCACATCAAAGTAAAACTTTGGTACCTTGTTTGGGTAGGCTTTGGCATTAATTCTGCTTTAAATATATATATATATTTGAGACAGAGAGAGGGAGAGAAAGAGAGAGAATGGGAGCACCTGGGCCTCTGGCCACTGCATACAAACTCCAAACACATGTGCCACATGTGTATCTGGCTTACGTGGTACTGGAGAATCAAACGTGGGTCTTTAGGCTTTGCAGGCAAGTGCCTTAACCACTAAGCCAGCTCTCTGGCCCAAATTCTGTTGATTTTTGTTGTTGTTGTTTTTTTTTTTTTTTTTTTTGAGGTAGGGTTTCACTCTAGCCCAGGCTGACCTGGAATTCACTATGTAATCTCAGGGTGGCCTCGAACTCACAGCGATCCTCCTACCTCTGCCTCCCGAGTGCTGGGATTAAAGGCGTGCGCCACCACGCCTGGCTCCTAATTCTGTTTTTAATTTATTTTTTACTGATTTATTAGAGACGGGGGAGGGGGGGGGAGAGAATGGGCACACCAGAGCCTCTAGCCACTGCAAACAAACTCCAGATGTATGTGCCACCATGTGCATCTGGCTCACACGGGGCCTGGAGAATTGAACCGAGGTCCTTAGGCTTCACAGGCATGCGCCTTAACCACTAAGCCATCTCTCCAGCCCTAATTCTGTTTTTTAAACTCCTGCATCTCCACTGGTCTTGATCACTGAGTTCCAGGTGCTTCTGCCCTCCCTCAGATCAGTTGTGTTAACAAGGGACCTGGGCACTTGACCTTGGGGGTTAAAAGAAGAGGTGGGTCTCCCCTTCCCTAGTGTCCCTGCACAGAGTGGTGAATGGCCTGGAGGGGACCTGCTGGCTGTCTGGGTGGGGTGAGACCTGGGCAGGTGCAGGGGTGGGGCACACTCAGGAGGCTCCCTGCATTCAAAGCTCTGACTGCTGTCTTGCTAATCTACATTTTCAACCAAAGGCCTGTGGCGTGCATGACCTAGGGACGTTTGTTGGTAAGGTGTCTGGGAAGCAAGGCAGAGCGGTCCTCACCTTCTTACTCTGGTAGTAATCGCAGAGCAGCGAGTAGGGCAGGGTGCAGAGCGTGGAGAACAGGATGCCGTAGGTGACACAGAGGGACAGGACCACGTACAGGTTCCTGGAGAGTGTGGCCAGCCCGGTGCCCAGGCCGAACGCGAGGTAGGCGATGAAGTAGAGGGTACGGACACTCAGACACTCCTCCAGCTTCTCCAGGATGGCTGTGGGTGGGACGGAGGCTGAGCAGGTGGCTGGGCTGCATCCTGAGTGACTGCCCCGGGTAGACCCCTGGGTAGAGCCCGAAGTAGCTAAGCCACATGCCCCAGCAGGAATGTCACATATAAAAATGACAGGAGGGCTGGAGGGATGGCTTAGTGGCTAAGGCGTTTTGCCTGCAAAGCCAAAGAACTCAGGTTCGATTCCCCAGGACCAACGTTAGCCAGATGCACAAGGGAGCACACACATCTGGAATTCATTTGCAGTGGTTGGAGGCCCTGGCATGCCCATTCTCTCCCTCTCTCTCTCTCCCCCTCTCTCTCTGTCACATAAATAAATAGATAAATAAATAAAGCTGTAACATATTAAAAAAAAAAAAAACAACAGGACCAGTGGCACATGCCTTTAATCCCAGTACTTGGGAGGCAGAAGTAGGAGGACTGCCGTGAGTTCAAGGCCACCCTGAGACTACATAGTGAGTTCCAGATCAGCCTGGAAAAACCAGAAAAATAAACTAATAAATATATAAATAAAAATGGTAGGACCAGCCGGGCGTGGTGGCGCACGCCTTTAATCCCAGCACTCGGGAGGCAGAGGTAGGAGGATCGCCTTGAGTTTGAGGCCACCCTGAGACTCCATAGTGAATTCCAGGTCAGCCTGGGCTAGAGTGAGACCCCACCTTGAAAAACCAAAAAAAAAAAAAAAAAATGGTAGGACCTAGAGGTCCCTCCTTTATACTGGCCCTACTAGGACCCTGAGGCTTTTCTATAGGACAAGAAGCCTTTGGGATGGAATACCAAAAAGGCTCCAGGATATAGGCTCTTAGGCTAAACCTGTGGCCCTGGGCTGATTGTGCCTTACCCCCCACCCCCCACCGTGTGTCTTCCTTAAAGTGGAGACTGCACATTCCCAGGCTGGCCTTCATCTTCATGGCTACCATGAGGTACCCAGAGATGGTATGACAACATGGATGGAATAAAACCAAGCCTGAGGCTGGCTCTAGGGATTCCCCCAATACCCCAGATACTGGGACAGAGGCTTGCAAGTGAGATCTAATACTTGATTTGGGGGGGGTGGTAGTTTGAATAAAATGTCCCCCATAGCCTCATGTGTTTTGAATTCTTTTTTGTTTGTTTTTTTGAGGTAGGGTCTCACTCTAGCACAGGCTGACCCAGAATTCACTCTGTAGTCTCAGCATGGCCTCGAACTCACGGCAATCCTCTTACCTCTGCCTTTCAAGTGCTAGGATTAAAGGCGTGTGCCACCATGCCCGGCTGTTTCGAATTCCTGGTCCACAAGTGTTCAGTTTGGGAAAGCTGCAGCCTTTGGGAGGCACAGCTCTGCTGGAGCAGATCCTGGAGTGGATCTTGAGGTTTACTGGTCCAGCCTGCTGGGTGTTCAGAGGGAGCCGACTCTTGCTGTTACCTCCCAGCTGATGTGACAAGATGTGATGCCCAGCCTCTGCTCTGCCATGCTTTCCCTGCCACAGTGAAACTTCCCCTGGAAACTGTGAGCTGAAATTAACCCTTTCCTCCCATACGCTGCTACTGGTTGGGTGCTTTGTCTCAGCAATGAGATTACTGCTATAAGGGCTTTTGGGGATTGAACTCAGGGCCTCAAACATGTTAAGTGCACACACTGTACAGCACTGAACTCTACCTCTAGCCCACAAATTCTTTTTTTTAAATATACCATATCTTTAAATTTTATTTATTTGCAAGGGGAGAGAGAGAGAGAGAAGAGAGACAGAGAGACAGAGAATGGGTACGCTAGGGCCTTTAGCAACTGCAAATGAACTCCAGGCACATGTGCCCCTTGTGCATCTGGCTTACCTGGGTCCTGGGGAATAGAACCACAAATTCTTTAAGAGTCCCTCTGCCGACCACCAGAAGTAACAGCCTACAGTGTGGGGTTCCCCCTCACTGAGATGAGGAAAATGAGATAAAGCAGTTGGCCTACCGCAGCCTGTAGCTTGTTTTTTTTTTTTTTTTTTTTTAGGTATGGTCTCACTTTAGCCCAGGCTGACCTGGAATTCACTATGGAGTCTCAGGGTGGCCTTGAACTCACGGCGATCCTCCTACCTCTGCCTCCCGAGTGCTGGGATTAAAGGCGTGCGCCATCACACCCGGCTTTGTTTTTTAACTTGTTTTGTTTTGGAAGTGTTGGGAATCAAACCCAAGGCCTTGCAAGTGGCAAGCAAACTTTCAGCCACTACATGTACCCCCAGTCCTTGTAGCCTGGTCTTGTATGGTCCTGGAGCTAACAGGGACTGTATACTTCTAAATGCCTAAGAAAAAACCGAAGAAGATCAATACTATTTGTGGCACCTGAAGATCCTGTGCAGCGCAATCTCAGGAGGCAGGGTATCAGTTTACAGGCACAGGGCCATGCCAATTTTGTTTCATACCATCTGTGGCTGCTTTGGAGCTACAAGGCTCCAGTGAGTGGCTGCAACAGAAGTCCCTTGGCCTCAACATCTAGAAATATCTGCTGTCTAACCTTTTACAGAAAAAAAAAAAAAAGTAGAGACCCCTGAGATAAGACCTGCCCAGCTCATGCTGCCAGTCAGGCTGCATGGGGACATGGCATCATCCTGGTGTCCCTGAGGTCATCCAGGAACAGAGCCTCAAAGTCAACTCAGACTCCAGCCGCTGTCCACCCTGCAGCCTCCACACTGTTGCTTCTCCCATGTGTTCCTCCTCCTCCTCCTCTGCTTCCCTCAGGCCCTGCTGCCCTGCGGAGCCTCATGGGAAGGACGAGGGTTCATGGCAGGACATCTGTCTACAATGGGTCCCATGTCTTGTCCTTAGGCCCTGTCTTGCCCTTGTGTGTGGCCCTATGGTTTAGCAAGTCTATCCATGTCCACTTTGGGGTAGCCCTCTTTTTGGAGGCCTGGAGCCCACAGAATTGGTCACTGCATTCCAGGTGCCCACCCGAGTCCTGGTCAGGGCAGCTTGGCAGGCGCAGCGATGGCTGAGGGCTGTGGCTTCCCTCCCCCCCACCACCACCAACTGGGACTTGCGCCAGCACTTGTAGAGATGAACTGCCCTGTCATTCACGTTCTCCTGTGACCTGCTCACCCAAGGCCCATCACTCCTGGGAGGAGGCGCGCATGTGCACAGGTACCTGAGTAGAAGGCAGCACTGAAGGCGTAGATGCACATGCCCCAGCAGCCCATGGTGACACCACTGTTGTACTTCTGATATGCTTCCGATGTGTGTGGTGCTTTGGGGTCTCCCTGGAACACCACCTCACCCATGAAGTCCGTGTAGAAAAGCAGCATTCCCTCGAATGAGAGCCACCCTGGAGGAAGACAGAGGCCGTGACCTTGGGCCACAAAGGCTGTGGCTCTGCCCTTTCACTGAGTGCTCTTTTTTTTTCTTTTTAACTTTTTATTTATTTGCAGGGAGGGAGAGAGGGTGAGAGAATATGGGTGCATCAGGGCATCTTGCCACTCACTGCAAATGAACTCCAGATGCATGTACCACTTTGTGCAACTGGCTTTACATGGATACTGGGAAATTGAACCCACGCTGTCAGAGTTTGCAAATAAACACCTTTAACCACTGAGATATCTCTCCAGCCCTTAGTGCTGTTTTTAAAAAAATGTTTTTAGAGCCGGGCGTGGTGGTGCACACCTTTAATCCCAGCACTTGGGAGGCAGAGGTAGGAGGATCGCCATGAGTTCGAGGCCACCCTGAGACTACAAAGTGAATATCCAGGTCAGCCTGAGCTAGAGTAAAACCCTACTTTAGGAAAAAAAAAAATGTTTTTAGGACTGGAGAGATGGCTTAGTGGTTAAGGTGCTTGCCTGCGAAGCTAAGGACCCAGGTTTGATTCTCCAGGTCCCATGTAAATTGGATACACGTGGTGGCACATGTATTTGGAGTTCGTTTGCAGTGGCTAGAGGCCCTGGTGTGCCATTCTTTCTCTCTCTCTCTCCCCCCCCCTCTGTCTCTAATAAATAAATAAAAATAATAAAGGAAAAAAGAAAACTGCCAGGTGTGGTGGCACATGCCTTTAATCCCAGTACTCGGGAGGCAGAGGTAGAAGGACTGCTGTAAGTTCGAGGCCACCCTGAGACTACATAATGAAGTCCAGGTCTGCCCGAAGTAGAGTGAGACCCTACCTTGGGGAAAAAAAAAAAAAAGCTGGGCATGGTGGTGTATACCTTTAATCTTAGCACTCGGGAGGTAGGAGGATCACTGAGTTCAAGGCCACCCTGAGACTACACAGTGAATTCCAGATCAACCTGGGTTAGAGTGAGACCCTATCTCTAAAAACCAAAAGCAAAAAAAAAAAAATTTAAATATTTTTATTTATTTGAGAACAGAGAGGAAAAACAGAGAGGGGAAGAGAAAGAAGATGGGTACCGGGGCTTCTTGCCACTGAACACACACGTTAGATGTACATTTTGTGCATCTGTCCTTACACGAGTACTCAGGAATCAAACTCAGGTCTTCACGTTTTGTAAGCAAGCATCTTTAACCACTGAGCCATCTCTCTGGTCCCATCAGTGTTCTTACTGATCAGAAAATAATACATGATTTACTTATTTATTTATTTATTTGAGAGTGACAGACAGAGAGAGAAAGAGTCATAGAAAGAGAGAGAGAATGGGCGCGCCAGGGCCTCCAGCCACTGCAAACAAACTCCAGATGTGTGCACCTCCTTATGCATCTGGCTAACGTGGGTCCTGGGGAATCAAGCCTCGAACCAGGGTCCTTAGGCTTCACAGGCAAGCGCTTAACCGCTAAGCCATCTCTCCAGCCCAGAAAATAATACATGATTTTGAAGGCATAAAAATTAAAGAAAGGGGCTGGGGAAATAGCTTAGCCTGCGAAGTGCTAGATTCACAAACATGAAGACCTAAATTTAATCACCAGGATGCAGAAATGTGTGGTTGAGTGGGTCCATAATCTCAGTGCTGGGAAGATAGAGACAGAGGGATCCCTGGAACTCGCTGGCCACCTACTCTAGCCTAATTGATGAGTTTGCTGTTGGCCAATGAGAAATCCTGTCTCAAAAAGAGGTTGAGGGCTGGAGAGATGGCTTAGTGGTTAAGGAACTTGCCTGCGAGGCCTAAGGACCCAGGTTCGATTCTCCAGGTCCCACGTTAGCCAGCTGCACATTGTGGCGCATGCATCTGGAGTTTGTTTGCAGTTGCTAGAAGCCCTGGCATGCCCATTCTCTCTCTCTCTCTCCCTCTCTCTCTCTCTCTCTCTCTCTCTCTCTCTCTGCCTCTGTCTCTAATAAATAAACTTTTTAAAAAATTTTTAAAAAGAGGTTGAGGGCTGGAGAGATAGATCAGTGGTTAAGGTGCTTGCCTGCGATGCCTAAGGACCCATGTTCAACTTGCTAGATTCCACATAAACCAGATGCACAAGAGGACACAAGCATGCAGGGTCGCACATGTACACAAGGTGGCACACATGTCTGGAGTTCGACTTCAGTGGCTGGAGGCCCTGGCACCCCAATTCTCTCTCTCTCTCGTATTAAAAAAAAAAGAAAAAAGAAAAGAAAAAGGTTGACAGCATTCATGAAGAACAATACTGAGATTTCCTCCCCCCCAAAGTGGGGTCTCACTGTAGCCCAGGCTGACCTGGAACTCACTCTGTAGTCCCAGGCTGTCCTCAAACTCGCAGCGATCCTCCTACCTCAGCCTCCCAAGTACTGGGATTAAAGGGGTGTGCCACCACGCCTGGCTTGTTGCACCTTCTTAGTCACCCTCAGAAGTTCAACAACTCAATAGCAAAGAGATATCAAAGGAATGAGGTGCAAGCCTGGGCTTCTCCATAGTCACTTGAATGCTAAGCCCTGGGGATTTAAGAGTTATCAATAGATCTATGAAGGTGGGCAGGAGGTTGGCTTGAGCTCATATCTGATAGAAGAGGACACACTGAGAAAGTGGGGTTCACTGTATAACTGTGATGTGTCCAAGAGACCTAGTGAAGACCTAGTGTCTGTCTGGAAAAAATGGGGTACCCCTCAACCGTGACACCTGTCTCCACTGGGGCGCCTGAAGAAGAGCCCCCCAGTGCAGCAGCCAGGCCCATGGTCCGCCCGTGCTCTTATCTGGGAGGCTAAGGAAGGCGAGAAGCCCCTGGGAAGTGGCGTGGGGCTTTGAACATAAACGGTCCCCATAGCCTCAAGTGCTGTCATTAAGCCTCATACTGATCGCCAGCCCATGGAGCCTTTAGGAGGAGGAGTCTTGCTGGAAGTGGCGTGTCACTGGGGGGTGGACCTTGAGGTTTGTTAGCCCAACCCACTGGGTGTGGAGAGGCAGCTCACTCTTGCTGTTCATTCTTCTGTGACAAGATGAGACACCAGGGCTGCCTGCTCTGCTCTGCCTTCCCTGGCGTGACGAAGCTTCCTCTTGAGACTCTGAGCTGAAACAAACCCTTTCCACCCATCAGCTGCTCCTGGATGGGGTGTTTTGTCCCAGCAATGAGGAAGTAACTGCTACAAGTGTCCTCTGGGATGGGGACCCAGCTCAGACATCTGGTCCATCCTGCACCCCAACTACACCAGACACAGACAGGGTGCCACAGCAAGCTCACCCAGGAAGTGGTTGACACAGAGGTTGCGAAGTGCCTTGGGCATGTTGTAGATGGTGGAGCAGAGGCGCCGCAGGGACAGGGGCGGCTCCAGCTGCTCGCTGGCGCCGGTCAGCCCGCTCTCATACTTCACGCCGTTCAGCAGGATGTTGGCCACCTGTAACGAACCGGGGACACCCCCTAAGAACGATGGGGTCTGCATCCCACGAAGGCGGATGCTGTGTCAAGAAGGAAATCACAGCCACGGGGTCCGCTGTGGGATGCTCTGTCTGCTCGGGAGATGCCAAGCACCAGACACTAGAGGCATGGGAGAAATGACTCTGAGGCCTCCCATCTGCCACCCAGAGCAGCTCACAGTGGGGATTCATTTTGGGTGTGCCCACAATGTGGATCCTGTGATACACAGAGGGAGGGAGTCCCTTGTAGAGTAGATGTATATTTAAAATAAAAGTCCAGCTGGGCGTGGTGGCGCACGCCTTTAATCCCAACACTCGGGAGGCAGAGGTAGGAGGATCACCGCGAGTTCGAGGCCACCCTGAGACTCCATAGTGAATTCCAGGTCAGCCTGGGCTAGAGTGAGACATTACCTCGAAAAACCAAAAAAATAAAATAAAAGTCCATGGGCTGGAGAGATGGCTTAGCAGTTAAGGTGTTTTCCTGTGAAGCCTAAGGACCCAGGTTCTATTCCCCAGGATCCACATAAGCCAGATGCACAAGGGTGTGTATGCATCTGGAGTTCATTTGCAGTGGCTTAGAGGCCCTAGCACACCTACTCACTCTCTCTCTCTCCCAAAATAAATAATTAATTTAGAATAAATAAAAAAAATAAAAGTCCAATTCTTACCTCCTTCTCATGAGAGAAGGCCTTGAAAGACTTATTTCAAGGTGACTAGGGTAATGTCTAAAACCCTCTTTGTGGCTGGGAAGATGGCTCAGCAGTTAAAGGCACTTGCTTGCAAAGCCTGCTGGCCCAGGTTCAATTCCCCAATACCCATGTAAAGCTAGATACCCAAAGTGGTGCATGTGTCTGGAGTTTATTTGCAGTGGCAAGGGGCTCTGGCACACCCATGCTTTCTCTCTCTTGCAAATAAATAGATAAAATAGAAATATTAAAGACCCTCTCTGCAGGTAGGATTCCTGCCACACAGAGGACAAGTAAGCCATGTATTTGAGCCATCAAAGGAAGTCACCATGAGGCTGAGATGCTCCATCCTCAACAGAATGGAAACCAGAAGGGTCAAGGTTTATTCCTGAGACCCAGTACAACATCTCATAGGACAGCCATCCTCTGGCTTGGTTGGCAACTCTTCTGGAATGCTTGGGCTAGCACCCAAGTTTGGAGGTGGGGTACAAACTCCAGCCTTTGAACTAATCTTTCTGGAATTGTTTGGGCATCTCAGTGGGAATAGGAGGTGGGGAGCCCACAATACTGGTTCCCAGAACAGCCACATCAACAGCGCTCATCACCATGTCTGTAGTAGAAAGACAGTTAAAATCACACCAGCACCCCCCCTTGAGCTTGAATGTGTTGTGTGTACTCACATTCATGTGTGTGCGAATGTGTATGCACATACATATGCCTGCATACGGACTGTGAAAGTGTGCACACATGTATGTATACCTGCATGTGGATGTGTACAAATGTGCACACACATATGTATGCTTGTATGTAGATGCCAGAAATCTATCTCAGGTGTCGTTCCGTGAGCACCATCCACCTTTCTTGTTTTGTTGCGTGGCTCTTGTATCACTCTATCCCAGAGCGACCTAGAATTTACTCTGTAACTCCAGGCTGGCCTCGAGCTCACAGGGATCCTCCTACTACAGCCTCCTGCATTCTGGGAATAAAGGCGTGAGCCACTATGCCCTGATCAGCCATCTTTTTTGAGATAGGGTCTCTCACTGCCCTGAAACTTGTCAAATAGGCTAGAGTGGCTGACCAGAAATCCCTAGGGACCCTCCTGTCTGTGCCTCCCATGCTGGGATTGCAAGCACACAACTTTGCTCAGAGTTTTTTTTCTTTTCTTTTCTTTTCTTTTTTAGTTTTTTTGAGGTAGGATCTCACTCTAGCCCAGGCTGACCTGGAATTCACTATGGAGTCTCAGAGTGACCTCGAACTCATGGTCATCCTCCTACCTCTGGGATTAAAGGCATGTACCACCATGCCCAGCTGCTCAGCTTTTATTTTTAACTTTTACTTTTATTTACTTATTTATGAGAGAGAGAGAAAGAATGGGTGCACCAGGGCCCCCAGCCACTGCAAAGGAACCCCAGATGTATGCGCCACCATGTGGATCTGGCTTACATCTGGCTTACAATCGAACCTCTAGTCCTCAGGCTTTGCAGGCAAGTGCCTTAACCGCTAAGCCATCTCCTCAGCCTGTGGCTCACAGTTTCTATGGTCCTCAGCAGCACTGGGAACAGGAGGCACCCCACTGTTGACATGGGAAAAAAGTTGTGCTGAGATCCTCCAGTACCCCAAAGAACCCCACCTAGAAGCCACCAAGTTTTGTGAAACAGAACAGGGCTCTCCAGTGTTTACAAAGGGCCAGAGGAGTCACTAGGGTGTCATCAAAAGTGAGGACGTATCAAAAGCTCTTGACATACATGCCTCTGACCACGCTGGGTTTGAACACTTCCCAGCCAGCAGCTTGCGGGATGATCTCTGCCTGGGCGCTCATTCCTGCAAGGAGCCACCCTGCCCTGCAGAACCCTCCCTGTGGAGGAGCAGCCTCAGTAGGAGGCAGTGGTGTCTGTGGCCTGAGCAAAAGTGTCTCACTGGGTCAATGTACCTGACCTTCAAAGACGACTCCCTAAAAGGTCTGTGCAGGTCAGATACTTTCATAGCCCTCGTGGCCTCAGAAGCCCAGCTTCCCGAGGTTGTCTCCTGTGACGGTCTTGAGGCTGGCTGGGCACATGGATTACACATGCCTACTTTATTTATTTATTTATTTGAGAGCAACAGACAGAGAGAGAAAGAGGCAGAAAGAGAGAGAGAGAGAGAGAGAGAGAGAGAGAGAATGGGCGCGCCAGGGCCTCCAGCCACTGCAAATGAACCCCAGACACGTGCGCCCCCTTATGCATCTGGCTAACGTGGGTCCTGGGGAATCGAGCCTCAAACTGGGGTCTTTAGGGTCACAGGCAAGCGCTTAACTGCTAAGCCATCTCTCCAGCCCTATTTATTTATTTTTAATTTTATTTGAGAGAGAGAGAGAAAGAGAGGATAGACATGCCAGGGCCTTTAGTTGCTGCAAATGAACTCTAGATGCATGCGCCACCTTGTGCATCTGGCTTACATGGGTCCTGGGGAATTGAGCCTGGGTCCTTTGGCTTTGCTGGCAAGCACCTTAATTGCTAAGGCATCTTTCCAGCCCATTACATGTCTACTTTAAATAAGAGGGCAGGGGCTGGGTAAATGGCTCAGTGGTGAAAGCAAAGCCTGCCAGCCTGAGTTTAAATCCCAACCACCCACATAAAGCCAGACATATACGTGGTGCAAAACTGGGCGTTGGTGACACATGCCTTTAATCCCAGCACTTGGGAGGCAGAGGTAGGATAACTGTTGAGTTTGAGGCCACCCTGAGACTACATAGTGAATTCCAGGTCAGCCTGGGCTAGAGTGAGACCCTACCTTGGAAAAAAAAAAAAAAAAAGTGAGCAGAGTTAAGAAGGAGAAAGTAGGGGAGGGAAATACCATGGTTTGTTGTCTGTAAGTATAGAAGTTGTCAATAAAAAATATAAACCGGGTGTGGTAGCGCACGCCTTTAATCCCAGCACTCGGGAGGCAGAGGTAGGAGGATCGCTGAGAGTTCGAGGCCACCGTGAGCCTATATAGCGAGTTCCAGGTGGCCTGGACTACCTAGAGACCCTACCTCGGAAAAAAAAAAAAAAAAAAAAAAAAGGTGATGCAAGTGCCTGGCATTCATTTGCACCAGAAGCAAGAGACCCAGGTCCATACACACACACACACACACACACACACACACTCTTAGAAAAAAAAAACAAAACATTTAAAGTCAAACCTTTAACAATAATAGGAGGACTGTCTTCCTTTGATTTAAAGGACCCTCCTCAAGGTCATGGGTTCTGAGAGATCCAAAACCTCGCACATCGGCCAGTGGCTTTGTGGCTAATCTGACATATACTAACAAAAATTCCAACAGCCTTCCAGAAGATTCTGTGCCTTCACAGAAGGTGAAGGTGATGCGCTTGAGCATCCGGAGTTTCTGCTGCCCGTTGGAGTCGGCTGACGGCAGACAGCAGCTGTCAGAGCCGGAGCCGCGGTGCCCCCCCCCCCCCCGGCACACGCTGCCGTCTTACCTTTCTTTGAGACTCAGACCTGAGGGCCCCAATTCACAAGGCCCAAATGGGCATGGGTGGGCTATTGAGGGAAAGTGCTAGAAACCAGTGACATAACCAAGCACTCGTGCCACACTTCTACAGGGGCAGTCTGTGCAGATCAGATGACTTGCAGAACCCCTAGATGGCCCAGAAATGACTTTCTAGATTTACTTTCCCCTTACGCCCTCTAACTGGCAACAAGGGCCATCACACGTGACCATGGGACAGATCTGCACCTCCCCAGGACATTTGTCTTTACCTGCTGGCTGAAGGTCACATTCCTTTTCCTGCTGGCTTCAGGGCCACCACCTCCAGCTGCATCCGGGAGAGCCAATGTTTGGGGCCTCTTGAGGATCCCCGAGGCCCGTGGCTTGGAGGTGTCCAGGGAGCCCACCCTCAGCACATCTCCATCCGAGCCCGAGGTCAAGGGCCCCTCCCTCCTTTCCAACAGCCCCCGCTCGTGGCAGTAGAAGCCATCAGGGGCCCGGGGGAAGCTGACGCTAATGGGCTGCCTGGGGACGCTGCTGGGGAGGGCCAAGTAGTTGTCGTGGCCCCCCGTGAAACAGTCGATGAGCACGCTGTCTATGTTGGAGGTGCCAAAGGACGAAGCGAACTCGTTGATCCCGGTGAGGGAGCTGTCCCTGCTGATGAAGCTGCCGTACTTGGGGGTGAGGGGGCTGGGCGGGGAGATGGGGCTGGAGAAGCTGGCATACAAGCTGGTGGCCGCGTTGGAAGGGAGGGCCTCGCCGGTGCCCTCCTCTAACAGGACGGGTGGGGACGGGGGCAGCGGGAGGCTGGGACTCTTCATGGCTGTCCTCTTCTCACCCCGGGGCCGCAGGGGCCTCTCGGGGATGCTGACCAGAGTCAACACAGTGGTGACGCTCAGGGTGACGGCGGTGAAGATGTAAATGACACGGAGCTGACCCCCCAAGGCTCTCCCAAAGCTGGTTTTGTCCCAGTGGATTCCCCCGACCACATAGCCGAACCCTCCTCCAAGACCTAGGAGACAGAAACAGGGGTTCAGTCCCTGTCACCCCACCCAGCCAGGCAAGAAGAGACCCCCGGGAAGGGTGGCAATATTTCTGAGGAGCACATTAAAGTAGCAAAGCCCATCCCCAGGACTCAACATAGCATCTGTCCCACTTACACCCCAACAAAAATGAGAAAGGGATTTCAAGGGCAGGCTCCCTCAGGAATGTCCCTTGGCCTGCGTTCTAGAGCCACCTGCCAGCCCCTTTTCTGATACTAACCTTGAGGCTTGGCTCCAGAGTTGGCAGCATAAGGACCACCTGCCAACCTGTTATGCTACTTGACACAAAGCCTGCTAGGAACACAGAAGTGATGTTTGCACCCAGGCCCGTCCTTCCCTCTCAAGTCCCCCACAAGACGGGAGGTGGAGACGCGAGAATTTCCTGAAAGCCCATAGCCAAGAACAATAGATCAAGAACCAGAGAGAGCAACCCTGCCTCAAATGAAGCGGAAAGTCGAGGACTGACCTGTAAGTTGCCCTCTGATCTCCATGCACGGGCCATGGCATGCCCCCACTCACACACGTGAACATGCACACACCCCCGTGCACACACACAAAGATGAATACTCAGAAAAAAAAAAAAAAACCAAACCTGTGCTTCTACCAAACATATACACAGTGTTTTTCTTGTCTTTATTCTCTAAATAATACTGAATAACAACTACTTGCAATTCCTTTTCTTTTCATGGCATTACGGTATATTTTGTTAACCTGGAGGTGTTGCAGTGCGTGTGCAGGTACATACAAACACCATCCCATTTTCTGCAAAGGACCTGAGCATCCGTGGAATCTCGCATGCACAAGAGGGTCTCTTGGCACTGGTGCCCCATGGGTACTGAGGGACACCTGCATTTACACATAAACAGACACACCTGTATCAATGCTGTATGTTAGTTTTTTTCTTTTTTAATGTGAGGGGGGGGTGGAGGGAGAGACGGAATTGGCATGCTAGGGCTTCCAGCCACTGCAAACTCCAGATGTGTGTCACCTTGTGCGCATGTGTGACCTTGCGTACTTGTGTCACCTTGGAGAGTTGAATATGGGTGCATCAGCAGCTCTGGCCACTGCAAACAAACTCCAGGTGCATGTGCCCTTTTGTGCATCTGGCTTTACATGTGCACTAGGGAACTGGACCTACCAACAGGCTCTGTAAGCAAATGCTTTTAACAGCTTACCATCTCTCCAGGCCCAGATAGATATTTTCTTTGTTCTTTTTGGTTTTCTGAGGTAGAGTCTCACTCTAGCCCAGGCTGACCTGGAATTCACTATGGAGTCTCAGGGTGGCCTTGAACTCACAGTGCTCCTCATACCTCTGCCTCCCAAGTGCTGGGATTAAAGGCGTGCGCCACCACACCTGGCTCCCGAGATAAATATTTTCAATCACTTCAATGCTTACCATATATGTGAACTTCATGGACTTTTTAAAAAAGTTTTTTAATTTTTGTTTTTCAAGGTAGGGTCTCACTCTAGCTCAGTCTGACCTGGAATTCACTATGTGGCCTCAGGGTGGCCTCCAACTCACGGTAATCCTCCTACCTCTGCCTCCTAAATGCTGGGATTAAAGGCGTGCGCCACCACACCTGGCTTCATGGACTTATTTTTAAGTCTAGGGACGAGGAAGCTCCCCCCACCCCACCGTGGCCAAATACACACATCTGGCTCTGCAGCTCCATCCTCTGGAAGGGACACTCACCCGCCAGGAGGGCATGGATGTTCAGGCCTCTGTCCTGGTCCACTGGGCCACACACGTCCATCATGTAGGCATGGCTGGGGTTATCTGCTGAGTCGGCGCTGAAGTCCATCAGAACTACCCCGCACACAGTCAGGAGGATGCCCCATTTGTGGTTGGTGGCTGTGTCGGCCAGGGCTGTGCCAATGTCCCTGCCATTTAGCAAGAGCGAGAGGCCCAACAATGCTCCTGAAAACAGAGAGACAAAGTCGCCCTGAGGAGACGGAGACCAACTCTGTCCCCAGAAGCATACTTCCTAAACTGAGAATCCTGAGGAGGCAAGAACTTGTTTGTTTTCGAGGTAGGCTGTCACTCTAGCCCAGGCTGACCTGGAATTCACTCTGTTGTCCCAGGATGGAATCAAACTCACAGTGATCCTCCTACTTCTGCCTCCTGAATACTGAGATTAAAGGCGTGCGCCACCACGCCTGGCCTCAAGGACTTTTTAAACCAAACTGGAAGAAGAGCCCATGGGAGTCACCTGTAAACAAGTCATGTATATATATATACATATACATATACATATTTACACTTGGGACAGAGTTTTATTCCATCAGGCTGAGCCGGAATGATATGAGTCTTAATAAGTCATTTTTAAAAAATGATCAAAGTAATGCAGCATTGCCAAAAGAAAAAAAAAAAAAGATGAAAGTGATTTATTTTTAGGGTTGGCTCAGGTAGAAGTTGGGAGCCTGGAGCCACTGAGGAAGCTGTTTTGCTTAAGACTTTTTTTGTTTGTTTGTTTTGTTTTACTAAAAGGAAGTAGTTGAGGCCTTTTTTTTTTTTTTCCTTTCCTTTTCTCCATTTTATTTGCATGTCAAACAACAGACCTATCGCCAGGACAAGAATGAAAGGGCGTCTCCTTCCAAACCTTGAGGTACATCGGTCACTCCAAGCACCCAACAGAGGCTGTAGCAGGAATCCTGAAACAAAGCAGGCCAGTGTCATTGTTGGGGACCCCAGAACATGCACAAACTCTGAAACAGGTTGTCACACTCCCAAGGCACCTGCGTGGCCCAGACATCCCAGTGCACCAAAAAGATTAAAGGAATGGTACTCATAGTTGGCAGGGCAGATTTCAAACACAAGATAAGAAGATAAACAGACCCAAATCACCTCCTGAAATTGTCCACTTTGGATGCTATGAGGCACCAAGCACCCATAGCCTACCTTGGGAATCCCAGATATTCCAAGATCCACCCCCGCCCCCAAACCAAGCCCAAATAGCATCCAGCTTTATGGCTTGGGTTCTGTGATGACATGGTCTAAGAGGACAGAATCCTGGGGTCTCACTAAGTTCCTGAGCTAGTATCCAAGATAGACAGAGAACTAAACACACTGATGAGACCAGCCATACCTGTATTGTCCTATAGCCCCATACTAAGAGTGGAACTTAACTCTTGCTCCTCCCTTGTCCCCTCAGGTCCCTCAAGCTGCTTCAGCAGAGGCTTCTGGAAGCTTCCGGAGGTTTCCGGAGGCTGTCCACCATCTGGGCTGAGCTGGGGCTCACCGAGGATGGGGCTGATGAACCACACCAGGCTGTAGAGCTGGTCGGGCAGGCCCATCTGGAGGAGCACTGGGGTCACATAGGCGGTCTCCATGGCATAGCTGAACTCGATTCCAAACAGGATGCAGCCATTGAAAAGCAGCTCCCGGAAGGACCTCTGGGGGTGCAGGTCCCCAAAGTCCACCAGCTCAATGGGACATGGGGTGTTGGGGGGTGGGGGTGGAGAGGGACGAATGCACTTCCTCCTCTTGGGGTGACGTTTGAAGTTGTTGGCCCGGTGGCTGATATGCCGAGTCACTGACCCCGAATAGCTGGAGGTGGAGGTCCTCCAGAAGTCCTGAGGAGCCACACTGGGGAAGAGGGCCTCTCCTGGAGGGGCGCTGCTCGCGGGGGGGATCATCGTAGGCAGGGCTGGTGGGTGTCGCTGTGAGGGAACCCCATTTGGGGACAAGCAGTTACTTTACCACGGCCTCTGTGAGGAGGTCCCCTGTCCTCCAGCCCTCTGGTCCTCCCACTCCAGAAAAGCTGACTTCATTGTCCATCCTGTCCCCAAGCAAGGGCCCAGCTGGGGAGGGGGTGTGGAGCAAGACCCCTTCCATCAGTGCAGACCATCTGCCCAAGGAGACCAAACTGAGTGTTCCCCTGGAGCTTGGCATGGGGACTGTGTCTTCAGTCCCCTTGTAGCTCCAAGACTTGCTCCTCTAACAGGCGAGGCTACGACAGTCATGAAAGATTCCCTCATAGGAGCCCCAGCCTGATGGCTCCTCACAGGCCCAGGGGACTCCCAGGCTCTCTTAGAACCTCTGGCTCCTTTTCAGGACTCATCTTGTCTTTCCCTGAAGGTCCCATGGAATCAGAGACCAAATGGGACAGGACCTATGGGCACCCTGAGTGCTGGCTCACGCATGGGGAGGAGAGAGTCCTTCATGAGGAGGAACGGCACAGCTTGAAGGAAAGTCACAGTCCCCTGGGCTCCCTAGGCTTGTTTGGACCTTTTCTCAAGAGTCAACCATATGAGGGTGGTGGTGGTGGTGATGGTGATGATGGTGGTGGTGATGGTGGTGGTGGTGATGATGGTGGTGATGATGGTGATGATGGTGGTGGTGATGGTGGTGGTGGTGGTGATGGTGATGATGGTGGTGGTGATGGTGATGATGGTGGTGGTGATGGTGGTGATGGTGGTGATGGTGATGGTGATGATGGTGGTGGTGATGATGATGGTGGTGATGGTGATGGTGGTGATGGTGGTGATGGTGATGATGGTGGTGGTGATGGTGGTGGTGGTGATGGTGGTGGTGGTGGGGGGAGGGTGGTGGGGGGTGAGGGGGGTGGGGGGGGAAGCAGCCCTTTCTTTTCTGCAGCAGCATCAGGAGGGCTGAGAGTTCCATGGCATTTGAGGCTGCTTTCTTTTTTTAAAAAAAAATATTTTATTTTTATTTATTTGGCAGAGAAAGGGGGAGAGAGAGAGAGAGTGAGAATGGGAGCGCCAGGGCTTCCAGCCACTGCAAACGAACTCTAGATGTGGGCGCCCCCTTGTGCATCTGGCTAATGTGGGTCCTGGGGAATCGAACTTGGGTCTTTTTGGCTTTGCAGGCAAGTGCCTTAACGGCTAAGCCATCCCTCCAGCCTGAGGATGCTTTTTTTTAAAGAACTAGGGCTGGGGACACAGCTCAGTGGCCATGCACTTGTCAAGAACATGAGAGGCCCTGGATTCCATCCCCAGCACCTCAACTGAAGGAATGAATGAATGAATATGAAATAGATCCCCTCAAGCTGGGACACTTTCCCCACCCTTGGGCTCCATGACGATAGGGCTCATTAAGTACCAAGATCAACATTATGGGCTTTCTTTCAAAATTTGTTGTAAGCTTCAGTTTCAAGTCCGTATTTCTGACGTTAACTTCCTACTCTGCTTACCACCAGACCATCAGTGCCATTAACTTTTTTATGAATCACTTGAAAATTTGGCTCCATGGCTGTGTCCAGAACTCCAACTCCTCCACCACCCTCCACTCAGGAAAGTCATCAGAGGACAAATGATGGAAATGATGGCACCCAGAGACACACTGGTGTGATTCAGCACACTATGTTAGCCCAGTGACCCGCCCACCCATCTACTCTCCATCCATCCATCCACTCATCTATTCATCTACCCTCTATCCATCCATCTAGGCACCCTCCCCACAGACCTATCCATCTACCCTGCATCCACTTAGCCACCATCCATCTGTCCCTCCAACACATCCATTCACTCATCCATCTATCTGACACCCATACTTCACCCAACCACCATCCATCCATTCATTCACCACCTACTCATTCACACGTACCCCTCTACCCACCATCCATCTTTTCACCTTTATCCAGCCATCTACCTTCTACCCATCATCCCTTCATCCATCAACTCATCTATCCACCCATCTATTCATCATCTACCATCCATCCTCCATCAGTCATTTTTTGGCTTTTAAAAAAATATTAATTTTTTTTTGCAAGGAGAGAGAGAGAGAAGAGACACAGACATAGAGAGAATGGACATGCCAGGGCCTCCAGCCACTGCAAACGAACTCCAGATACATGTGCCCCTTGTGCATCTGGCTTACGTGGGTCCTGGGGAATTGAACCTGGGTCCTTTGGCTTCACAGGCAAACACCGTAACCGCTAAGCCATCTTTCCAGCCCCAATCTTTTAAAAAAATATTTTATTTTTATTTATTTGACAGAGAAAGGGGGGAAGGGGAGAGAGAGAGAGATAGAGAGAGAGAGAGAGAGAATGGGTGCACCAGGGCTTACTGCAAACAAACTCCAGATGCGTGCGCCCCCTTGTGCATCTGGTTTACATGGGTCCTGGAAAATTGAATCTGGGTCCTTTGGCTTTGCAGGCAAATGCCTTAACCACTAAGCCATCCCTCCAGCCCCCCAATCTTTTTTGTTTGTTTGTTTTTTTAGAGGTAGGGTCTCACTCTAGCTCAGGCTGACCTGGAATTCACTCTGAAGTCTCAAGGTGGCCTCTAACTCACAGCAGTCCTCCTACTTCTGCCTCCTGAGTGCTAGGATTAAAGGTGTGTGCCACCATGCCTAGCTCTCCATCAATCTCTATTAAAAAATATTTATTCATTTATAAGCAGAAAGGGACATAGAGAGAAGAGAGAGACAGAGAGAGAGAGAGAATGGGCATGCTAGGGCCTCCAGCCACTGCAAATGAACTCCAGATGCATGCACCACTGTGCATCTGGCTTTATGAGGGTCCTGGGAAATTGAACCCATGTCATTAGGCTTTGTAGGCAAGCGCCTTAACCACTGAGCCATCTTTCCAGTCCCCATCAATCTTTTAAATTAAAAATATTTTATTTATTATTTATTTGCAAGCAAAGAGAGAGAGAGAGAGAGAAAGTGTGTGTGTGTGTGTGTGTGTGTGTGTGTGTGTGCATGCCATGACCTCTTGCCACTGCAAACAAACTTCAGGTGCACGCATCACTTTGCACATCTGTCTTTACTTGGGTACTGGGGAATTGAATCTGGGCCACCAGGCTTTACAAGCAACTGCCTTTAACTTTACAGCTCCATCTTCCATTAAAATCTGTTGACCCTCTAGCCACCTACCATCCATTCACTACCTATCCATTCACCCATCCACCAACTCTCCATCCTTCTACATACCACCCATCCTTCCGTTCATCCGAGGATCCACCTCTCCAGCCATTTATATACTTACTTTCCTATCCTTTCGCTCCTTCACCCTCTCATCTACCCACCTGCCTATTCACATTTCCAAATATCCACCCATCCATCTGCCCATTCATGACGAAAGGCACAGTTCTTGCCTTCAAGTTAGGTGAGAAGTGGAGTAAAGGCGCTCTCAGCCGTGTCCTCATGAAAGAGCCGACTGCTGGGCATGGTGGGGGAGCGGCAAGAGATAAAGTCACCAGCAAGGTTAATCAGCTGATGATGAAGGATTTCAAAGTTTTTTGTTTGTTTATTTGTTTTCAAGGTAGAGTTCCGCTCTGGCCAAGGCTGAACTGGAATTTACTATGTAGTCTCAGGGTAGCCTCGAACTCACAGCGGTCCTCCTACCTCTGCCTCCCAAGTGCTGAGATTAAAGGTGTGCGCCACCACACCTGGTTTAAAAAAAAGAATATATTTTTTGACAGAGAGACAGAAAGATGGAGAGAGAGAGAGAGAGAGAGAGAAAATGGGTGTACCAGGGCCTTTCAGCCACTGTGAACAAACTCCAGATGCACGTGCCCCCTTGTGCACATGTACATGTGTGACATTGCACGCTTGCATCATTTTTGCGTCTGGCTTACGTGGGACCTGGAGATTTGAACAAGCATTCTTAGGCTTCGCAGGCAAGTGCCTTAACTGCTAAGCCATCTCTTCAGCCCTTATATATTTTATTTATTTATTTATTTGCAAGCACAGAGAGGAGAATCAGAGAGTCTGAGAGAGAAGGGGGGAGGGAGAGGGAGAGATAATTGGGGTGCCAGGGCCTTCAGCCACTGCAAATGAACTCCAGATGCGTGCACCACTGCACATCTGGCTTTACATGGACACTAGGGAATTGAACTTGGGTTCTTTGGCTTTGCAGGCAAGCACCTTAACTGCTAAGCCACCTCTCCAGCCCCAAAGAGGAAGGATATCAAAGCCTTGCTACAAGATGGATTTTACAGAGGTCACATAGACAGAAACTCCTCACAGTACTGTTACTTCTATAAATGTCTCATCGCGTGACCTTAGAAAAACACTGAATTCTCCCGGAAACAAGAACAGGTGGACCTAAGAACGAGGAAGACATGTAATATTTCATTTAAAGTGTAATTCATTTATGAGGATTGAATCAAGGTTAAATTTTTTTAAAAACCTAAGCTTGTTTACTAAAGTTCCATTTCGCTTTAGCTCAGGGGTCTCTGCACACTGATGACCACCTCACCGCTGGACTCACCCGCCTTCCAGAGCTCAGGTAGCTGCTGAAACCCACAGAAGGGCACAGCGGGGAGACCCACAATTCTGTTTCCGCCAACCCCAGACCTTCAGAGCAGGGGTGCTGGGAACTTGCTCAAGTACCCGTTGGTCACAGACTCTACTTCTGGAGCCCACTTCCTGTCTGTCTTGCTACTCAGGCCCTCCTCACTTCAGACACACAGCAACTCACACTCTCTTTCCAATCAGTGTTCACCCCATAAAGTGCTCTTTAAGTGGGCATGCATTATAAACCTTTGACTTGGGAATGAAGAACAGCGTATGACAGAAGTATGTTGCTGGAACGGGGAGTCTTGCCGCCCCTATGTCAAATGGACCATCTCCTTGCAAGATGACAAACTACCATCACCTCTTGCCTCCCCAGCTTTAAAACATGCCCTGCAGCCTGCTCTTGTGAAAGGGAGAAACTTGAGCTCCAGTTAAACCTTCCAGCATTTAAATCACAATGAATCCTGAGTTTGAAGAAAGTCTTCACTAAGGGCTCACCTTTAATGCGAAGGCTAGAACCATTTTTTAAATTATATATATATATATAAAATATTGACATACTATATATATAAAATCAGGCTGGGGAGATGGCTCAGCAGTTAAAAGCACTTGCTTGCAAAGCCTGCTGGCCTGAGTTCAATTTCCCAGCACTCACCTCAAGCCCAAGGAATGACACAGGCACCTGGCATTTATTTGCAGTGGCAAGAAACCCTGGCATGCCCCCATATGCCAAAAAATAAATAAAACTTTTTTAGAATAAAAATACATTTGTCAGAAGCTGTGAAAATTTATTCTAAGAAGAATAATGTTTAAAAATTGATTTTTGAGCCGGGCGTGGTGGCTCACGCCTTTAATCCCAGCACTCGGGAGGCAGAGGTAGGAGGATCGCCATGAGTTCGAGGCCACCCTGAGACTCCATAGTGAATTCCAGGTCAGCCTGGGCTAGAGTGAGACCCTACCTCGAAAAACCAAAAAAAAAAAAAAAAAAAAAAAATTGATTTTTGAACCAGGCGTGGTGGCATATGCCTTTAATGCCAGCACTTGGGAGGTAGAGGTAGGAGGATCACTGTGAGTTTGAGGCCACCCTAAGACTCCATAGTGAATTCCAAGTCAGCCTGGGCTAGAGTGAGACCCTACCTTGAAAAACCAAAAAAAAAAAAAAAAAAAAAAAAATTGATTTTCAAGGGCTGGAGAGATGGCTTAGAAGCACTTCCCTGTGAAGCCTAAGGACCCTGGTTTGAGGCTCGATTCCCCAGGACCCACATAAGTCAGATGCACAAGGTGGTGCATGCATCTGGAGTTTGCAGTGGCTGGAGGCCCTGGCGGGCCCATTCTCTCTCTCTCCTTCTTTCTCCCTCTGTCTGTCATTCTCAAATAAATAAATAAAAATAAACAAAAAATTTTAAAAAATTGTTTTTCAAACCAGGCGTGGTGGTGCACACCTTTAATCTCAGCACTTGGGAGGCAGAGGTAGGAGGATCGCTGTGAGTTTGAGGCAAGCCTGAAGAGAATACCTAGTGAATTCCAGGTCAGCCTGGATTAGAGCAAGAGCCTACCTCGAAAAGCAAAAAAAAAAAAAAAAAAAAAAAAAAAAAGATTTTTAGGGCTAGAGAGACGGCTAAGGCACTTGCTTGCAAAGCTTGATGGCCTGGCTTTGATTCCCTAGTATCCACCTAAAGTCAGATCACAAAGTGGTGCATACATCTGGAGTTCAGTTACTATGGCAAGAAGCCCTGGCACATCCATTCCCTTCTCTCTATAGTCTCATGCTGGTCTCCAACTCATAGTGATTCTCCTATCTTGGCCTCCTGAGTGCTGGGATTGAAGGCTTATGGCAACGTGCTCTGCCAGTCCCTCTCTCTCTCTGCTTGCAAATAAAAAATAAAAATAGCTGGGCGTTGTGGTACACACCTTTAATCCCAGCACTCGGAATGCAGAGGGAGGAGGATCGCTGTGAGTTCAAGGCCACCCTGAGACTACATAGTGGATTTATGGTCAGCCTGGGCTAGAGTGAGACAAAAAGTTAAAAGAAAAATATTTTTTTTAATTGATTTGGAGGGCCTGGGGCGACGGCTCACTGGGTGAAGTGCTTGCCATGCCAGCCTGAGGGCCTGAGTCCGGACTCCAGCAGCCGGGGAAGCAGCCGGCACGGCAGCGTACACTGGAATCGCGCTGGGGAGTTAGACAGGAGGATTCCCTAGGGTTTGCTGGCAATCTGGTCTAGCAGAATCAGTCAGCAACAGGTTCAGTGAGAGACCCTGCCTCAAAAAATAAGGTGGGCACTGACTGAGGGAGACACTTGATGCCAACCTCCAGCCTCCAAATGCATGTGCACATTTACTTGCAGCCACATGCAAAAAATAATTCATTTATTTTTGGTTTTTGAGGTAGGGTTTCACTCCAGCCCAGGCTGACCTACGTAGAATTCACTATGTAGTCTCAGGGTACCCTCCAACTCACCGCGATTCTCCTATCTCTGTCTCTCAAGTGCTGGGATTAAAGGTGTGTACCACCATGCCTGGCTTTATTTTATTTTTTAAAAATATTTTTATTCTTTTATTTGTGAGAAGAGGAAGGATATAAATAGGCTCACCAGCTGGGCATGGTAGCACATGCCTTTAGTTCTAGTTCTTGGGAGGCTGAGGTAGGAGGAGTTTGAGGCCAGCCTGGGTTATAGAATGAGTTCCAGGTTAGACTGGTCTACAGTGAGACCCTGTCACATTAAAAAAAAAAAAAAAAAAAAAAAAGCAGAGGGAATGGCATACATCTTTAATCACAGCACTTGGGAGGCAGAGGTAGGAGGATCGCCATGAGTTTGAGGCCAACCTGATACTATATAATGAATTCCAGGTCAAGCCCAGGATAGAGTAAGACCCTAACTCAAAAAACAAGAAAACAAACAAGCAAACAAAACAAAAAAGCTCACTAGGGCCTCTTGTTACTGCAAATGAACTCCAGTTGCATGTGCCACTTTGTGCATCTGGCTTTACATGGGTGCTGGGGTATTGAACCTGGGCTAGCAGGCTTTGCAAGCAAGTACCTTTAAGTCTGAGCCATCTTCCAGCCCCCCCTCTTTTTAGAGGTAGGGTCTCACTCTGGTCCAGGCTGACCTGGAATTCACTCTGTAGTCTCAGGGTGGCCTCGAACTCACGGAGATCCTTGTACCTTTGCCTCCCAAGTGCTGGGATTAAAGGCATGCGCCACCACGCCTGGCTCAGGCCCCTATTCTTTATTTTATTATTATTATTTTTCAAAGTGTGGGGATATGAAGTTAGGTATTCAGTTTTATAAGGTAAGTGCTCTACCCACTGAGCATACCTCCATCTCCCCTCCCCAAATAATTTCTTAAACATATTTATTTTGCCAGGCATGGTGGCATACACCTTTAATCCCAGCACTCGGGAGGCAGAGGTAGGAGGATCATCATGAGTCCAAGGCCACCCTGACACTACATAGTGAGTACCAGGTCAGCCTGGGCTAGAGTGAAACCCTGCCTTGAAAAACCAAAAAAAAAAAAAAAGAAAAAGAAAAGAAAAGAAAAAAAAAAACATATTTATTTTACTTATTTGCAAGCAATAGAAGAGAGACAGAGATAATAGGTGGGCCAGGGCCTTCAGCTGCTTCACACAAACTCCAGATGCATGAACCACTTTGTGCATCTGGCTTTACATGGGTACTGGGGTATTGAACCAGGGTTGTTAGGCTTTGGAGGCAAATGCCTTAACCACTGAGCCATCTCCCCAGTTCCCCAAAATGATTTTTAAATGTTACTATAAAAATGAAAAATCGCCAGGCATGGTGGTGCATGCCTTTAATCCCAGCATTTGGGAGGCCTCGATAGGAGAATCCCAGTGAGTTCGAGGCCACCCTGAGACTCCAGAGTGAATTCCAGGTTAGCCTAGGCTAGAGCAAGATCCTACCAAAAAGAAGAAAGAAAGAGAGAGAGAGAGAGAAAGGAAGAAAGAAAGAAAGAAAGAAAGAAAGAAAGAAAGAAAGAAAGAAGCCAGATGTAGTGACACAGATTTGTAATCCCAGCACTTGAGAGGCTGAGATAGGGGAATGGCAAATTCAAGGTCGGCCTGGGAAACTTAATAAGACATTGCCTCAAAATAAAATAAGGCCAGGCATGGTGGTGCACGCCTTTGATCCCAAGCACTCAGTAGGCTGAGGTAAGAGGATTGCAATAAATTTGAGGCCAGCCTGAGACTACAGAGTGAATTCTAGGTCAGCCTGGGCTAGAGACCTTACCTCAAAAAAAAAAAAAAAAAAAAAAAAAAGGTTGTTTTTGGCTGGGTGTGGTGGTGCATGCCTTTCAATCACAGCAGTTGGGAGGCAGAAGTGGAGAAGCATCGTGAGTGCGAGGCTACCCTCAGGCTACATAGTGAATTCCAGGTCAGCCTGGGCTAGAGCGAGACCCTGCCTCAAAATAAATAAATTAAATGAAATAAAAAGTTGATAATGTACCTCAGTGGTAGAGGCTTTCCCTAGCATATTCTATCCTTATCCTCAGCAACACATACACACACACAAATGAAGAGAGAAAATGAAATTTAAATGGGCCTGGTGGGTGCATACCTTATAATTCCAGCACTCATGAAGTTGAGGCAAGAGGATCATGAGTTTGTGAGTTCAAGACCAGCCTGGGCTAATTTAGAGTAAGACCCTGTCTCAAAACAGACACACAAAGTCAGGTATAGTGGTACATATCTTTAACTCCAGCACTTGAGAAGCAGAGGTAGGAGGAATCACTGTGAGTTTGAGACCAACCTGGGACTACAGAGTGAGTTTCTGGTCAGCCTGGGCTAGAGTAAGACCCTACCTCAAAAACAAAACAAAACAAACACCCTCCCCCCCAAAAAAACCCAACAGCAACAATCCCCCAAGCCCCTTCCCCACAAACAAACCACTCAGGAGGCTAAGGTAGGAGGATGGCTGTGAGTTCATGGCCAGCTTGGGCTAGAGTAAGTTTTAGGTCAGCCTGGGCTAGAGCGAGACCCTGCCAAAAACCAACCCACCCCGTCCTCCAAAAAAAGTAAAAGAGAATGAAATGGAATTTTTGTCTTTTTGTCCACTAACACACACACTCACCAGACCATGTTTTCCTGATTTTCCTTTATGAGATGGGGGTCACATGGAGCACAGGGTAGCCTCAAGCTCACTACATAGTGGAGAACTTGAGGGCTGGGATGATTTGGTGCTGGGAATTAAACCCAGGGCTCATTCGTTCTAGGCAAGTACTCTACCAGCTGAGCCACCAGACCATCTTTTATTTCCATCACACCACGTGACCAAATGTTACACACAGGCCCACAGAGCTTCCAGGCACAGAGGGTGTTTAAAGTAAGGAATTATCAATCTAGATCTTCTGTTATTGGAAGTTTTGAAGGAACATGGTTATAAAAAAAAAAAAAAAGGCTGGGTATGGTGGCGCACACCTTTAATCCCAGCACTTGGGAGGCAGAGGTAGGAGGATTGCAGTGAGTTTGAGGCCACCCTGAGGTTACATAGTGAATTCCAGGTCAGTCTGAGCTAGTGAGACCCTACCTTGAAAAAAAAAAAAAAAAAAAGAGAAAAGACAAAAGAAAGCCGGGCACAGTGGTGCACACCTTTAATCCCAGCACTTGGGAGGCAGAGGTAGGAGGATCACCATGAGTTCAAGGCTACTCCGAGACTACATAGTAAATTCCAGGTCAGCCTGAGCTAGAGTGAGACCCTACCTCGAAAAACCGAAAAAAAAAAAAAAAAAAAAAGCCAAAAAACAAACAAACAAAAAATCCAAAGAGTGATGTCTATGTCCACTCCCTTCATTTCTCCTCTTCCCTGTATTCCCCCAGTTGGCCTTTGGGTGGGGGGTTCCTTCCCGGTCCTACCAGTCTCAAAGTGAATACTTCGGGCCCTCTCCCAGACCTTTAAAGGACTCCTCTGCTTTAGGAGAATACAGTTCAGAAGCTAGTTGCTGAATTGTGGCCCGGTTCTAACTTGTCATCTCCAGTAGTTTGGCCCTGACCCGCGGGCCAACTTTTCCCAAAAGCTCTGGCCAGGTGCACATTGAACTTGGGTTTCATCAGCTCTTGACTGCCCCCACCCCCATCCCACCCCCACCTCTGAGTTGAAAAACAACTCTGGAAACCATGTGAGAGGTTACTGTGGAGGAGAGACCGAAGGGACCTGCTTGTCAACCTTAGTATGTCACCTTCGGCTACAGTGACTCAGGACAGGGTGCTGTTGATCAGAAACTCTGGCCTCCTGGCTAGCAAGCGGGCTCGGGCCCCAGGGAGGAGGTGAACCGGAAGCTGATGACACCTGCCCAGGTACCAGAAACAGGCCTCTGGCTCAATGGACTCGGCACACACTGGGGGACAAATTTCAGCTGAAGTGAAATAGACCTGCCACTGGTTCTGAGCCTGCGGGTTCTGCACCCAGGGGCCGAGTCAGGGAGCTCCGCTTCATTCACAGAACAAAGGTCTTGGTGCCAATCTGGAACCCTCGCTCCTGGGCATTGGGTTTACCCTGGGGCCTAAACCGCGATGCTCCTGGCACAAAGGCTCAGAACCCGGCGGAGGGGCGCAGGAGGGAAGGCGGGTACCTGTGCGTCCAGACGGGAGGCATCCCTTTCCGAGGCTGGGCTCCTGGCTGCCCCGAGCGCAGCTTGGTCCTGGCCTGGCGCCCCCCAGCCCGCCGCGGCCGCTGCAGCATCACCCCGCGGGGCGGGGCCGTGACGTCACGGCTGCATCTCGCCGCCCGCAGGCTGCAGAGCATCCTTAAAGCGGCCCCGCGCCCCCCCCAACCCCGCGGCCCTACTAAGTGCGTCTTTGGGGGACAACTGAAGTCTGCAGGAAGGCCGCAGAAACCCGACGCACTGATTTTTCGTAGGACGTGTTCTCCATGAAACATGAAAACGTTTATTTTCCCACTGTGTCATAAACGCGTTAGAAAATCATTTTCCCAGGCCTGAATGCTCCTCGCGCCTGTATCTCCCTGATTTGAAAAGAAATGCACACATCTTCACTCCTCCACTTGTAAACAAACAATTGTGTGTTCATTTATAAATAAGCACTTTGTTCTTTATGTCTAGCACCTACTGAACTAAATGAGTATCAGCTCCAGAAATATGATAAACCATTCACTTACTCATGTAAGAAATCTATCAGGTGGCTGAGGTCGGCTAGACTGTAGTGGAGGACCCAGGTATACATCAGGGTACCAAGAAAGTTCCTGCCCTTGTGAACTGATATTTTACAGAGACATTTTACATTAGACAGAGATACATTTGTCTTGTTTTGTTTTGGGTTTGGTTTTCTAAGGTAGGGTCTCGCTCTAGCCCAGGCTGACCTGGTACTCACTCTGTAGTCCCAAGCTGGCCTTGAACTCACAGCGATTCTCCTACCTCTGCCTTCCAAGTGTTGGGATTAAAAGGCATGTGCCACCACGCCTGGCTCAAAGATACATTTTACTTAAGAGAAATAAGGTAAATGAATGTTTCAACTCTGTGCTCTCTGAGGGCCCAGAATTTCAGGTGAGAGAACTAAGTTTATGATGTCACTGTGACTTTCTTGGAGACTTTCTGCTTGTCACAATAACTATAGTTGACTTTAGGATGTTTAATTGAAAATGACCAAGATACATTCCCCCCCTCCCCAGACAGGGTGTCACTCTCCCAAGGCTGATCCAGAACTCACTCTGTAGTCCCAGGCTGGCCTCTAACAGCGATTCTTTTACCTCTGCCTCCCAAGGGCTGGGATTAAAGGCATGAGCCACCAAACCCAGCCCCAAGAACAGATTTTGAATCAGAGGTGGTGGCATACGCCTTTAATCCCAGCACTCAGAAGGCAGATGTAGGAGGATCACTATGAGTTTCAGGCCTGCCTGGGGCTACACAGTGAGTTCCAGGTCAGCCTGGGCTAGAGTGAGACCCTGCCCTCCCAAACAAAACAAAAGGTAAAACAATAGATCTTAAGTGTTCTCATAAAAAAAATTATGAGGCAATACATGTCAGCCTGATTTAGCTAATGTGTCCAAGTAGTGCACAAAACCATACACACAGACACACACACAAAAATTGTTACTTGTTTGGCAATCCAAAAATGTATTAAACTATAACAACTGACCAGAGAAAGTAGTTAGGGAGCTCGGGGCTGGGAGAGGAGAGACACCGCCGTTTCATCTGGGTTGTTGAGTCCTCGCAGAAAGGGTGACATTCAAAGAAAGATGTGGAGGAAATGAATGGCCTGAGGACCCAGGTTCTATTCCCCGGTACCCACGTAAAGCCAGATGCACATGGTGGAGCATGTGTCTGGAGTTCATTTGCAGTGGCTAGAAGCCTTGGCACACCCATTCTTTCTTTCTCTCTCTCTCCCTCCCTCTCTCTCTCTGTGCATAATAAATAAAACAAATTTTAAAAAAGTTTCCTTAGGCTTTGCAGGCAAGTGCCTTAACTGCTAAGCCATCCGTCCAGCCCTAATTCTCTTTCTGTTTGTTTGGTGTAATGCTGTGTTTGCACCCCGGGCTCTCCTGCATGCTAACGTGCAAACAACTCTACTCCTGGGCTGGAGAGATGGCTTAGCAGTTAAGCGCTTGCCTGTGAAGCCTAAGGACCCCCCATTCGAAGCTCAATTCCCCAGGACCCACGTTAGCCAGATGCACAAGGGGGCGCACACGTCTGGAGTTCGTTTGCAGTGGCTGGAGGCCCTGGCGTGCCCATTCTCTCTCTCTCTCTCTCTCTGTCTTTCTCTCTCTGTCTGTTGCTCTCAAATAAATAAGTAAATAAAAATAAACAAAAAAATTAAAAAAAAAAAAAAAACAAAAAACAACTCTACTCCTGTGGTCATTTTCTCAGAGTCCGGAGAAGCCTGGGAAGGTTACACCTAAAAGGACTGGTAACACGGGTTCTGCTCCAGTTTTCAAGATTATAAAGCTCAAGGTGGAAACTGGGGACTGCTGGGGGCAGGTGGGTGCACCAGATAGGAGATCATAGCATGACCTGGGTGGGAGGGGATCTGGCCAGGTGCTTAGGAGTCAAGCCCACAGAAACTGATGATAGATTGCAAATGGGTGTTGGGGAGGTGGGGGTGGGAAGGTGTCAAGAAGTTTCCAGCTTGAGCACCTGAAGAGAGGCAGGTAGAGACAAAACAGGTGTGTATGTGTGGGTGGGTGTGTGTATGTGTGCATGTGTGTGTTGGGTTTGCCTTGGGAAATGCTAAGCGTGAAGGACCTGTGGCAATATATGCTGGAAGCTCAAAGATGGTCTTTGGGGACTCCCCTACCGGTGACAGTCAGCTGAGGCCAGTGGTGGATATAAAATGACAGGGAGAGGTGAGGGCCAGAGGGAATTGAACAGACTCTGGTCAGACAAGGAGCAAGGTACCCACGCAGAGCCAGGTCTAGATAATGTAATCTTTATTAAGAAGTAGCAAGGGGGCTGGAGAGATGGCTTAGCGGTTAGGCGCTTGCCTGTGAAGCCTAAGGACCCCGGTTCGAGGCTTGATTCCCCAGGACCCACGTAAGCCAGGTGCATAAGGTGGTACATGCATCTGGAGTTCGTTTGCAGAGGCTGGAGGCCCTGGCGCGTCCATTCTCTATCTATCTGCCTCTTTCTTTCTCTGTCACTCTCAAATTTAAAATAAATAAATAAATAAATAAATTGGAAAAAAAAAAAAAAGAAGTAGCAAGGGCTGGAGAGATGGCTTCGCAGTTAAGGCACTTGCCTGCAAAGCCTAAGGACCCAGATTTGATTCCCCAGGACCCACATAAATCAGATGCAGAAGGTGGCACATGCATCTGGAGTTTATTTGCTGTGACTGGAGGCCCTGGCATGTCCATTCTCTATCTGCCTCTTTCTCTCTCTCTCTTCATCCCTCTCTCTAAAATAAAGAAATAAAATATTTAACAAAAAAAAAGTAACAAGCCGGGTGTGTGGCACATGTCTTTAATTCCAGCACTCAGGAGGTGGAGGTAAGGAGGATTGCTGTAAGTTTGAGGCCAGCCTGGGACATCAGAGTGAGTTCCAGGTCAGCCTGGTCTGGAGTGAGACCCTACCTTGAAAACAAACAAACAAACAAACGAAAAGTCACAAGGCTGGAGAGATTTTAGTGGTTAAAAAGTTTGCCTGCAAAGCCTAAGGACCCAGGTTTGATTTCCCAGAACCCATATAAGCCAGAGGCACAGGGGGGTGTATGTGTCTGGAGTTTGTTTGCAGTGACTAGAGGCCCTGGTGCGCACATTCTCCCCCCTCTCTATCTGCCTCTCTCTATCCAAATAAATAAAGAAAAACATTAAAAAAAAAAGTAACAGTTATCCCTGCGTGGTAGTACACACCTTTAATCCCAGCATTTGGTGGCTGAGGTAGGAGGATCCCTGTGAATTAGAGGCTAGCATTACAGAGTGAGTTCCAGGTCAGCCTGGGCTACAGTGAGACTCTACTTGAAAAACTAACAACAACAACAACAAAAACACCAAAAAAGAAGTAATAGTTTTTTTTTTTTTCTACTGTGTGTTTGCATACAAAATGCGACCAGTTAACACAATGGAAGCTTTTTTTGTTTTTGCACTTGTGGGTGCGTCACGTGGCGTATGTGGTGTATGTGCCCAGGCGGAGTTCACCTGCAGTAAGGTGCGCTCCCTGCAGTGCTAGAGGGGAACATGGCTCCAAGCTCTCCTGTCCATCCTTACTGGAGCCCCAATGGTTCTCTGGTGTCTGCTCTCCATGGGACTGGGGCCAAAGCCCTTTGTGGCTATACCCAGTTGTTTATATGGGTCCTGGAGATTGAACTCAAGTGGTCTCTCAGGCCTCTCAGGCCCTTGTGCTTGCATAGGAAGTGCTCTTAACTGTTGAGCCATCTCTCCAGCCTGCCCCCCTTTTTTTCTTGAGATAGGGTGTTGCTATGTGGCCCAGACCAGCCTACAACTCACTATGTAGTCCAGGCTGACAAGGAACTCTCGGTGATCCTTCTGCCTTAGCCTCCTGTGTGGAATTAAGCCCGTAACGCCACCACACCGAGCTTTTTTTTTTTTTTTTGCTTTTTCGAGGTAGGGTCTCACTCTAGCTCAGGCTGACCTGGAAATCACTCTGTAGTCTCAGGGTGGCCTCAAACTCATGGCAATCCTCCTACCTCTGCCTCCCAAGTGCTGGGATTAAAGGCGTGCGCCACCACGCCCGGTTTACCGAGCTTTTTTTTAAAACCACATGGCATAAACCAGGTGAGGTGATCCATGTGTATAACCCAACATTCAGGGTAGCGCATGCCTTGTTCATGCTAGGCAAGCACTCTACCAACTGAGCTACGCCGCTCTGTTCCTGGGAGCTTATTGTATTATTGACTTTTTCCTTTTTTTTTTTTTTTTTTAGGTAGGGTCTCTCCCTCTCTCTCCCTCTCTCTCTCTCTCTAGCCTAGGCTGACCTGGAATTCACTATGTAGTCTCAGGATGGCTTCAAACTCACAGCAATCCTCCTACCTTGGCCTCCAGAGGGCAGGGATTAAAGGTATGGGCCACCATGCCCAGCTCGTATTTGGTTTTTAAACGTATTTTTATTTATTTGTTTGAGAGAGAGACAGACAGATGGAAAGAGGCAGAAAAAAAGAACAAGTATAAATGTGCCAGGGCCTCCTGCCACTGCAGACGAACTCCAAATACATACACCGCTTTGTACATCTGGCTTTATTTGGGTACTGGGGAATTGAACCCAGACCATCGAGCTTTGTAAGCAGGCCATTTAACCACTGAGCAATTCTCTAGCCCCTCCCCCGCCCCCTGTTTTTTTTTTTTTTTTGAACCAGGGTCACTCTAGCTCAGGCTGACTTGGAATTCCCTCCGTAGCCCAGTCTGGCCTGGAACTCATATGAATCTTCCTACCTCAGCCTCCAGAGTGCTGGGAATAAAGGTGTACACCAACACACCCCACTTCCCTGGAAGCTTTTTTTCTTTTTTTTGTTTGTTTTTGTTTCTTCAAGGTAGCGTTTCATTCTAGTCCAGGCTGACCTGGAATTCACTATGTAGTGTCAGGGTGGCTTCAAAATCATGCTGATCCTCCTACCTCTGCCTGGGATTAAAGGCGTGCACCACCACGCCCGGCTGGAAGCTTCTTTTTAAAGGACCGTTCCTGATGGTGGGGTCCTCTGTCCAGTCTTATGGAGACCCAGGTTCTTGTCCCACTGGTGGACTGGGGCTGGGTCGCAGACGTCACACATGAGTATGGCCTGGCCTGTGAGAGGCCCGTGCTAGTCTCTCACTTTCCTGGCTTTGACATGGCCGCATTCAACTGCAGGGAAGCTGGGACTTCCGTCTGGGAGCTGACCGGGGTGGGAATCAGGGCGCCCCAAAGCAAGTGGCTGGGTAGCAGTGGTGCACTTGAGAGACAAGAGGGGGAGGACTTGGAATGTACAGAAAACAAAAGTTAGTATCCAGTTTCTGATACTGACAACAGGATTTTGCAGTAAGAGCAAGGGCTTAAAATCGAGGTATTGTTTAGAAAGAAAGGAATTCTTAAAATTCCTTTGCCCTTTTTATAACCTTCCAAATGTAGAACCTTCCTTTCTTAACCCTTCCAGGGATAGAGCAAGCTATTTCTTCTCGTGTGTGATCATGATCCCTCTCCACAGGTCTAGACAGGAGACCACAGTTGAATGAGGTAACAGAACCAGGCCCCTTGGGTGGGTGTGATTTGATGGGACCCTCATGCTCTTGGTGTAGGAAGGACACTCAGTAAGGCCAGAGGCTGGTGGGACCCAGATGAGTCTACGGGGCCAGCAGGACCCCAGCCAAGCACACTGGGTTACATCCATGCCAGCATCTGCAGAGCTCAAAGGGCCCAACACACAGGCCTGACCCGACATCCAGAGAACAAGAGGTTGGGAAATGACACAGTATGAACCTGGAGACCCAGAGGGAGGAGGGTGCAGACACAAGCCCAGTAAGATGTTGAGATCACATGTGGTGGTGTGAGCCGAGGCCCACTCACTTGTCATCCCGAGTCCACCAGGTGGCGCTAGAGGCCCATCTTCTGGACTTCTGCAGCTGCCCTGCGCCAGAGGAAAGACTCTCTAACCTTGTCAGATGCTGGGTTCTAAGGCTGTCTCCCCCACACCCACACACCTTATTTTGTGAACACACTTTTTCTGCAAAGGATGGGCTGCATGTGTTTCTTTTCCAAAATTTTTATTAATTTTTTTTTGTTTGTTTTTGTTTTCTTCAAGGTAGGGTCTCACTCTAGCTCAGGCTGACCTGGAATTCACTATGTAGTTTCAGGCTGGCCTCGAACTCATAGCAATCCTCCTACCTCTGCCTTCTGAGTGCTGGGATTAAAGGCATGCGTCACTATACCCAGATTTAAAAGTTTTTTTTTTTTTTTTTGTGTGTGTGGTGTGTTTGTTGTTGTTGTTTTTTGTTTTGTTTTTCAAGGTAGGGTCTCACTGTAGCTCAGGGCTGACCTGGAATTCATTCTGTAGTCTCAGGGTGGCCTCAAACTCACAGCGATCCTCCTACCTCTGCCGCCCGAGTGCTGGGATTAAAGGCATGTGCTACTATTCCCAGCTTTTAAAAGTTTTTTGAAAAATATTTTTATTTACTTATTTGCTAACAGAGGAGACAGGGGCAGAGAATGGGCCCATCAAAGCCTCTTGCCATTGCAAATGAACTTCAGGTGTATGGCCCACTTTGTGCATTTGGCTTTGGGTGGCTAGGGAATTGGACCTGGGCGGCAGGTTTAGCAAGCCAGTGCCTTTAACCGTGGGGCCATCTCCCCAGGCCTCAAACGTTAGTTTTGATCATACTGTGCTAGGCACTTTTAATGCACTTTAACCTCATATAGTCAGTCTCAAGAAAACTTTAACAGCTCAGACATGGGGATGGTGAGGTCATGAACAGGCTGGGGAGATAGCTCAATGGATCCCCAGAATTCGGGTAAAGCTGGATGCTGAGCTGCATCTGTAACCCCGTCATCCTGGTGCCTATGGAGAGAAGAGAGTTGGGAATAGGAGACTCCCCTGGAAGACTGTGGACCTAGAGAACAGCGCAGTGAGCAGCAGAATGTGCCTCACACAAGGTGGAAGGTGAGGGTCAACACAGGAGACGTCCTCTGATCTCCACACATGCCCACACTCACCTACACACATGAACATGCATCATACACAGAGGAAAAGAGAAAAAAAAAAAAACCACCACAGTCTGGGGCAGTGGCTCAGTGGATAAGAGTGCTTGCTACAAGAGGACCTGAGTTCAATTCCCAGCACGTGCATAAAAAGAGGGCACGGCTATGCATTCCTGTAACTCCAGCACTGTGGGAAGGATGTGTGTGCAGAGACAAGAGGATCCTTGAGCTTGCTGGTCAGCAAGTCTAGCCAAAATCAGAGCACTCCGGGTTCAGTGAGAGACTCCGTCTCTGGGAAATATGGTGGAAGAGTAACAGAAAATACCCCATGTTCTCCTCTGGCTCCTACATACATGTGCACAGGGCACAGGCGCCTGAACACACATGTGATATACCATTCACACACACTCCACTCATGCTACACACATACACACCCAAAACAAAAACAATGGCAACCTCACACCTTGGAGACTTAGAAGTTCTGATATCCAGGAAGTAGAACGAATGGTGGGATGCCCAGCAGGGATAGCAAGAGTGACAGATGAATGCAGGCTGTCCAGTTGTCTGAGCTCAGATGACAGCGATGATTTTATGAGTGTATTCCCTTCAACATGAGGGAGAGGCACTGAGCGCTGGGCACAGGCAGCCGCCCCGTTCATGAAGCTCTGGTGGGATCTGGACCTCCAGGCTCAATATACCTTTCTTTGCCGGGGGTACCCTCTGCTGACCTTGACTTTATCTCCACCTGTGAGCACAGTCAACACCCTCCCAGAACGGAAGGGTCACAGCCAGCTCTGCCTGAGTCATCTCCAAGGACCAAGCATGACATCGCTGGGATCTTTCATGCTCCAGTGACTTTCGTGCTCAATCTCTTTGCTCAATGTGTTCAAGTTCATCAAATAAGCAGAGCTCTGTAAACGCTTAACCACTAGCTATGCAACTGATAAAACATAAACATTTCATACCAATCTTTTGTCTCACTCTGAACTATAATGTGGGACTTTTATGTTATGAAGTATTAACACAGAAAAGGGCAAGACAGCCAGCCTGGCGTGGCGGCGCATGCCTTTAATCCTGGCACTTGGGAAGCCAAGGACAGGAGGATTGCCTTGAGCCCAGCCTGAGGCTACAGAGTGACTTCCAAATCAGCCTGGGCTAGAGTGAGACCCTGTCTCAAAAAAAAGAAAAGCAAAAGGAGGCGACTGTTCTGACTGCTCCCTTTACTGCTTTCTGGCCTTTTTTTGTTTTGTTTTGTTTTAATATTTTTTTTATGAGAGAGAGAAAGAGGGAGAGAATAGGCACACCAGGGTCTCTAGCCATTGCAACTGAACTCCAGATGCATGCGACACCTTGTGCGCATGCGTGACCTTGCCCATGCGTCACCTTGTGCATCTGGCTTACATGGGATCTGGGGAGTTGAACATGGCTCCTTAGGCTTTGCAGGCAAGTGTGTTAACCACTAAGCCATCTCTTCAGCCCCTTTCTGGCCTTTTTCTATAATGTGTGTCATAGAATAGGTTTCCCCCAAAGTCTCTAATTTATTTGGGAGGTGACCCCACAAGCAGGAGGAGAGTGGAATGGGGGAGAAAAGCTAGTGTGATAGAGACCCCTCCCTCCCCCGGAATCAATCTGCCAGCCCCCGTTTGATTCCCTAGCACCCACATAAAGCCAGGGGTGTATGCATCTGATTGTTTGATTATATTGAATAAATAAATAAACAGCACTCATCCCATTCATGAGGGCTCCACCATTGTCTTAGCCACTTCTCAAAGGCCCCACCTCCAAGCTCTGTCACGCTGGGATTGTGTCTAATATATCCACTTGGAGAGAGACACAAACATTCCTTCCGCTTGTCCTCCCAGAGGATCAGGAGTTGGACATTTACTTCCCCATTTCTGGAAGAGGGTTGTCCCCTGCCCTGTGTTTGCAGCTGCATCTGTTAGGTGCCGTCTCAAGCCTTCTCTGGCTGCCATAATAAAACACCAGAGACAGGTCAGCTTACGTAGCAGAAATGTATCTCTCTTGGTCCTGGAGGCTGAAGTCCAGGCTCAGGAGGCTAGCGGGGCTGGGTTCTGGTGTGGCCTCTTCCTGGCTTGCAGAGGGGCTGCCCCCGTAACTGTCAAGGTGCTAGAGGTGGCTCAGGAGGTTGGGAAGGGAAAGTGTCATTGCGGGTGCTGTGTGTGCATGTGTGTGGGGGCCTGAGGTTGATGTTGGGTGTCTCCCTCTACTGCTCTCCACCTCACTGATTGAGACAGGATCTCTCACTGAGCCTAGAGCACACCAATTCAACTACAGTCTAGCTAGGCAGCTTGTCCAAATATCTGCTGATCTGTGTCTCTTGAGCGCTGGTATTATGTGTGTGCACCACCACGCCCAGCATGTACTTAGGTGCTAGAGATCTGAGCTCAGGTCCTCATGTCTACACGGCAAGTGCTTCCTCCACTGATGCAAAAAACAACAAATACAGCAACAAAAAAATGTCATTAAAATTAAGCCATCTTCCCAGCCCCTACTTGTTTCCTGGGACAAGGTTTAACTCTGTAGTTCAGACTAGCTGAAAGTCACCACATATCAGCCCCAGCCTTCCTGGTTTACAGGCACGAAGCACCATGCCCGGCTCTGTTTATGACTTTGATTTTGAGAGTTACCCACGTCCGTGCTGCACGCAGCACAAGTTCATTTTCCATGCTCTATCTATTCCATTACACGAATATGCCTCAAGATATTTACCCAGAAAGGGATCTGTCCTATAGGACTGTCAGACGTTACGCTCCCCATAGACGCTGTAATCCTGTGCAACATTGCCAGGGCATTGCCGCTGGCTCCCATGGAGCAGTGGCATTGTGGGGTGGATGGTTTTCCCAAAGGCTGTGCCAACTCACGGTCCTGACAGGTATGAGGATCGGCTGTCGCTCACTACAGCCTGGCAGTGTTTGTCCTTTACGGTTGGCCATCTGGTAGGTAGGTGTACACGGGCGTATGAGGATGGTCATAATTTACATGTCCAGATGACTAATGAGGGTAAAGCGCCTCTGCACATGTTTATTGCCACCCAGTGTCTCCTTTGGAGCATGCCTGGTCAGGCCTTTGCCCTTAACTCTGCCGACTGTCTGTCTGTCTTTCTTGTTGACTTACTGGCATCTGCCGTGTATCTGGATATGAGCCCTTTTGCAAGGTCTTAATTGTTTTGAAAATTTATTTTATTTTATTTATTTGACAGCAACAGACAGAGAAAGAGGCAGAGAGAGAGAGAGAGAGAGAGAGAGAGAGAGAGAGAGAGAATGAGCATGCCAGGGCCTCCCGAGAGAGAGAGAGAGAGAGAGAGAGAGAGAGAAAATGAGCACGCCAGGGCCTCCAGCCACTGCAAACGAACTCCAGACGCGTGCGCCCCCTTGTACATTTGGCTAATGTGGGTCCTGGGGAGTCAAGCCTCGAACTGGGGTCCTTAGGCTTCACAGGCGAGCCCTTAACTGCTAAGCCATCTCTCCAGCCCTTAATTTTTTTTAAATAATTGTGAAAATTTATTTATCTTTGTTACAGACTTCTGAAAAGACTATTTCTAGTCTCAGTTATAAAGATGCATGGTCTTAATTTTAACAAAATCTATTAATTGATCATTCTCTTCATGGAATTTCATTGTCTCCTAGTTAAGAAACCCCTCCTTACCTCAAGGTCATAAATGTCTCCTGTGTTATCTTCTAGAAATGTTATTGTTTAACCTCTCCTGCTTGGATGTATTATTTACCTAGAATGAGCTTTTGTTTTGGTATAAGTGTCAAGTTAATGTTTTTCCACCTGAATATCCACTTGGCTGAGCAGAGCTTATTGAGAAAATCTCCTCCTTAGCTGCCCTGGGCCACCTTTGCTGTAGTTAGAATTCCCGTGTGTCTGTGTGTGGGGGCGGAGGGGGGTGGGGAATCTGCTCTGCCGGTCCACTCTCCCGTGTGTCCTTGCCTTCATGCTTGGGAGAGGAAGGTCTTCATTACAATTTCTGGCTTTGGGCCTTGTACTGTGCAGGTTTGAGAATTAGTCTTTTTTTTTTTTTTTTTTCCCCCAAGGTAGGGTCTTGCTCTATCCCAGGCTGACCTGGAATTCACCTTGTGCATCTGGCTTAATGTCGGTCCTGGGGACTCAAACCTGGGTCCTGTGGCTTTGCAGGCAAGCACCTTAACTGCCAAGCCATCCCTCTAGCCCACGTGGAATTTACTATGTAGTCTCAGGCTGGCCTCAAACTCACAGTGATCCTTCTACCTCTGCCTCCCTAGTGCTAGGATTAAAGGGGTGTGCCACACACCCAGCTTTTTTTTTTTTTAAATTAATTTATTTATTTGCAAGTAGAGAAAGAGAGAAGGGGCATGCCAGGGGCTCCAGATGCTGCAAACAGACCCCAGATTCATGCACCACTCTGTGCATCTGGCTTTATGTGAGTACTAGGGAACTGATTGTAGGCCTTTAGGTTTTGCAAGCAAGTGCCTTTACCACTGAGGCTCCAGCCCAAGAATCAGTCTTTTCAGATCTGTATTACATGTTTAAAAAGTTGGATTATTGCCTTACATAATTATTAAATTTATAGTTGTGAGCTTTGTGGAAAAAACACACCTCTGGGACTTTTAAACTTTGTGTGTGTGTGTGTGTGTGTGTGTGTATACAGGCGCGCATGCACACGCCACATGAGCATGTCAGAAGATACCCCTGAGGTGTTGGTCCCCGCCTTCTACCTTGTTTGAGACAGGGTATCTCTTGTGCTTTGTTGCTGTGAACACCAGACTAGCCGGCCCATGAGCTTCAGGATTCTCCTGACTCTACTTCCTATTGCTGTAGGGTACTGGGATCATGAGCTTTTGTGTCCAGCTTTATGGGGACTCTGGGAACCTGAACTCCAGTCTTCAGTCTTCTGCAATAAGCACTTTTAACCAATGAGCCATCTCCCCAGCCTTAAGTATTTTTTCAAGAAATTGTTTTAAGGAGAATTTAAAAATTTGCATATTTTATTTTATTTTAATTTGGGGTGTTTTTTGAGGTAAGGTCTCACTCTAGCCCAAGCTGACCTGGAATTCACTATGTAGTCTCAGGGTAATCTTGAACTCTTGGTGATCCTCCTACCTCTGCCTCCCATGTGCTGGAATTAAAGGTGTGTGCCATCACACCCAGCTCCAAAAATATGCATATTTTAAATCTATAAACATTACATATATACATCTCCACTTACGTCTTTCAAAATTTCTTTAAACAATACTTTATAATATGTGGGCTGTATGTACCTATGGCTCATTTTTAGGAACTCAATATTTTTTCTGAAATTATAAAAAGCATTATTGTCAAATATTTATTTCTAGTTTGTGGATATGTAGTAATAGAACTTTTGTATATTTGCCTTCTAGTGTCCTTGCTAAACTCACTTATTAATTTATTCTTTATTTTATTTTTACTTGTTTATTGAGAGAGAGAGAAAGACAGAAAGAGAGGGAGGGAGAGAATGGGTGCACCAGGGCCTCCAGCCACTGCAAATGAACTCCAGTTGCATGTGCCACCATGTGCATCTGGCTTTACTTAGGTCCTGGGGAATCGAACTTAGGTCCTTAGGCTTTGCAGGCAAGTGCCTTCACTGCTAAGCCATCTCTCCAGCCCTCAGTTATTAATTTCAGTATTTGTTTATATTCTTTTAGTGTTACTGTGTAGACTAGTAATTTGTCTGTGGAGTAATAATTTCCTCCTCTTTTCTTCTTTCTATTTTTTTGTTTCTTTTCTTCCCTTACAGCACTGTCTAGGGTCTCCAAGACCATGCTGATAGAAGTGGAACCAGCAGACATCCTCCCCTCATTTCTAATCTCTAAGGGAAAGCTTTTGATATTTCATCTGCAGTGTGTTGTGTGCTACAGGGTTTTAGGCACACCTATCGAGGAAAGGAAACCGTCTCCTGTTCTTGGTTATTAAGAATTTTTCAGACTGGAGAAATGGCTTAGCAGCTAAGGCACTTGCCAGCAAAACCAAGGGACCCAGGTTTGATTCCTCGGGACCCATGTAAAGCCAGATGCACAAGGTGTCACATGTGTGTGGAGTTCGTTTGCTGTGGCTAGAGGGCACTTGGCATATTTACGTGGGCACCGGGATCTGCACCCTGGTCCTCACGCTTGCGCGGCAAGCGCTCTATCCGCTGGGCCACTTTCACACCCCAACACCCCAACATCGGCCTTTTGAATTTAGGTTTCTCCGAAGTCCTTTTGGGAATGGCGGCTTTACAGTGAACATGTGTTCTTTTTATTATAAAATTAATTCCAGCAGTGCCAGAAAGCACAGTCCATCGAAATAAAGCATTCAGCCTGGTTCAGGGCTATGTGAGGCAGGAGGATTGCTGTGAGTTCCAGGTCAGCCTGGGCTACAGTGAGACCTGCCTCTAAAAATAAAATAAAATAAAATAAAATAAAACCGAGTCACTGGGCTTCTGCTGTCTCCAGAAAGATCTTTGAAGCGACGATGAGATGGAAAGGGTCCTGTCCAGGAAGGGACTTCTTGGTAATTTACACCGCCCAGGCACTGAAAGATGTCGGGGTGATTCTTTGCACAACTGAAAACATTGCTTCCTGGCTCTGAACTCGCCCTGCACCACTGAGGCTCTTTCTGAACTGAAATGGAGCAGAAGCCACAGCTCTGGCCCCATTTCTCGGGACAGCGTTGTGCTCACAATCAGAGCTTGAAAGCAAAAAGCTCTGCCTCCCTTTAAACTTGACCAGCCAGGGTGAACTGGGGACCCTCCCATGGCCACAAATCTCTACTCCGCCCTCCCACCATGATGTCCCTTCAGTCTGCAAGGCTATCCTTTGCTATTAATTAAGCTGCTTTGTTTTCTCCTTCAAAGAAACCTCCGCTCACAGCACATTCATCCCCCCTCACTCAGCCTTCACTGGGGCTCAGCATGCAGGTCGCCAACAGACAGACACCTCATTATTTACTCAACTTGAATGAGGACCGTTTTTTCTGTTTCTTGGAAACCTTCCTCAAGAGCTCCGTAATCCTTTCTCTAAGGAGAACAGTCACCCCTGCTGGGTGAAATTCCAGTATGGTTCAACACAGCCCATGCTGTTCTTTCTTAATTCTTTTTTTTTTTTTTTTTTTTTTTTGCCTCCATTTAACTTGTTTTTCCACTACTCTCAATGGACCCAACTTATCTATGCAGGAGCCACCTGGCTACCAGCAGCTCTCCTTCAAGTCAAATGAGAACCTTATTGCAGGGCTGGTGTTGGAAAGAGCCCGAGGTGTCCCCGGCCTGCCTGCCGTGGGATATGATGACACCGGCCCACTCTGCTTACCATCCATCGGTGTCCCAAAGTGGCCAGGATGGCATCTGAAACAGGCTTCACCCACGGTGGCACTACCACTAGGAAGAGCCAGTGGAATGATCGCTGAATCAAGTGGCTGGGGCTGAGGAGATGGCTCAGAGTTGGGCATGACTGTACATCCGTAACCCCAGTCTTGTGGAGAGTCAATGGGGCTCACTAAAACCCCAGTTCCATGTTCAAGGAGAGACTCCATCTAGAGGAAATATGTGGATGAGAGACACAGGAAGAACCTGGGGCATTCTCCTCTGGCCTCTGCACACCTACAAGCACAGTTACACAGACATGTGTATACACCACACCTCCCACACGCTCCCCCTCCCCCCCCGCCACATGCTATCCATGCAAAAAAAAAAAAAAAAAAAAAAAGAAAAAATTCTGGCCACTCTTCTGACAGAAAAATGCTGGGGTGTCTGAGAGGGTCCTTGGAGAGCAGTAGGGACTTTGGTAAGCACAGTGAGGGAGCCAGGTGGAGGTAACATTTGAAGAAGAGCCCAGAGGATAGTTTGCTATGGGAACTATTGGACCCATCATATTTAGATAGCCACCAGGGTCTAATTACCTTTTAAGCCCAATTTAAGATATTTGGTGCAGATATAAAGTCATTGGTTATGCTCCAAGAAATCTGTTATATTTAGTATTTTTATTTATTTACATTTTTTATTTATCTGACAGAGAGAGAGAGAGAGAGAGAGAGAATGGGTGTGCCAGGGCCTCTAGCCACTGCAAATGAACTCTAGACACATGCTCCATCTTGTGCATCTGGCTAATGTGGGTCCTGAGGAATTGATCCTGGGTCCCTTGGCTTTGCAGACAAATGCCTTAACCACTAAGCCATCCCTCCAGCCCATATTTAGTATTTTTAATTGTTTTTAGAAATTACTTCTAAATCTATTTCTAACCATATTTCAGTCAAGCTTAAGGGTTTGGGGACTTGCAGATAGTCATTCATGGATCAGAATCCCAGTAACAGAGAATTAGAGTAAGATAGTCTTCTTTTGCAGGTAGGCGATTAGAGACACAGGTTTAAAAGAACTTAGACCTCAGCCTGCTGTGGCGAGACTAAAAGAATTCCAGTCTGAATTTAAGCCTGAATCCTCAAGATGGTGAGCAGGGGAGCCCTTCTCTTCTACTTTCTGGTTTTTCTTCCTTCTAAGAAGTTTTCACAGGCTTTTTTCAGCAGGCAAGCTCCTCTCCCTGACCCAGTAACCATTCAAGGTCCTCTCCAAACATTTAAGCTTAGCCAGTAAAGCTCATCTCAACTTGATGCCTGATTCACATCCCCAAGGTCATAAGAAAACCCAATCCAAGAGGCAATAAACCGCCCCTCGCACTTCATCCAAACCCCAGCTGAAACTACAGAGGAATTGGGGCGCTGAGCAAGAGCTCTGCTTCCACGGGTGAGCCTGACAAGCAACGCCAGGTGAAGGAGACGGACGCTGAGGATACTCAACACTTACCGAATCAGAGACCCAGAGGCTCCTAAGAGCTCAGCACAGAAGTACACTTAAAACACACCCACCAGGCCCAGGCAATTTTGCGGGAAGAGGGGGCCAGAAAGACTGCAAGGGCCACAGATTGAGACATCATGCCCAGAGGCATTGCTCCCGTCTCCCCCACCCCAATATCTGCAGCTCTCACAACTCATAGCCCCCAACTCCATGGGGAATACCAATAACCCCACCGAGGAGGGCTCCTAGTGGAATGGAGGCAGGATGGAGAGAAAAGATGGCACCAACACATGATGTATCCATACTAAGTATGTCCGTAATAAAAAAAGTTACAATTATGTGACAGCCAAAAAAGAAGAAAAAGAAAACCCAATCCAAGTCAGCATGTGGTTACCTGCTTGTGACTGCTTTCAACTTGGGAGCTTCCCATTTTGTTTTCTTTCCTAAAAAAAATAAATCTTTCTTAAATTGTCCTTCTACTGCGTTTGCGCCTATCAGTTTTTCATGAGTTGCAAGATAACAAATTCGGAGCCGTTGGCTTGAGAGATTCCACCACTTTCGATATGGGTGACATTAGGGACTGGGGGGAAGGCTCAGTGGTTAAAGGCACTTGCTTGCAAAACCTGCCAGCCTGGGTTCGATTCCCTAGCACCCATGGAAAGCCAGATGCAAAAAGTAGTGCGGGTGTCTGGGATTGCAGTAGCAAAAGACCCCTGGTGTGCCCATACATACACATGTGCAAATAAATGCACACTAACAAACAACCAAAAATGGAAACACCAGCAGAAGGCTCCAAGAAGCTGCAACATGGAAGCAGAGTCGGAATCCATCATGGTCAGGACAGAGCTGCCCGACTGTTACAGGACTAGAGGAAGTCACTGAGCTTTGGAGGTTGGCTGTGACCTCAGCCTGATGCTGATGTCCAGGACACACATTTAAGACTCTCAGGGAATTTGATTTTAAGGGACTTTGGATGTCTGATCCCTTTACTGTTTCACTAGAGGCATCCTCCCAGGCTCCCATCAAACCATGAATGAATAGCCAGACTCTACAATTGCTCTTGGATCCATCTTGGTGATGTGGGTGGTGGTTCCTGAGATCATCAGTGAATAGGTTTTGGGACCTGTTTCTCAGCCAGCTCTCACACTCATTTTAGATCTGAGAAGGAAGCAGATGGAAGGTGTCAGAGCCCTTTCAAGTTCCACACCCCAGGGACAGAGATCTCGTTGTGGTTGCCAATTTTTTTTTTAACCTATTTTTCCCCCCATAACATTAATATTTAGTGCTTTATATGAATACTGTATTAAAGCCCAAGAGTTCAATTTACACACAAAATTATACAATTATATAGTGCTTCACAATGGCAGTGAACACATTACATTCTACAAAATCTACTTTACAGAAAGTTAAAAATTCTAAATATCAAAAGGTCCAGCTGAAGAAACAGGTATAAATTTGGCAGCCAGTAATTTTGTCAGGGAAGTTGCAGCTTGTATGACTTCAAATATGGCAATTTGGAAATAGTGAGTTCAGGGTAATCATTGTGCTTTGTGTTGATCTGAAAAATATAACACTTGCTCTCTAAGAAGCATATTCAAAAATATTGAATTCACTTCAAAATGTTATAGAAATCATGGTGGTTTCTGTGCATCTCTAAAGCTTCAGTCATCTCAGCTCAGAGACATTACTAAAGTAATATATTAATTCTTCCAGTACAGTGGTGTTTCAATCACTGAAATATGCATACTCTAGAATAATTTAAAAAGAAAGGTGTAATATTCACAATGTTTGGAAAACCAAGCAAAATGTTTAGGAACCTGCCTGGTTCTTTTGAGATGGTCACACATCAGCTTCATATGCACTCATTCTACAAAACAGAAAGCTAATGTTTGAACACAATTCCCAAGATAAAGCACATTTTCTCATAAATAAAGAAGTCTTTTATTCTCAGGCACCTTAGAAGTATACAAAAGAATTTGAATTTGCACAGATCTCTTGGAATGTGTTTAACCTGGTATTCCAACAGACTTGAAGATTTCCAGAGTTCCACAGGGACCAAATTTTATTCTAATTACTCAGAAGATAAAGAAAATGTCTTCTAGCCAGGCATGGTGGCGTACTTGGGAGGCAGAGGTAGGAGGATCACTGTGAGTTCAAGGCCACCCTGAGACTACACAGTGAATTCCAGGTCAGCCTGGGCTAGAGTGAAACCCTACCACGAAAAACCAAAAAAAAAAAAGGTCTTCTGAAAGAAGTGAACTTAATCATCACCAATAGAAAAGTAACCACTGTTGGGTGTGGTGGTGCACGTCTTTAATCCCAGCACTTGGGAAGCAGAGGTAGGAGGATTGCCGTGAGTTCAAGGCTATCCTGAGACTATATAGTGAATTTCTGAGGTAAAGTGAAACCCTACCAAGAAAAACAAAACAAAAAAAGAAAAATATCCACTGTAGTTATTTCTTATAGAAACAAACAAAAAAATCCATTTCCCCCTTAGAATAATATGTTTACATATACATATGACTTAAAGTTCCATTGGATATAGTCAAACAATAAAATCTGGAAACCAGATGAAACCCTATAATTCAGATGTCAAAATTTGGAAACTATGACCAAAACAGGAAACCCACTAAAGCTGTCAGGAAGAGACAAAACGCTCCCTTGCATGTGTATAAACCAAATGTGATCATCTTCAAAGAGTTTTCAAAATTATAATTACCTTCCAGTTTAAAAACTTTAATTCTAAATTTAAAAAACAAAGATCTATACACAAACCACTGATTTGAGCAGACCAAGAAAAAAAAAAAAATACAAACAAACCAAACAGAAACAAGCCTGTGGTAAGCAGGACCCAGAGGAGCTGATATTCACAGTTCTTACAGGTAAAACTCTCAGGATTGATTCGTAAGGTACTTTTATTTCACAAGCTGCTTCTCTTGTAAAACCAAATGTCCACTTTATTACTTAAAGTGCTTTTAAAAACGTTTTTACTTCTGGGCTGGAGGAATGGCTTAGCGGTTAAAGCATTTGCCTGCAAGGCCAAAGGACCCAGGTTCGATTCCCCAGGACCCGCATTAGCCTGATGCACAAGGGGGTGCACGCATCTGGAGTTCATTTGCAGTGGCTGGATGCCCTGGAGCGCCCATTCTCAATCTCTCTCTCCCTCTTTCTCTGTCAAATAAATAAAAATAAAACATTAAAAATTGTTTTTATTTTTATTTATTTATTTGAGAGAGAGAGAGAGAGAGAGAAAGAATGGGTTTGCCAGGGACTCCAGCCACTGCAAACGAACTCCAGATACATGTGCCACCTTGTGCATCTGGCTTATGTGGGTCCTGGGGTTTGAGCATGGGTCCTTTGGCTTTGCAGGCAAGCGCCTTAACCACTAAGCCATCTCTCCAGCCCTTCTTCCTCTCGTCGTCTTTAGTACAGTGCTGTCTGGTGCGACTACTTTCTTTGTCTTCGTCCTGAGATGACTATGAAGCCTCTGTTTCTTTTCCTGCCATTGAAGAACTCTCTCGAGGGCCTGTCTGACTGGCTGGCACTCTGACTTCATCTTCTTTGACAAACATGAATCTTTAAATTTTTTTTTTGAGGCACTGCACCCCTCCTCTTTTCTTAATGAGAGAGCTGCTGGGGGCAGGGAAGAATTGGCATGCCAGGGCCTCCAGACACTGTAATCAAACTCCAGACACGTGTGCCATCTTGTGCATGTGTGTGACCTTGTGGGTTTGTGTCACCTTGTATGTCTGGCTTATGTGAGACCTGGAGAGTCAAACTGCTAAGCCACCTCTCCAGCCCAGAACTGAGTCTTTTGACCTCATGGTTCTCAGCTTCCATTGCATCCTCAACTGCATGTTTGTTTTATGATTATTATTATTTTTTTTGCGGGGGGGGGTGTTTCTAGGTAGGGTTTCACTGTAGCTCAGGCTGACCTGGAATTCACTATGTAGTCTCAGGGTGGCCTTGAACTCGTGGCAATCCTATCTCTGTCTCCAGAGTGCTGGGATTAAAGGCATGTGCCACCACGCCCGGCTGCACATTTATTTTTGGGGGACTGAGTGAGGAAGCCTCCGTGTCAGGTGTTAGAGAATCACTGTGATTTCTCACTTCTTTCTGCTGTGCATTTGTCTCTTTGCTATCTGGGCTCCCAATCAAACCATTTGTCATCAAGGGAGTTGAGAATGAAACCTTTGGTTGATTAAGTGGCCTGGGTGTTCCAGGATCATTTATATTAGACCTGTCAGTAGTATAGTTTGGTGAATTTCCAGGAAGCATCACACCATTCATTCGATTTAAACTATTGGAACTATTTTTCTCTGAAGAAGGACAAACACAGCTAACAGCTATCACATTCTTTTCTACTCCTATGAGAGATTGGTCTGTTCCCGTCTGGTTTCTCCTTGGATCTGTCAGTAACTCACAGAGTCGTTGAATAGTAAAAGGGATACCATTAAATACAGTGACACTCGTTAGTCTTCTCTCTTTCATTTCTTTGCAGGGAATATAGTCAACATTAGGATCAGAAGGCCTCCTGGTTTCTGGGCTGAAGTTCTGAAATCATCCATCACTGTGTCCAGTTTAAAAATGAAACAGCCTTTAAACCGGGACCACTGAAGTGGTTTCTCCAGTCTTGGCTACGTGACAAAGAAACTGATCCGGGTCAGGAGAAACTTCCCTTTCCCTTTTCTTCTCAAAATCTTTCAGCACCTCCAGTAGCCTCTTGACCGATGTCCGGGGTTCTCATTGGGTGCCTCCCTTGGTCTCAGTCATTCCGCCTCCCCTCCATGCTCTCAGCCTGTCCGGCGGCCATGGAGAGGACACACGAGGGAGCCGCGGGAAAGCGAGCAGTGGAGAGAGACCCGTGGAGCGAGCGCCTGCCCCCCACAACTACCACCAGCCGTCCAACATGGCACCCCTAACCTTTCTCTTCTTTTTAAATTTTTTTTACTGACAAATTCCATACAATTAGAAAATATATCATGATCATAGTCTCCTCCCACCACCCTCCTTTATCCCGCTCCAGCATAACCCCTCCAATGAGTCCCTTCTTTCCAACAAATCTCTCTTCTACTTTAATGTATTCATGTTTCCCTCCCACCGTGCAGTTTATCTTTTATTTTTTGGTATTTTTGAGGTAGGGTCTCGTTCTAGCCCCGGCTGACCTGGAATTCACCATGTAATCTCAGGCTGGCCTTGAACTCATGGCCATGATCTTCCTACCTCTGCCTCCTCTCGAGTGCTGGGATTCAAGGTGTGAGTGCCAACACCACGCCTGGCTGAGGCTGCAGCTCCTTAAAAAAAAAAAAAGTATTTATTTATTTGAGAGCAACAGACAGAGAGAGAAAGAGGCAGAGAGAGAGAGAGAGAGAGAGAATGGGCACGCCAGGGCCTCCAGCCACTGCAAAGGAACTCCAGACGCGTGTGCCCCCTTGTGCATCTGGCTAACGTGGGTCCTGGGGAATTGAGCCACGAACCAGGGGTCCTTAGGCTTCACAGGCAAGTGCTTAACTGCTAAGCCATCTCTCCAGCCCTAAAAAATATTTTATTTTTATTTTTTTGACAGAGAAGGAGAGAGAGAGAGAGAATGGGTGCGCCAGGGCCTCCAGCCACTGCAAACAAACTCCAGATGTGTGCGCCACCTTGTGCATCTGGCTAATGTGAGTCCTGGGGAATCGAACCTGGGTCCTTTGGCTTTGCAGGTAAAGGCCTTAACTGCCAAGCCATCCCTCCAGCCCTACTGTGCAGTTTTTAAAAACTTTTAAGGGCTGGAGAGATGGCTTAGCTGTTAAGCGCTTGCCTGTGAAGCCTAAGGATCCCGGTTCAAGGCTGTATTCCCCAGGACCCACGTTAGCCAGATGCACAAGGGGGCGCACGCATCTGGAGTTCATTTGCAGTGGTTGGAGGCCCTGGCGTGCCCATTCTCTCTCTCTCTATCTGCCTCTTTCTCTCTCTGTCTGTTGCTCTCAAATAAATAAATAAAAATAAACGAAAAAACCTTTTAAAAAATATTTTATTTATAAACCGGGTGTGGTGGCGCACGCCTTTAATCCCAGCACTCAGGAGGCAGAGGTAGGAGGATCACTGTGAGTTTGAGGCCACCCTGAGACTACATAGTGAATTCCAGGTCAGCCTGAGCTAGAGTGAGACCCTACGTTGAAAAACAAAACAAAACAAAACTACATATATATATATATATATATATATATATATATATATATATATATATATATGTATGTATTTATGTATTTATAGGAGAGAGAGAGAGAGAGAAGCAGATAGGGAATGGGTGCACCAAGGCCTCTAGCCACTGCAAACTGACTCCAGACGCATGCGCTACCTTGTCATCTGGCTTATGTGGGTACTGGGGAATCAAACCTGGGTCCTTAGGCTTCACAGGAAAGAGTCTTAACTGCTAAGCCAGTTCTCTAGCCCCCTTAAAAACTTTTTAATGGCAAAATCCACTTATTTTATTTTATTTTTTTATGAGAGAGAGATAGAGAGAGAATTGGCTGGTGCCACTGCAATCGAACTCCAGATGCATGCGTCACCTTGTGCACATGCGTGACTTTGTGTGCATACATCACTTTGTGCATCTGGCTTACGTGGGTTCTGGGGAGTCAAACCTGGGTCCTTAGGCTTTTCACAGACAAGTGCCTTAACTGCTAAGCCATTTCTCCAGCCCTCCAAATCCATTCATGTACACAACTTATCCTGATTATAATCTCTTCTCACCACCTTCACCTGTCCCCCACATCTATCTCCCCCACAATCTGAATTTCTTTCCAACTATCACTCTCCTATTGTGATGTCATCATTTTTTGCCCTAGTTTCCAGTTTAAAAAAAACATTATTATTTGGTGTGTGTGTGTGTGTGCATGCATGCATGCACACACACATGCCCTGGCCTGCATATGGAGGTCAGAGGACAACCTCAGCGTGCCAGTGGTCTCCTTAGAGACTGGTTCTCTGTTCTTGGTTTTTGCCACTATGAACTCCAGACTCACTGCTCCTCAAGCCTCAGGGTTCTCCTGACTCTGCTTTCTATTGCCATAGGCTGGCTGGGATTATAGATTTGGGGCATGCCGCTTTGCACCTGGCTTTGCGTGCCTGTTGGCAATCTCAACTTTGATCAGCGGACTTGCAGAGCAAGCATCTTTAACTACGGAGCCATCTTCCCAGCCAGGCTGCCAGGTGTTTTTTTTTTTTTTTTGTTTGTTTGTTTTGTTTTGTTTTGTTTTTAACCGTTGTCACCACCCATTAGAAAGTCTCCTCAAAGCAAGTAGGGCTCACCTGAGGGTGCCCAACCTTTTCTCAAATGCAGGGGATCCATTCCCTTACCTGTTTTGTGGCTGTGGTGGTTTGATTCAGGTGTCCCCCATAAACTTAGGTGTTCTGAACGCTAGGTTCCCAGCTGATGGAGATGTGGGAATTAACGCTTCCTGGAGGCAGTGTATTGTTGGAGGCGGGTTTATGGGTGTTATAGCCAGTGTCCCCTTGCCAGTGTTTGGCACACTCTCCTGCTGCTATGGTCCACCTTATGTTGGCCAGGGGGTGATGTCCACTCTCTGCTCATGCCATTGTTTTCCCTGCCATCATGGAGCTTCCCCCTCAAGCCTGTAAGCCAAAATAAGCCTCTTTTTTTTCCCCACAAGCTGCTCTTGGTTGGGTGATTTCTACCAGCAATGCAAACCTGACTGCAACAGTGGCCATCATGAGCCCCCTCAAACACCATTGCTGCTCTTTGGGTCAGCCCCAGTCAGAACTGTTTATGAGCGCTACAAGGCTCTGAAATGGGTAGAAGAGAATATTTATTAAGGTAATTCCAAGAGCAGTTTAAACCCTTGGCTGAGAAGTCATTTTCTGTTTCCCCATCTAGTTGTTTATAGCCGCACTTTCATTTGAACTTAATCTGAGGTTATTAATTATTATTAAATAGTTCTTTAAGAAATATTTTTATTGATTTAGTTAGGGAGATAAAAAGAGAGAACAAATTAACCACTGCAAATGAACTCTAGATGCATGCACCACTTTGTGTGTCTGGCTTTACATGGGTACTGGGGAATCGAACCCAGGCTGCCAGGCTTTGTAAGCAAGCGCCTTTAACCACTGAGCCATCTTCCCAGCCATTAACCTGAGATTAAATGACCAGGAGACACACATCCATTGGTGTAGGGATGCTCGCATCTGAATAATATAAACCCTTTTCCATTGTCCCAGCTCTAGAAGCCCCCGAAACCAAAGCACATTATTCCTTGCAACCTAAAGGCCAGAGGAATGTGAGGCTTGAGGACCAACTTTTCCTGCTCTCACCACTTAAAAGCACAAAGGAAGGTGTGCTAGGTCACGTGGCCTTCTGGCTTTGTCCTGTGGTGGGAGGAGCTGGCTTCCAGTGGCTGGATTGCTCTGTATTCTGGCCAGGGCCGGAATCCCATGCCTGGTAGGTGGAGGTCATTCTCTCTCGTGTCTCTTTGTCTGCAGAGTCTAAGGTAAGCTCAGAGATGTCCAGCACAAAGCCCCATCCTCCGCATTCAGGAAGCAAGTGGAGAGCTGCTGCTGTGAGTGGAAGGTCTAGAACCCCAGTCCAGCAGAGCCAAGACTGGTGTGGGGGCGGTACCAGGGCTGGGCCTTGTCACAGTAGTGGGTGTCCTTCAGTATCCTTGCCTGTGACCTTGAACTCGATTTGGAGAGGATTCCTGTCGGCTGTGATGACCTCACTTAGGGAAGGTTCCCAGCCCTGAACTCTGTCACCTCCTCTGAAAGTGGCTCTGAAGATCTCTTTCCTTTGGGTAAAGGGTAGATATGTGTGATCGTGGCCTCACCGTACACCACTGGAGTCCCTTCTCCCACTTTCCCTTGAGTTCATATCAATACAATTAAGAACAGAATAGCTTTTTTTGTAAGTAGTCAGCATGGATACCACCCTGCCTGCCCTGGCGAGACTAGAACCCCTGCCTAAGTCAGTCTCATCTAAGATGGCTGTAAGCAATAGCAGCTTCCTGATTCTCCTTGAACTCCTCTCCTCAGCCCCCCAACTTACCACCTGTAGGCAGGCCTTTCCTGAGTCAGCCTGCTTCTGGGAGCCATCGACCAATCAGGGTCCTTCTTGTACACCTGAACCTGGTAATGAGGCTCATTCTAATTGGATACCTAATTCCTATAACTAGACCTCAGTCATGTGTGTGAAAGGAATCTTTCCTGTCTTTTTTTTTCCAAGGTAGGGTTTCACTCTAACTCAGGCTGACCTGGAATTCACTATGTAGTCTCAGGGTGGCCTCACACTCACAATGATCCTCCTACCTTTACCTCCCAAGTGCTGACATTAAAGGCGTGTGCTACCACGCCTGTCTTTCCCTGTCTTTTCCTATGGGCTCTCATCGTCTCTTCCCTCTGCTGGGAGGGGTAGAATTCCTCTTGGTTTGGGAGCCTTCATAAATCCTCCATAACTTACTTTTCTCTGAGTCCATGTTTTTGTTTTCGTTTTTGTTTTCAATTCTTTGATATACTTGAACAAGGGCCTGAGGCTTGGGGCTCACACACCTGGGGGATTCTAAGCCCAAAGCCCAGTCTCTCAGTCTCCTGCATCATTATGGGGAGCTAATCCCACCTAGAGCTTCAATCCCACGACAACAGGCATGTTTCCAAGTCCTTGCTGGCTTCCACCCCATGCAATAGGGCAAGCTGAGGCTGGTCCACTTTGGTAGGGTTCAGCCCCCTCCTGGGGGCCTCCTCAGCCTCTCTTGGAAACTTGCCCCAGCTCTTTTATTCAGCCCTGCAGTGGGGGTCCTCACTCCTCTCCATCCTCCTATGTGGGTCCTGGGCTCCTGGGTCCTCTTCGTGTTCCCTGTTGTCCTTTGGGTCCAGAATAATGCTTGCTTACCATAGACTGAACCTGTGAGTCCACCTTGACCTGATTCTGCCTTTGGATTTCTGCCCAGGGCTCTCAGCTCTAAGAAGTTGGTCCCAAGCATGAAGCTGGCTTTCCTGGATTCCTGTAGGCCATTGAATGGTCTCTCTCCATCCTTTGAGTCTGTGGCCTCTGTTGGTCAGATCCATCCAGCCTCTTCTAACAGCTTTCTCTATGCTGCCTGATGTTGTGAGGCCCTAGTTCCTCCCAGATCTTTCTGGAAGAGGATGAGGCTGGGGACTTTGCTTCAAAGGTACACTGTTAGGAAGAATGCAAGGTAACCAGAAGGTGGTGGGATCAGGGGCCCTGTTGCTTTCTCCCTGACCTTGAAGCCTTCCCTCCTGAGCTCTCCCCCTTGCTGGAAGGTTGGCAGGTCTGAGGGTCAGGGGTCTGTAAACTCCATCCTGATGAAATTGCCCTTTTGGGTCTGGCCAGAGTCCCAGCCAGGAGCCCCATAAACAGAGCTCTGCTCTCCTGCTTTTATAAACAAAGTCGGAAACGTCCTTCATCCTCCCAAGGGTAATGCTGCCAGCCAGGCCCAGACTTTCCGACTCACTTCTAAATCACTCAGCTGCCAACTTTCCAGTTGCATGCGGGAAATTTCATAAATGGTTCGCTTCCCCCTGACCTGTGGAGGAGGCTGGACTCCACGGCGAGTCGGAAGTTAGGAACACAACACGTTTATGAAATCCCAACGACAGAGACCCCTCTGGTAAACCTGGGTGGACTTCAAGTGGCAAAACTGACAGTCCTACGTGGGTGGAAGGGACTGGGTCATACAGGGGAACAGGCTTGGCGGGGAGGGCGAGAGAAACCTGGGGGCACACAAACACACTGGGGGTGGGGTGGGGACAGATCTCCATCATGACAGGGCCACCAAAGGAAAGGTTAAACTAAGAGTGGCAAGCCAGGCGCCGTGTCACGGGTCTGTCGTTTCAGCCCTTGAGAAGCTGAGGCAGGAACATTGAGAAATCCTGGCCAGCCTGGGCTACATAGCAAGATCTTGTTTAAAAAGAAAAGAAAATGAAAAAATAAAAATAAAATGAACATAAGGTAAGGAAGCTAAACATTTAAAAATGCTAGAAAATACATCAATATATATATATACACCACTATCACCTGCCTTCCAGAAACTCAACAAGAAGACAGTGTGAAGGTTTCTATTGATTGTCAACTTGACAGGACCCGAAGTCACCTAGGAAATGAGCCTGTGAGGGATCTTGACCAGGTTAACTGAGGTGATAAGACACATCTTTTATTTTTATTTTTATCTATTTATTTATTTATTTGACAGAGAAAGAGGGAGGGAGAGAGAGAGAGAGAGAATGGGCATGCCAGGGCTTCCAGCCACTGCAAATGAACTCCAGACGCGTGAGCCCCCTTGTGCATCTGGCTAACGTGGGTCCTGGGGAATTGAACCTGGGTCCTTTGGCTTTGCAGGAAAATGCCTTAACCACTAATAAGACACATCTTTAACCATAGGCAGCACCGCCTGTGGGCTGGGCTCCTAGACTGAGTAAACAGGAAAGAACTGGCTGAGCACCAGCATGCATCTCCCTCTCTCTCTCCCTTTCTCCCCTTCTCTCCCTCTCTCTTCCTCTCCCGCCCTCCCTTCCTCCCCCCCTCTCCCTTCTCCTTCTTTCCCCTCCTTGTAGGATGAATGCGACCCACTGCTTCATGCTTCTGCCTCAGTGCTTCCCTCAACATGGTGGACCGTGTCCTCTTGATGTGGAAGCCTAACCGGACCCTCCTCCTTGAGTTGCTGCGTGTGTGTGAATGCAGCACACGCACACGCACACGCACACGCACACGCACACGCACACGCACAGCACACAGCGCCCACCGAGCGCGTGTGGAGGCGAGAGGACAGCTTCTGGCTGGGCTCTCACCCTTCCGCCTCACGTGAGGCGGGGCTTCTGTGCATCTCACGCTGTTGTTCTTTGCTGCGCTGGTCGCCAGCTTCTGAGAACTCCTGTGTCCACCTTCATCTTGCCGTCAGCATGTTGGATTCCAGAAGCCCAACATGGTTTGCATGTTTTTCGTGGGATCTTAGGATTGAACTTGGGTTTTCAGGCTTGAGTAGTGAGTGCTTTTTTCCACTGAGCCATCTCTCCAGTCCTTAGGCAGCTTTGGTTGGCATTTTGTCAAAGCAGTGGGCAAGGTGAGTAATACAGAGGTGAATGCAAAACAGTAATTCCTATAGAAATTTCACCTCCTACATACTAGGATTTTGTCCTATTTTTTTTTTTAATTTTAGGTAGGGTCTCACTGTAGCCCAGGCTTACCTGGGATTCACTATGTAGTCTCAGGGTGTTCTTGAACTCATGGTGATCCTCCTACCTCTGCCTCCCAAGTGGTGGGATTAAAGGTGTGCGCCACCATGCCCAGCTTTGGCCTACTTTCTTTCTTTCTTTTTTTTTTTAATTTTTTTTGGTTCATTTTTATTTATTTATTTAAGAGCAACAGACAGAGAGAGAAAGAGGTGGATAAGAGAGAGAATGGGCATGCCAGGGCCTCTAGCCACTACAAACGAACTCCAGATGCATGCGCCCCCTTATGCATCTGGCTAACGTGGGTCCTGGGGAATTGAGCCTTGAACCGGGGTCCTTAGGCTTCACAGGTAAGTGCTTAACCACTAAGCCATCTCTCCAGCCCATGGCCTACTTTCTTTTAAGCTTTCTTTAAAAGACACCTAAGGACTAGAGAGATGGTTTAGTGGTTAAGGCCTGTGAAGCCTAAGGACCTATGTTCTACTTTCTAGATCCCATGTTAGCCAGATGTACCAAGGTGAGGCAAACACAAGGTTGCATATGCCCACTAAGTGGCGCAAGCATCTGGAGTTCAATTGCAGTGGCTGAGGCCCTGACACACCAATTCTCTCTCTCTCTCCCTCTGTCTCACTCTTTCTAAAAGTTAATAAAATGGAATAAAAATAAAAGACACCTAAATTACATTATGCTTAGAGCATCTGGTCTGCTCTTAGTAATGGCCTGTACATTTAGGGAAAGGGAAGCTTCCATGCCCTAACACCCTAACCCAGGCTCTATAGGAAAGGTCTGGGGCCTGGTCTGCTGGGAGCAGAAAAGAGGAGGGGCAGTTGAGAGGGAGCCAAGGCAGGCCTCCCACATAAGGCATGTCATTTTATCTTATGGTAAATACTGAGAACTTCCAGTTTCTGAAGCATGTGAGACTATATTTCTAGTTCTAACCCCAAAGTCAGAAATAAGTCAGAAAGATGTTCCCCAGGTTAAAAGATCACCCCCAGTTCCAGACATCCAAAGCCTAATAGAATATAAGTCCATGGCCACCTGATCCAAAGTAAAAAGAAAGCAAAGGAAAATTATATGCTCATCTCATAGGCAGATGAATATGCAAAACCCTTAAATAAAATACTGGACAACTGGTTTAATAGGGAATTAAATTTTTTTTTTCCCAAAACTCAAGATTGAGGTATAATTCATATATCACAAAATGTATCCTTTGGAAGTATACAATTCAGTGGTTTTATCATGACAAGGCTGTGTGATCCCAGAACATTTCCATCACCCCCAAAGAAACTCACTACCCTTTGCTACCATTCCCTTTCCTCTTTCCTCTCACACCTGGAGACCAAGAGTGACCAGTAGTGACCTTTGGCACCTCAAAGATTTTTTTTTTTTTGGTTTTCAAGGTAGAGTCTTGCTCTAGCCCAGGCTGACCTGGCATTCACTATGTAGTCTCAGGGTGGCCTTGAACTCACGGTGAGAATATTTTTTCATATGTTATTCAATTTTGTACAGATTCTAGTTCCAGAGATGTATCTCAGTGGTAGAACACTTGCCTAGCATCCACTAGACCCAGGATTCAATTCCCAGTATTACCAAAGTAATAATAATAATAATAATAATAACTAATGATGCCAGTTCTGTCTAAATGGATGTGCAGATTTGAAGTAAATTCCAACACAAAAATCAACATGAGATTGTAATGGAATATTAGAATTTAATTTCTTTTTTAAAAATATTTTTGCCTGGAGCCGGACGTGGTGGCGCATGCCTTTAATCCCAGCACTCGGGAGGCAGAGGTAGGAGGATCACTGTGAGTTCGAGGTCACCTTGAGACTACATAGTGAATTCCAGGTCAGCCTGAGCTAGAGTGAGACCCTACTTTGAAAAAAAAAAAATGAAAGAAAAAAAATATTTTTGCCAGGCGTGGTGGTGCACGCATTTAATCCCAGCACTTGGGAGGCAGAGGTAGGAGGATCACTGTGAGTTCGAGGCCACCCTGAGACTACCTAGTGAATTCCAGGTCAGCCTAAACTAGAGTGAGACCCTACCTCAAAAAACCAAAAAAACAAACAAAAAAATTTATTTATTCATTTATTTGCAAGAAGAGAGAGAGACAGAGAGAGAGGGAGATAGTGGGCATGTAAGGGTCTCCTGCCACTGCAAATGAACTCTAGATGAATGTGCCACTTTGTGCTTTATCTGGGCACTGGGGAATCAAACCTAGGTTGTCAGGCTTGGCAAGCAAGTGCCTTAACCACTGAGCCATCTCTATAGCCCAGAATTTAATTTTTCTTTCTTTCTCTCTCTCTTTTTTTTTAATTCAAGGCAGGGTCTCACTCTAGTCCAGGCTGACCTGGAATTCACTATAGTCTCAGGGTGGCCTCAAACTCAAGGTGATCCTCCTACGTCTGCCTCCCAAGTGCTGGGATTAAAGGTGTGCGCCACCGCGGCCCGGCCAGATTTTAATTTCTATGGTAGGAAATTAAAATGTCACTGGAAGTAATAATCTTTTTCTTGAAACACACTCAGGCTCCTGTGTGTCTGAGATGCCTCTGAAGCAATGCCCACCTAGCAAGGCAGGCCGAGGGCTGGTGACCCAGGAGCAGAAGCCCAGGAAGGGTGTGCCATTGGTGACCATGTGGGAAGGACTATGCAGAGCCTTGGGAAATTGTCTCTGAGCTGTGCTCCTGGTGACAGAGAACGGAAGACAGGGGTGCCAGCTCCTGGCCACCATGAGTTAAGGGTGGGCTCTCCCCTATACCTGGGGGCGGGCAAGAGTGAGCACCATTTCTAGGGGCCCCTTCATGGCCCGAACCAGATGTGTTCCCCCATTCTCACCTCCACCACTGCTGGGGAAAGCTGTCAGAAGTCTGTGGGGAACTAGCTGGGGCAAGAGGAGAAGAAAGCTGTGGGTTCCGATAGGGTCTGGATCGACAGACTCTTCACAGAATGTCGTTTTGTCCTTGCCTTCCAACTCGTTTGAGACAGGCTCTTCTTTGTCACTTACCACCGTGATTGCCAGACTTGCTCACTTGGGACCCTCAGGATTCTCCTGTCTCCATTGCCCATTGCTGTGGGCACGTTGGAATTACAGATGTGCGCACCACTTTGCACCCAGCTTTACAGGGGTTCTGGGGATCCGGACTGGTTGTCAGGCTTGTATAGCAAGTGCTTTGAACTATCAAGCCATCTCCCTAGTCCTAAGGAGTATGTCTCAATGCAAATATCTAAACCCGCTGCAATTTGTGGACTTCTGTCTGAAAGGAAAAACTCATTATAATGCTATTTGAGTTTAGAATTTCATTGTCCCGTATGTCACATTTAACTCACTTTTCTTTGTTTTTGCCTGTGGGTGTATTAGGGTGAGAAGTTGAGACCTCCAACCAAGGCCTGGATATAAATTAGGAATGGAATAAAAGTCTACTTTTTAAAAATGTGTGTGTGCCTGCGGTGGCCAGAGGCCAGCCCTGGGTATGGTTCCTCAGGCACACTGTCCATCTCGTTTTGAGACAGGCTCTCCCATTAACCTGGAGCTCATCAGTTAGGCTAGACTGGTTGGTTGGCAAACTCCAGGGGTCCTCCTGTCTCTGCCTCCCCAGCCCTGGGATTACAAGTGTAGCATTTTACGTGAGTTCTGGGAATTGAACTCAAGTCTTCATGCAAGACAAACACTTTACCCACTACTAAGCTATCTCCACAGTCCCCAGTGCCCCCACCCCTTTTTGTAATTTCTTTTATGAAAGAGAGAGAGAGAGAGAATGAATTGGTGTGCCAGGGCCTCCAGCCACTACAATCAAACACCAGATGTGTGCGCCACCTAGTGGGCATGTGCGGCCTTGTGAGCTTGTGTCACCTTGTGTATCTGGCTTATGTGGGACCTGGAGAGTTGAACATAAGTCCTTAGGCTGTGCAGGCAAGTGCCTTAACCACTAAGCAATCCCTCTAGCCCTAGTCTCCCCCCCCCCCATTTTTGGCACTGAACACAGGGTACGAAGTCTCCCTGGATGGCTTTGAACTCCAAGTGCTGAGATTACAGGTGTATGCCACAATGCCCAGCTCTAAACATCTGTCTTGATGGTGAGTTTATCTTGAACCATATGATCTAAGTTACCATGGTTTCTTTAAATATACTTTCCTCCTAATTGAGTTTCTCCTTTTAACCCATAAAAAAGGCACCAGACATTTAAGATAGATATTGAGTCTATAAGTTTGTTCTAAATACATGGCTCTTCTCAAATTTTAGGTTAATGTTTACAAATCTGCACATATCTCTATGGCATTTGTGAGTCACTTCCATAGTTAATGCAGCCAGTGAAATAAATAATGTCCAGCAAATGGCTTAATTCACAGTCCACTGACACACACTTTCCATTCTCTCCTCAGAGACCTGAATCTGCCTGATTCTCCCCAAGAAGTGAGTGGCTAGGGTGAGGAAGGGGTGTCGTTCCATCCGTTAATGAAATGTCAAATGCCGTTTTCCCCTTCCGGTCATTTCATCCGTAATGAGATGGAAGGGATGACTTTTCTTTCCATGACACAAACATTCTACACCTACACCGACACCACAGTGGCGCTGTTGAAAATTTAAGTTACTGCCGTGCAAGGCGCTGTTTGTTGTCAGCACATGGCTTGGCTGAGCGCACAGGAAGAGGACAGAGCTGGGGCGTCACCCACGTGTGAAAGTCTCCCCTGACACCGTTTGCCAGTGGCATAAATGGAGAGCAGTTCTTTGACTCGTTTTACCCTTGAATGACAGGGCTGAGTGTATGACTCCGTAGTAGAGCGCCTCCCTAGAATTCACCAGTGAGGGGCTAGGGTGTGACTCACTGGTAAAGGGGCTGCCTAGAATCTCTCCATGTGGTGGTTTTATTTTATTTTTTCAAGGTAGGGTTTCACTCTAGCTCAGGCTGACCTGGAATTCACTATGTAGACTCAGGGTGGCCTTGAACTCATAGCGATCCTCCTACCTCTGCCTCTCAAGTGCTAGGATTAAAGGCATGAGCCACCATGCCCGGCTCTGTGGTGGTTTGAGTTAGGTGTCCCTATAAACTCATGTGTTTTGAATGCTAGGACCCCAGCTGATGGCAATTTGGGAATTGGAGCCTTGCTGGAGGCGGTGTGTTGTTGGGGGCGGGCTTATGGGTGTTGTAGCCAGCTTCCCCTTGCCAGTGTTTGGCACACTCTCCTGTCGTGTTCCACCTGCTGTGGCAGAGGCAAGTGCCGGCCTCTGTCCGTGCCATCCTTTCCCCTGCCATTGTGGAGCTTCCTTGTGAGTCTGTAAGCCAAAATAAACAACTTTCCTCCCGTCAGCTGTTTTTGGGTAGGTGCTTTGTGTCAGCGACGTGAGGGTGACTGTAACACGTCCAGTGAGGGGCTCGGGGTGGGGGGAGGGCTCGGTGGGATAGTATTTGCCTAGAACCCGTCAGTGAGGGGCTGGTAGAACACTGACCTGGCATGCTCAAGACCCTGGGCTCCACCTCTGGCACTGTAAGGAAACTCCAATGGCAAATGGCATCTGTTGCGCTGCTTTTCCGAAGCCAACATTTCGGTTGTCCTGGGATTTTCAGGGAAAACCTGGAATGCTGCTGAGTACAGGCTCAATCCATGATTATGCCTGGACTCAGTGCATTTGAAAGCAGTGGAAAGCTTTTATTCTCCTTTATTGTACTCTGAAAATTAAAAAACAACCTAAGTGGGCCGGGCGTGGTGGTGCATGCCTTTATTTCCCTCACTGGGGAGGCAGAGGTGGGAGGCAGAGGTAGGAGGATCGCCTAGAGTTCGAGGCCACCCTGAGACTACATAGTGAATTCCAAGTCAGCCTGGGCTAGAGAGAAACCCTACCTTGAAACGCCCCTCCCCCAAAAAACCGAAGTGGGATTTAACTGAGGGGGAGAAAGACCTTGCTGTTCTAATAACCACCTCTCAGGAACCCTGGGATCTTTTGTTTGTTTTTGTTTTTCAAGAGATTCTCACTCTAGCCCAGGCTGACCTGGAATTCACTCTGTAGTCTCAGGGTAGCTTTGAACTCATGGCGATCCTCCTGCCTCTGCCTCCCTAGTGCCGGGATTAAAGGCGTGCGCCTTCGTGCCCGGCGAACCATGGGATCTTAATGAGTACAGATGCTCAAATGGAAATTGAAAATCTTGATTTACAAGCTTACGGGAAATTCACCCCAAGCCTCCCACGGTCACACCATGTGTTACATCCAGAGATGGTCAAAACAACACAGACCTCGAAATGCCCTGCGACTGGAGACGTTTGTTCCGGAGCTCAAAGGACAACAGTGCCTCTTTAAGTCTCCGAGTGACACTTGCTCATTGACTCATACATGTCATAGTTAATATGAATAAGACTTTCCTGGATTAACTCAGATAAAACTAAATTGCCCAGCAAGGAGAAGCAATTTTCATTTACAGAAAACTATTACCAACCATAAAACTCTTAATCCATGATGCTCACTTAATTACAGATGACCCGGGCTGGTGACAGTGTCTTTCCTGCACCTCCACAGCAGGAGACCAGCCTTTCCTTCCTCCACCGCATGGTACGGAATGGACGAGCTAGCTCCTGCTCAATTTGTGACATCGTTCTGAATGTGACAAGTCATCTCTGTTTTTACTCCACATTCGGCAATGATGCTTGCTGTTTTTGAAAAATGCCTGCGTTCATTTATGAAGTCATAAAAAACCCAAGTGTGACTTTTAGTGGAAACTTTGATGTTCTCCAGTCCTCTGCCCCAGACATAAAATTGTAAACACATTTTCTTCTGTCTTATGTTCCGGGAGACTGAAGACACCCAACTGTCATCTTTCTGAAAACCTTTACTTTACACCCTGTTTGAAGTTATGCTGATCATGATGGAGTTAACCAAAAACCATAGTTACAACTTTATGTGGTCCATTCCCACAGTCAGGGTCCCACCAGGCTTCTGCATCAGGCCTGTTAAAAGGACTCTTTCAAGAGCCAGGAGTGGTGGCACACGCCTTTAATCCCAGCACTAGGGAGGCAGAGGCAGGAGGATCACTATGAATTTGAGGCCACCCTGGGACTACATAGTGAATTCCAGGTCAGCGTGACCTAGAGTGAGACCCAACCTCCAAAAACAAACAAACAAACAAAAAAAAAAAAGAAAAAAAGAAAAAAAAAAGGGGACTCTTTCAAATCCACCTCCTCTCTAACTCCAACCTATTTCCTTCCCACTCAGAACTGGGCTTCTGATTGTTTTTTGTCTTGTTTTGTTTTTTTCTAGGTAGGGTCTCACTCTAGCTCAGGCTGACCTGGAATTCACTGTATAGTCTCAGGGTGGCCTCGAACCCTCGGCAATCCTCCTACCTCTACTTCCCAAGTGCTGGGATTAAAGGTGTGCGCCACCATGTCCGGTTCTGATTTTTTTTTTTTAATTAGAAAGAGAGAGTGAGAGAGTTACTTATTTCTTTCTTTCTTTTTTTTTAAAATACTTATTTATTTATGAGAGAGAGAGAGAGAATGGGCATGCCAGGGCCTTCAGCCGTTGTAAATGAACTCCAGACATATGTGCCCCTTTGTGCATCTGGCTTGCATGGGTCCTGGGGAATCAAAGCTGGGTCCTTTGTCTTGTAGGCAAGTACCTTAACTGCTAAGCCACCTCTCCAGCTGGCCCCCCCCCCCTGTTTTTTTCATTTTTTTGAGGTAAGGTTTCACTCTACTCTAGGCTGACATGGAATTCACTACATAGTCTCAGGGTGGCCTCCAACTCATGGTGATCCTCCTACCTCTGCTTCCCACGTGCTGGGATTAACGGCCTGTGCCACCATGCCCAGCAAGTTTTTTGTTTGTTTTTGAGGTAGGGTCTCGCTCTAGCCCAGGCTGACCTGGAATTCACTGTGTAGTCTCAGGCTGGCCTGGAACTCATAGTGATCCTCCTACCTCTGGCTTAAAGGCAGATGAAAGGCTTTTGCCACCATGCCTGGCTTGAGCAGAAGCTCAAGAAGATTTTACACAGAAGATTTTACACAGATAAGGGCATCCAACAGGCACCTTCCACTGTTGTCCTGCAGGTCTTGTATCTTCTTTCATTCTTTCCTCTCTCCCTCTACCCTGGGCCAACTTTCTCATTTATGCACCAGCCTCCTCCTTCTCTGAGACTGACATCTCTGTCTGTTACTTCCGTTGATCCTACATCTCACTAGAGACATTCCTGCTCAGTTCTCATCCTTACCTTTTGGCCGAGTCATCTGTGGTGGCCACTGCTGTTGGTATCCCTCCTCTTCTTTCTTTTGAAAAGGAACTCTCCTAGATTTGGCTGTCCACACACTTTTTGAGGATTAGGGGGCATGGATGTGAGGGTGTATAGTAGTTTGAATATAAAATGTCTTCCATAAACTCATGTGTTTGAATACTTGATCCCCAATTGGTAGTGCTGTTTGGGAAGTTTGTGGAGCCTTTCTGGAGGTAGTGTGTCACTGGGGGAGGCCTTGAGGTGTTATAGTCCAGCCCTGCTTGGTACTTTTCAGCTTTCTATGTCTTCCCTGTTGCTGTGAAGATGTCACATAGGCTGTCTGCTCCTGCCATGCCTCTGTCATGAGAAACATTTGCGCTCCAAACTGAAAGTCGAAATAAACTCTCTCCTTCCACAAGTTGTTCTGGTCAGGTATTTTGTGCCAGCAATGAGAAAGTAACTGCTACAAGGTGTGAGCTGTCTTTGAACTTGGAGATGGGGATCATTTCCAAGTCGGCAGAATGACCTGTAGACGCCTGTGGGATCATCTCATGGAATGGAGCCTCCCACAGTCTGCGCCCACACTGTAGTCAGGATGGGGAATGCTATCCAAAGGCCCATGTGAAAGGCATTGTTCTCAGCTTGGAACTATCGGGAGGTGGTGGAAATGTAGGAGGTGGAACCTAATGGGAGGAGGCCGAGGCACTGGTTTGTACTTGAAGATGATATTGGGCCCTTCCAGTTTCTCTTGCTTCCTAGCAGTCAAAGGTGAGCAGCCCTCTGGCCACACATTCCCACCATGTTGTGCTTCCTGGCCACATGTCCAGAACAACAGAGCCCCAAACTGTGAACCAAAGCAAACCAATTTTTTCTTTGGAGTCAGACATGCTACTGTTGCATGATGGGGTGCTCAATTCCTTCTTTGACGTTGACTGCCACAGGTATTTCTCAACAATGGTGGAAAGTGGACTGACACAGCCCACTGATTGCATGTGCGGGCTTTTACACAAGAGACAAGTAAACCTTCCAAGTCCAAGTCCAAGTACAGACTGTCCAAGTTCCTGTTTATCTGATGCCACGTGAAATGAACAGCCCAATTATTAATGAAGGTACCAACGAGGGGGATTTAGATCAGTACAATTGGCATGGAAGATGGAATGGCATTTCTGCAAACAATTAAAATAGAACCACCACCTGACCCGGCAATCCACTACTGTGTGTACCTGAAGGAAAGGAGTTGAGTATGTCAGAGAGACACCTGCACTTCCACACTCATTGCAGCACCGCTCACAACAGCTATGATATGGAGTCAACTCAAATGTCTATTAAAGGAAACGTGGGACACACACGCACAATGGAATACTATTCAGCCTTTAAAAAGAAGGAAATAGGGCTGGAGAAGAAGGACCTTCAGGCTTAGTTTTTGATTTCCTAGAATGCATGCAAAGCCAGATGCACAAAGTGGTGCGTGTGTCTGGAGTTTGTTTGCAGTAGCAAGAGGCCTTAACACACCCATTCTCTCCCCCTCCCTTTCTCTCTCCCCTCTCTCTTTCACACACACAAATAAATAAATAGGGTTGGAGAGATGGCTTAGCAGTTAAGGTGTTTTCCTGCAAAGCCAAAGGACCCAGGTTCGATTCCCCAGGACCCATGTTAGACAGATGCACAAGGGGGCGCATGTGTCTGGAGTTCGTTTGCGGTGGCTGGAGGCCCTGGCGTGCCCATTCTCTCTCTCTTTCTGTCAAATAAATAAATAAATAACAAATAAATAATTTAAAAAGAATAAAATATATTTGTGACAATGTGGGTCAACCTAGAGGACCAGATTATACTAAATTGAATGAGCCCAGCACAGAGACAAATCACATGATTTCACTCATCTCTAGAATCTAAAGAAAGTTGATATCAGATAGTTAACAAATTGATCATTGCGGAGAGAGACTTTAAATGTTTTCACCACAAAAAGTATATGAGATAATACATGCTAACCAGCTTGACTTAGCCATTCTCCAGTGTATATAACGTCTCACACACCATGTTGCACATTAAAAGTACATACATTTTGCCGGGAATGGTGGCGCATGCCTTTAATCCCAGCACTCGGGAGGCAGAGGCAGGAGTATCACTGTGAGTTCGAGCCCACCCTGAGACTACATAGTGAATTCCAGGTCAGCCTATGTTAGAATGAGACTCTACCTCAAAAAACCAAAAAGAAAAAAAATGATCAAATTGAGGGAGGTAGCATATGCATCCTCCCAGACACTTTACATGGGAAATTGTCAGTTCCTGCTCCTCTCCCTCTACCCACCCCCATCAGCAATGATTTCAAGCTCTGTAGCCCTTTTTAGCACAGGATAAAAGGACTGCGTTGCCAGACATGCTTATGGGAAGAGAAAGAATGGGAAATGCATTGTAGACAAGGAGAATCCGCTTAGTAATTTTCTAGCCAATGGTCTAAAATATGTCTCCTTTCTGCCCGTGGGCCCTTTGAGAAGCCTGGGGCTTTGCCTGCTCTCCTTAATGAGGGTAATGAACTTGGAAAAGGAGAAGAATTACTGCCTGGGTAATTCTTCCAGGTTCCTGGCATTTGTTTCCTGGTGGCAATGACATTTGTTTACCTTGAAAATGGAAGAAGACACTTTTATGGGCCACCGTCTCCATGGAGCGCGGGAGCCTCGCTCATGAAGCTCTGCTCAGAGCCTTCCCACTGGAGCTGGATGCGGTGGGAGAGGCCAGTCCACACAGAAGCCAGTCAGAGCAGAACTAAGGGACAGATTTATTCCTGTCCCTTCTTCTCTGGGACACTGGTTTCATCAGAATACAGAGGGAACAGAGGGAGGAGGTGTTTGTGTTGTCTAGGTTTCAAGGTCAGGCAGGGGGGGGGGATCCTGAACCCTTCCCCCTTGTGAACTGTTCACACAGCTACAGTGTCACTGATCTAATTCTCCATCTATGCGTTTAAGAAGATGTCCCTCTTCTTGAAATCAGTTTTTCTTTATTTACTCATTTTACAAATATTTATTTGTGTGTTGGGGGTTATGTGTGGGTGCACCAGGGTCTCTTGTACTTCCAATAAGTACCTGATGCATATGGTACTTTCTGCATCTGGCTTTACATGGGTACTGGGGTACCCATGTAAAGTACATGTGATACTCTAACCACAGTCATCTCCCCAGACCATGAAATCAATTTTGATAAATGATCGCAAATCAAACATTTTCAGTCTTTATCACTACACAATTCTCATCATACAAAACATAACAGTAAGCTAGGTGTGGTGGCTCACGCCTTTAATCCCAGCACTCGGGAGGCAGGGGTAGGAGGATCTCCGTGAGTTCGAGGCTACCATGAGACTACATAGTGAATTCCAGGTCAGCCTGGGCTAGAGTGAGACCCTACCTCGAAAAACCAAAACAAACAAACAAACAAATAAATAATAAAATTTCACAGTAGCTGGGTCATAGTGGTCCATATTTATTGTCATTGCATTTGGGAACTAAGCCATAAGGATCAAGAGTTCTAGGCCACAACTTGGTCTACACAGGACCCTTTCTCAAAAAAAAAAAATTTTTTTTTTCTTCATAAACATGTAACTCATTCTATAGTTGAAGAAAAGCTATTCTTCTACTAGTAAACAGGTCACATTTGGAAAAGTAGTCAGCTAAACCACAAGTCACAAGTCAGTGCTTTACAACTTTGTCAAATACATGAATGATTACAAAGACATAAAAAAAAAAAATTACAGCTGGGCGCGGTGGTGCACACCTTTAATCCCAGCTCTCAGGAGGCAGAGGTAGGAGGATCTTTGTGAGTTCGAGGCCACCCTGAGACTACATAGTGAGTTCCACGTCAGCCTGGGCTAAAGCGATATCCTACCTCACACACACACACAAAACAAGAGAACAGGGATACAATTTCCAATAAGGCCCTACTAGGAAAACCACACTCCTATCATACTGTGACCAGGTGGCTCCCTGCCCCAGAGAAACATGAATGTTAACGGTAATGTTACTGTCACTTGAGGCAAGGGACAACTGTCAGGTGTGGATACTGGTTTAACAGCAAGGTTATTATGAGAAGGGAGAGTCAAACCAAAAAATTGTCAAAGTTTTCTGTTTAAATTTTTTTCAAAGATATTTTAGTATAAAACAGTTGGAACATATGAAAATAAACATCATGACCTTATAGGTGTGTACTTTTCCATCCCCCACACTAAGGTGAAGCGAATCTCAGGTAGTACTTATCAGTACCCTGTTTCTAGAAGGTAAGACTTAAAAGACCACAAATATATTATCAGATCAAAAAAAAAATTCATAAGAATTCTTCTTATGAACGTAGGTCAAATTTTACCATGTGTTCATCTGAAGCAAGATTTTCAAATAAGGTCCAGACAATGCAACTTTTTAAAATAAATATTTTATTTATTATTTTATTTGCATGAGAGAGGGACAGAAAGAGGCAGAGAGAGAGAGGGGGGGGAGAGAATGGGTGTATCAGGGCCTTTAGCCACTGCAAACACTCCAGATCCATGTGCCACCTTGTGCATCTGGCTTATGTGGGCACTGGGGAATTGAACCTGGGTCTTTAGGCTTCACAGGCAAGTGCCTTAGCTGCTAAGCTATCTCTCTGGTCCCTACTTTTTTTTTTTGAGAGACAGAGAGAAAAAGGGAGAGAGGGAGGGAGAGAGAGAGAGAGAATGGGTGTGCCAGGGCCTTCAGTCTCTGCAAAAGAACTCCAGAAGCATGTGCCCCCTTGTGCACATGTGTGATATTGCACTCTTGCATCATTGTGCATCTGGATTATGTGGGATCTGGCCATTTGAACATGAGTTCTTAGACTTCATAGGCAAGTGCCTTAACCACTTAAGCCATCTCTCTAGCCCCTACTTTTTTTTTTTAATGATAGGTTATGGGCTGGGATGAAGGCTTGAGACAGAGAGAGAGAGAGAATGGGTGCATCAAAGCCTCCAGCCACTGCAAACAAACTCCAGACGCATGTGTCAACATGTGCATCTGGCTTATATGGGACCTGGAGAATTGAACCTGGGTCCTTAGGCTTTGCAGGAAAGCGCCTTAACCACTAAGCAACCTCTCCAGCCCAAGAATTTTCTTTTAAAAAGAACATGGCTCTTGGGGTGCTCTTATCACACAAGGCAGTCAAGGTGTTTTCTCAGGTTCAGCTACCCAGGCTCAAAAGCCGCTGTAGTCATGGGCCAAGGAGTGACACGCTTCAGCTGGTGACAGAACTTGACGTTGTCCATGTGGTGCTGGTTTTGCAAGCATGCGGAGTGCAAGCATTATGGGGTCTTGGAGGGTTCCACCAAGACCTCTGGGTGTAACAGGATTAGATACTTGCAGGGAGCCCATGAGAGGACTGTCTAGTCTATGAAACTGTGAGGGTGAACCCTTAAATTGGAATGGAGATCCCAAGATATTAGAAATGCCAGGAATGTGGGTCCTATGAACTAGGAGGTTATGGGTACCAAGTAGAGCCAGCCCTAGAGGGAGGCCATGTGGGCTGTAAGTGGCAAGATCACTGGGGCCAGGCTGCCCAAGTCCACTGGAGTTCACGTCATGACACCCTGTGTCCCAGATGCTGAAACACAGAAGATTGAATGTTTGTCTTGCTAGGTTTTGATCTTGCTTTGGTCCCAGTGCTTCTTTCTCTGTCTCCACTTCTTGCTTTTGAATGGGAATATTTCCTCTGTGCCATTGCATATGGGAAGTATGTAACTTTGTTTTTGATTTTTACAGGGGCTCGCAGTTAAGGATTTGTCTTGTTTTTTCAGAAGAGACTTTGAACTTTGAACTTTCCAAACAGTGTTAGAACTGTTAAGATTATGGGGACTCTTGAAGTCAGACTAAACACATTTTGCATTATGAGATGGCCATGAACCTGTGGAGATTGGGGTGGGAGGCTGTGGTCTAATTGGTCCCCTGCAGGTTCACGTTTTAAGCGCTTGTTTGCTAGCTGGTGGTACTATTTTGGGAGGCTGTGGAACCTGGCTGGTAGACATAGGTCACTGGGGGCAGGTTTGAAGGTCATGCCAGTCCCTTACTTCCTGGAATGCTATTTCCTGATGTAATGTGATGTAAACATTTTCTCCCACACTCTCGGGCAACCATGATCTGAACGACTGTACATGCCTTCCCCACTGTGGAGGTTAATTTTGCCAAGTTGATGGGATGTATTTATTTATTATTATTTATCTATTATATATTATTTATTATTGTGTGCGTGCCCAGGTCTTCTTGCTATTGCAAACAAACACAAGATACTTGTGCTACTTTTTTTTGGTCTGGCTTTTCTTGGGTGCCTGGGTCACCATTGAACTGGGTCAGCAGGCTTTGAAAGCAAACACCTTTAACTCCTGAGCCATCTCCCCAGCCCTTTGATGAGATTTAGAATCACAATGGAAACAGACATCTGGGTATGTCTGTGAGGAAGTTTCTATATTCGGTCAACTGAAGAGCCACCCTAAATGTGGGTGGCATTATTCCGTGGGCTGGGGTCCAGGACTGAATAAAAAGGAGAGACCTGGCAGAGCACCAGCGTTCATCACTCTGCTTCCTGACTGTAGACATAACGTGACAGTTGCGTCATGTTCTTACTGCTGTGACTTCCCACCACCATCACGATGGGCTGTAATCTTGAGCTGTGAGCTGAGATCTTTCCTTCCTTCCTTCCTTCCTTCCTTCCTTCCTTCCTTCCTTCCCTCCCTCTTTTCCACCCTCTCTCCCTCTTTCCTTCCCTCCATCCCTCCTTCCTTCCTCATGTTGCTTTAGTCAGGTATTTGGCTCAGCAAGTAGAAAAATGACTAACAGAGGAAATTGGAGCTGAGAAGTGAGGCTGTTCTGATGAATCTGACCATGCGGTTCACAGGCCTTTGGAACTGGCTTATGGGAGGAATGTGGAAGAGTTTGGGACTTTGAGCTAGGAAAAGCCCTAGAATGCTGCACACAGAGCTTAATGAGCAATTCTGGTGGGAGTTTGGAAGGCCAGAATGCTGAAAGACAGACAGTGGAGGCTGGCCTCATGAAGCTTTCAGAGGGGATCAGGACTTTATCAGGATCTGGGATAGAGGCAAAAAAACTAGTTATATTATACCTAATGTCCTGATAATTTGAATAGTGCTGAATTCACAACTAATGGACTAATCTGGTAGAGGAAATTTCAAGGCAGGATAGCATTCAGGCTGGTGCTAAGGAAGCAGCCATAGTTGTTAAAAAGATGAGCTGCAAGATTCCAAGGCTCCTTCAGTGGCCTGCAGGTCCTGCAGCAGAACAATGGTCTCACGAGCCAGGTGCTGTCATTCTCTGGCTGACCCTTTGCCCACCTTGCTGGCCTCATCCAGCCACCTGGTCCAGGCTCCAGAGGAAAGGAGAGACTGGATTTCATGAGCATTTTTGCCATTCTTTCAAATTCCTCAGGTCCATGCACTGTTCCCTTGACCATGGACTGAAGACCATCTTTGCCCCATTCTAGGGGCTGGTTCCTACCCTAGCCATTAGCTTCTCCTGGCTGCCTCACAAAGTACCTCCAAGTGAGTGGCTTAAAACAAGAGACATGTTGTCTCATAGTTCGACAGAACAGAAGTTCAAGACCAAGGTGCTGGCAGAGCCACACTTCCTCTGAAACCTGTCCAGCGTCATCTTTGCCTGCCTTTGCCAGTGTCTGGTATTGGTGATGATTATTGGCATTCCATGGCTTGTAAATATGTCCCTCAACCACTGCCATCTTCAACCTATGGATGTCACTTCCTTCTTCTAAGGTCACAAGATGAAGGGACTGCCTTAGACCCTATTTTAATCATAACTACCTACAACTGCATGCCCCTATTTCCAAATAAATAAGCTCATGCAGGAATCTTTTTGGAGTGGAGGTGCAATTCAACCAAGAACAGCATCCGTAAGGTCTCTCTCAGACTAAGCATTCCTTGTCCAGCAGCCCTCTCTAGCAGCTACATCACCACAGGGCAAGGAATGCTAGTTCTGCAAGCCCGATTTCTTCCCAGCACATTTCCTATGCTCAGCTTATTTGTCAATCTCACCTTCTCCTGTGCTCCTGGGCACCAGACAGCAGTAGAGCTCACATGACCCAGGATGGCCTCGGACTCACTGTGGAGCCAAGGATGACCTTGAACTCATGATACTTCTGCCTCCATGCCCTGAGTGCCCAGTTTATGTGTTGCTGGTGATGGAACCCAGGGCTTCCTGCACGCTAGACAGGCCCTGTACCAGCCCCTCTGGGCATTTTTATGAATTGAATCTCAAAGTGAATTATAGGCTACAGGAGGTTCTGTTATGCAGCAAGGCCTGCTCCTGCCATGCACACACGCCAGTCACTGTAGCCACACAGCTTCACAAAGAGAACTGATCCAGAAGGCATCCAAGCGTGGGGAGGCAGGAGCTCCATGTCTCAAATTTGCCTTCCCTAGGATAGGGGGTTAGGAGTATTTATAAGATAAAGAAACAGGGCAGTCTGAGGCATGGGGAAAGATAATAGTGCAATGGGGTGTTAGGGGTCCAGGAAAGTCCGTGAACCCCAAACCCTAGGTTTGTTTCTAATTTTTTAATTTTTTTATTGACAACTTCCATAATTGTTTCTAATTTTAATCAAAGAATTGAATAAAAAGATTGAGAAGAATAATTATTGAATTATTAAATTTATTGAGAGAAGTACAGAGCCAAGGAAAGACACCCCCGTGGCTAGAGATCCCACATAGAGGGCCTGGAAAAAGCACCAAAAGAAAAGAAAGTCTGCACTGGAGAGATGGCTTAGGGGTTAAGGCATTTGTCTGTGAAGCCTAAGGACCTATGTTTGACTCTCTAGGTCCCACGTAAGCCAGACACACAAGGTGAGGCAAGCGCAAGGTTGCACATGCGCACAAGGTGGCACACATGTCCTGAGTTCGACTGTAGTGGCTGAAGGCCCTGGTGAGCCAATTTTCTCTTTCTCTCATTAAAAAAAAAATTACAAAAAAAAAGAGAAAGTTCAAGGAGCTCCTGCCATGCGAGGAGCTGGAGCGGGTTAAGGATCCCGTGTGGAGAGCAGGGACTAGGGGACCCTCCCAGCTGGGGAAAAACTCACCCACAGCTGGATGGCCCCAAGTGATCAGAGAGCCTGGCCTCCTCTTGCAAAGGTATTTATAACCTTATAGTGGTGGGCTGTCTTCCAGCTCAGGTGAACCAGAGGGACAGCTGGTTACTTAGGGCTAGGGGCTGTCTCAGAAAGAGGTTAGCCCTGACACCAATTTCCGGGGGCTGAACTTGACCAACCGCAATGTTTAAATCCTATGAAATACCTCCCTCTCAGGACGGGTCCTGGTTATTTGTGGAGAAACAGGTCAAGGGAACTAGGCAAGAGCTAAGACTATCAGATTATTTTTGACTTTTATAAGTGAAAACTTTTCTGCCTTTTTTACCTTTAGGGGTTTAGTCACCCTTTAACTGTAGCTCCCTCTCAATAGGGAGTCAGAAGTTAAGAAGTCAGTGCTTAGCACAGGCTCAGTGACCTCACAGCCCTTTATAAGTCACACGCCCAGGAAACAGTGTACTCTGGGAGTGGAGATTAGAGCTCTATGACATCAAAATGTCCCTCAAACTTGCACAGACCTAAGTGAAGCAGTCTGAGCTCCTTTAAGTTCCTGAAAACCAGCTTAGGCAACCGTCACCACTGTGACCACATGTCGGAGGTGTTGTCTGCAGCAAGGCTAACACGAGCGCCAGCACGGTACCTGGCCTGTCTGTGAACCTGGAGCAGAAGCAGGTGCAGCTGGAGAGCGTGCTCAGGTTTTCCCGGAGTTCAGTCTCGGTGACCGGGAAACTGTATGACATGAAATAACAACACAGCATCCCACCCGGGGTGGTCCATACTCCAAGGATAGCCATGGATTCAGCCCAACACAGAATCATACTCACTTAAAATATGAGACTCAGGCTGCAGAAATGGCTTAGTGGTAAAGGTGCTTGCCTGGGAAGCCTAAGGATACAGGTTCAATTCCCCAGGACCCATGTAAGCCAGATGCACAAGGTGGCACATGCATCTGAAGTCTGTTTGCAGAGGCTAAAGGCCCTGGCATGCCCATTCTCTCTATCTGCCTCTTTCTCTCTCTCTCTCAAAAAAAAATTTTTTTTAAATTATGAGATTTATTTTTTTTGCAATTTCACTCTCTTTTTGGTACCTCAGCTGTGTGATTCTTGAGTGTGAATTTTGTATATGGCAATGTGGCTCAGAGAAGCCAAAATGTTGGACACAATGCCTTGTATTTTGCTATGTATTCAAAGCCATCATGTCACAAGGTTAAGGCAACTATCCAGCAAGAAAGGCTGGACAGGTGGATTTGCCCTGTGTGGCAGAGAACCATGTACAAACTCACTATGAGTGCAAATATTGTGGAAACTTCCAGACTGGATTGTGAGCACTAGAAGAAATCCTGTGAAACCCTAGGCGTAATCTCCTTATTTTCCAAATGAGAAAACCGGGGCCAGAGGAGGGAAGTGATTCACTTCTAACAGTCTCACTGCTTCTGGTAGAGCTGGAATTAGATTCTGAGCCTTTAATTTCTAATTGACTCCCAGGAGGGTAATTCCAATCATGTTTGAGGAAGGGCAGGACTATTACAAGGTGGTGACGTGGTAGGGCAGCACTCGTTTGGGGTTTATGGAAGCTGGCCGCTGGAGGAGGAATGCTAACACCAGCCCTTCCGGGCTGGGTGACTTTGAGGGATCATAGAAATTGATTCATACTGAGGCCTGGGTGATTCATGGGACCTCCATCCCAGGTAAACCTACTTTTAAAAAGCGAATCCTAGAAATCTTTAGCCTCCAGCCTAATAATCTCTGCTGCTGGTACCTCACAGAGTGCCCAAGGCAGAGTCAGCACATGATAATTGTGGAATGAACGAGCATGGTGGAAACCAGGAACCCTTGAACTTGAGTGCAGGGGAGGCTCAGGAGCAAGATGGACCCTCCCAGATTCTTCAGTTCACTTCACGCAGGTGTTAATCACACATTCCCCACGTGTGTAGGGTTTGTGTCACTCCTAAAGCTCATTTGAAGTGGACAACTAAAAGCTAACAAGCTAGGAAACATGCATTGAAATACAAATTATAAAAGGAGGGTGAACTGCCTGGTGTCAGTTTGGGGCAGTTAGAGATCATTCTAGCAAAGACATTGCTCTATAGGATGCTGTGTTCAAAGCTGAAAATATTGTCTGCTTTTGTATACAACTGAGGATACCTGTGTGTGTGTGTGTGTGTGTGTGTGTGTATGTGTGTGTGTATGTGTGTGTGTGTGTGTGTGTGTTGTGTGTATGTGCGTGTGTGTTGCTGGGGATGGAATCACAGCCTCACACTTGAGGCTCTCGTTATAACTCTACCACTGAGTTACATGGCACACCATATGTATTTTCAGATTTTTAAATTATTTAATTTATTTATTTGAGAGAGAGAGAGAGAAGAGGCAGATAGAGAAAGAGAGAGAATGGATGCATCAGGGCCTTCAGCTGCTGCAAACAAACTCCAGATGCATGTGTCACCTTGTGTGCCTGGCATACGTGGGTCCTGGGGAATGGAACCTGGGTCCTTTGGCTTTGCAGGCAAGTGCCTTAACCATTAAACCATCTCTTTGTCTCCATTTTTACAGTTTTGAGACAGGATCTCAATAGTCTGCATAGTCCAGACTGGCCTCAAACTCACAATCTTCCTGTTCCAGCCTCCTCAGTGTTGGAATTGCAAGCCACCATATGCATTTTTTGTTTATTTTTATTTATTTATTTGTGAGCAACAGACATAGAAAGAGGGAGAGAGAGAGAGAGAATGGGTGCACCAGGTCCTCTAGCCACTGCAAATGGACACCAGATGCATGCGTCACCTTGTGCATCTGGCTTACGTGGGTCCTGGGGAATCGAGCCTTGAACTGAGGTCCTTAGGCTTCACAGGCAAGCACTTAACTGCTAAGCCATCTCTCCAGCCCCACCATATGCATTTTTAACTACCATAGGTCAAGAAAATAACTTAGAGAAGGACCATTAAAATAATCATGGAAGCTGGGCATGGTGGCACACGCCTTTAATCCCAACACTCAGGAGGCAGAGGTAGGAGGATCTCCATGAGTTTGAGGCCACCCTAAGACTACATAGTGAATTCCAGGTCAGCCTGGGCTAGAGGGAGACCCTACCTCGAAAAAAACAAAACAAACAAAAATAAGCATGGAAATGAAAGGCTGGTATTGGGGGTAGCACAGGAGATTAGGAGTTTCTTTGTTGTAGTCCAGAATGAGAATGGTTAAGTGTGTGTGTGTGGGGGGGTGTTGGAGAATAACATCTGCCAGGATTTCCCATTCATTAGACAAATATTTATGAAATACCTGCGTGGTCCAGGCAGATGTAAGTGCCAAGAACCAACAAGGGCAAGACAGGCCAGGCCTTGCCCTGAAGAGGATCCTGGATGTGAATATTGGAATGCATTTGATTACCAAATTTTGGAAAACTAGTTGGAAAGGTTATCACATGAAGTTTGGAAGGACACAGTTAAAACAAATGAAAGAGCCCATGCATAGGGCCCAGGACCAACGGAGGGTTTGCGATTTTATATAACAAATAAGTGTTGATATACTTTAAACATATGTTTATTTATCTGCATGTGTGTGGGGGTGTGTCAGGGTCACATTCCTGCAAATGAATTCTAGATGCTCGTGCCACTTTTTTTGCACATGGCTTTATGTGGGTGCTTGGGAATCGAACCCCAAACCAGTAGGCTTTGCAAGCAAGTGCCATTAAGTGCTATGCTATCTCTCCAGCCCCCAGACAAGTGTTGATCTTTCTTTCTTTCTTTCTTTATTTCTTTCTTTCTTTCTTTCTCTCTTTCTTTCTCTCTCTTTTCTTCCTTCCTTCCTTCCTTCCTTCCTTCCCTTCCCTTCCTTCCCTTCCTTCTTTCTTTCTTTCTTTCCTCCCTCCCTTCCCTTCTTCTTTCTTTCTTTTTCTTCAATTTATTTGTTTATTTGCAAGCAGAGAGAGACAGAGAGAGAGAGAGAGAGAAAGAGAGAGAATGGAGACAGACACACAGAGAGAGAATGGGTGCGCCAGGGCCTCCAGCCACTGGAAATGAACTTCAGATACATGTGCCCCCTTGTGCATCTGGCTTACATGGGTCCTGGGGAATTGAATGTAGGTCCTTTGGCTTTGCAGGCAAACGCCTTAACTGCTAAGTCATCTCTCCATCTCTCCAGTCCTCTTTTTTATTGAGGTAGGGTCTTGATCTAGTCCAGGTTGACCTGGAATTCACTATGTAGTCTCAGGCTGGTCTAGAATTCACAGTGATCCTTCTACCTCTGCCTCCTGAGTGCTGAGATTAAAGGCATGTGCCACCATGCCTAGCTTAATATTCTCTCTCTCTCTCTCTCTATATATATATATATATGTGATATTAATACTCTAATGGAAAGGTGAATAAACAAGAAGAGGGGGTAGAAAGTAGAAAGGATATAAGAGCAGGAGGATGGGGTGGAGGGCTGTGAAATGCTGTTTTCTGGAAACAACATGGTTGTTACACACACAAACTCACAGTACTCAATGGGTTTAAAAAAAGGCATGAAGATGGGGATTGATGGGGAAGAAGGGTGTTAGTGGAAAGAGGAGGGGAATGAGAGGGGAATAAGATCAAAATACATTATATACATGTATTAAAATGTCAAAAATAGCCAGGCATGGTGGTGCATGCCTTTAATCCCAGCACTTGGGAGGCAGAGGTAGGAGGATCGCAGTGGGTTTGAGGCTACCCTGAGAACACAGGTCAGTCTGGACTAAAGTAAAACCCTACCTTGAAAAACCCAAAACCATCCCCTCCAAAAAAAAGTCAAAAATAAAATTAAGAAAAGAAAAATAAGCAAATGATGGCAGGCAATTACAAAAGTAGACATACAATTGATTAAAATAAATCCAAAACTATGGGGCTGGAGAGATGGCTTAGCAGTTAAGGCACTAACCTGCAAAGCCAAAGGACCCAGGTTCTATTCCCCAAAACCCACATAAGCCAGGTGCACAAGGTGGTGCATGCATCTGGAGTTCATTTGCAAATGGCTGGAGGCCCTGGCACACTCATTCTCTGCCTTTCTCTCTCTCTAATAAATAAATAAAATATTAAAAAAAAATCCAAAACTAAATGCAAATTAAACATATTCAAAATTAAACTTGAATTACAGTATATGGTGCAGAGTTAGTAGTAAACTTTTAGAACTGGTAATTCTATAAGTAGAAGAGACTCAAATGAGAGAGAATAGGTTCTACAGAGTGAGTTCGAGGTCCACCTGGGATGCATAAGGCCTTGTTTCAAAAAAAAAAAAAAAATTAGAGTCTGGTAAAGCCACACAAGGTGAGTGATGATTGATACGGAAGGATATAGAGACCACAGTTGAAAGCTAGTTTTGTTGCTCGGGGTTTCAGGTCTGTCAGCTGAGGGGTCAGAGAATCATTCCTGGGACCCCTGTGGGCAGGCAGAAAGGGCTAAGCTGAATTCCTGGCGTTCGGCCCAGCAAATTCCTTATGTAACAAATGCCTGAGCTAGTTAGTATGAGACTTTGCGAAATAAAAGCAAAGAGTGGCCAAAATCAATATGAAGCTAGTTAGAGCCAACTTGGCCAGCATTGTTCTGACAGTCGCATTTCACAGACGTAGAAGAGTAATGTGATAGGAGGCTGTGTTTTCACCACAAACCTGGGTCTGTGATCATTGCTCCCTGAATCTCCGTTCCATTTCAGTTCCACCATCAGAAACTTGATGAGGCCTAGAGAGATGGCTTAGCAGTTAAGGCGCTTGCCTGCAAAGCTGAAGGACCCAGGTTCAATGCCCCAGGACCCATGTAAGCCAGCTGCACAAGGTGGCACATGCATCTGGAGTTCCTTTGCAGCAGCTGGAGGCACTGGTTCATCCATTCTCTCTCTTTCTGCCTTTCTCTCACATCAATAAATAAAATTAAGTAAAAAACTTGACAAGCTGTGTCACAAAATCCCTCAAAACCATCTGCAATGGGAGCAGCGCAGGAACACCCGTGGGTGCAGATGGACACCCTCTGCTCTCTTGTAGGCTCAGTAAATTTCTCTTTCCTGTGGCCTGCTGCCTCTTTCTTGCAAACATCGAGGTGTTCTGCTCTCTCCAGAAGTTAGCTCTGCAGGACCAGGTGATTTATTTGTTCAGCGTCCTCTGCTCCTATTCCCAGAAGAAAGGCTACAGGACAGAACACTCTGTCAAATAAACAATTACCCAAGGTCTTGGGCAAGAGAAATTGGGACAGGAAGCAGACAGTGGACTCTTTGCCCCAGGTAACTGCCCGGTAAGGTAAACAAACCGTGTACAATGAGTTCCTGTCCTCCGCACGATAAATATTTATGTGCTGAGCCCCGTGTCGGAGAGCACTAAGTCGTTTCTTGGTGTGAACGTTGACCTTTACATGCAAAACACAGGGCTAATTTCCTAGGTGATGTAATTAATTTTTGTGGCTCAAAGCTGTGCTGGAAACAACAGATATTGTTGTTTTTGTGATTGTTTAAGAAGTGATTCAGCAGCTGGCTACAGCCTTCAGGTTAGAGTGTCAACTTCCAATCAAACTGTTCTTAGTCACGCCTGGGATGGAGAGATTTTTTTTTTTTTTAGGGAGCTCTTCAGCCTGGGAATTTCCACAAGCAAACTCAGCTATTCCTCATGTCATAAGGAGGAGGAACTTGGCTGTGGTGGTGCATGGTTTGTATTATTGCTCAGGGCAGTGAGGACTTCATTTTGAGGATATTGGTCAACGTGGCCCGTGTACAACAGGTGGATGGACCTCTATCTGACCGCGTGCTCAATGCTAACACTAACCAGATTAAAGAGCTAACTATAAAACCCTTAGAAGTCAGGGAAAGCTTCACGATATTGGATTTGGCTATCAGCCTGAATATGACACCAAAAACCAAACAAGAACAGAAAGAGCCGTATCCAGAGTCAGTCTGTGAAAGGGGGCGGGGCCCGCATGGCCGAGCCATCTCTCACTGGACCCTGTTCTCCAGAACTGATGCGTCAGGTATTGTAGGGGAGTCTACTTATGGGGTTCTCAGATCGAGAGAGAGAGAGGCCTGGGGATGGTGGTTGCTGGGGGTTGGGGTGAGGGAGTCCCTGCATAATGGGCACAGGACATAGCATTTTAGATCTACTGAGGATATGTAGTGGTCATAGTTAAAGAGCAACATGAAGGTACTTAATGCAGTTTAACTGAAAACTCAGAAATATTTAAAAAGGATTAATTTCATGTTATACCTATGTTACAGTCAGATTCGCATTGCTGGTAGAAATCACCCAATCAAGAGCAACTTGTGGGAAAAAAGAAGTTTATTTTGGTTTACAGGCTCTAGGTGGAAGCTCCGTGATGGCAGGGAAAACGATGGCATGAACAGAGAGTGGACATCACCCCCTGGCCAACGTAAGATGGACAATAGGAGAGTGTGCCCAAAACTGGCTATTACACCCATAAGCCCGCCCCCAACAATACACTGCCTCCTGGAGGGGTTCCCAAATCTCCTTCAGCTTGGAACCTAGCATCCAGAACACCTAAGTTTATGGGAGACACCTGAATCAAATCACCACAACCTATTTTTAGCCACAATTAAAAAATTAATTCTTGATAGTGATATCAAACATTGGGGAAAGGGAAGAGCTCAGCCAGTAAAGCGCTTGCCTTGAAACCATAAGGACCTGAGTTCAATTCTCAAAACCCATGTGAAACCTGCCAGGTGTGGTGGTGTGTTTATAATCCCAGCACCGGGGAGGCAGAGACAGGTGAATCCCGAGGCTCACTGACCATCCAGTCTAGCCTAATTAGTGAACTCCAGGCCAGTGAGAGACCTGTCTCAAAGAAGTGAGTGGTGGGGCTGGAGAGATGGCTTAGCAGTTAAGGCGCTTGCCTGTGAAGCCTAAGTACTCATGTTCGACTCTCCAGGTCCCTTGTAAACTAGATGCACAAAGCGACGCAAGCGCACAAGGTTGCACATGCTCATAAGGGGCACACGCGTCTGAGTTCGACTGCAGTAGCTGGAGGCCCTGGCATGCCAATCCCCCACCTCTCTCTCTTGCATTAAAAAAAAAAAAAAAAAAAAAAAAAAGCCTAGTCTGTCGGGCTTGCCTTAAGGAAAAAAGGAATGATACGTGAGGTTGTCCTCCGATCTCCACACAACCCTGTGTGTGTGCGCACGTACACACACACACACAGTAATAAAGCAAACCAAACACAATGCTCAATATTTAGGTGCTTTGTTTGCACCTAAATACTGTTTCCCCTATTTTAACTTTATTTTTATTTATTTATTTGAGAGACAGAGAGAGAGAGAGAATGGGCATGCCAGGGCTGCCAGCTACTGCAAACGAACTCCAGGTGCATGCGCCGCCTTGTGCATCTGGCTTAGTTGGGTCCTGGGGAATTGAACCGAAGTCCTATGGCTTTGCAGGCAAACACCTTAACCACTAAGCCATCTCTTCAGCCCCTGTTTCCCCTATTTGACCTTTGAGGAAACTGATGCAGTAGCTTAAAGGTCAGCAAACTACGACTTATAGGCCAATTCCATCCTGTAGACTGTTAATTTTTTTTTTTTTTTTTCTGAGATAGGGTCTCACTCTAGCTCAGAGTGACCTGGATTCACTCTGTAGTCTCAGGGTGGCCTTGAACTCAGGGTGATCTTCCTACCTCTGCCTCCCAAGTTCTGGGATTAAAGGCGTGTGCCACCACACCTGGATGTTAATGTTTTTTTAAAATATTTTTATTTATTTATTTGCAAGCAGAGAGAGATACAGAGAAGAGAGACAGAACAAATTGGCTAGCCAAGGCCTCCAGCTGCTGCAAACAAACTTCAGATGCATGTGCCACTTTATGCATCTGGCTTCACTTGGGTCCTGGGGAATTGAATCCAGGTTGTCAGGCTTTTCAGGCCAGCGCCTTAACCACTGAACCATCTCTCCAGCCCTTGTTAATAAAGTTTTATTACAACACCATTCATTCATTCATTTTTTGTGCCCTCTCTGGCTACTTTTGCCCTATAGTTGCAGGCTTGCATTATTACTGCAGAGATCTGATAGCTTATAGAGCCAGGCATATAATACCTGGTTCAGAACTGGCTACATAGTTTTGGAGCCTCTGCAAGATGAAAATACAGGACCTTTGTATAAATTAAGAATCGTAGTTGATTATTATCTTTGTGTGTGTGAGCATGTTTGTATGTGTGTGCAGGCATACGTGTGTGGGGGTACATGTGCACATATATACAGATGTATATGGAGGCCAGAGGATAGTCTTGGGTGTTACAGGTACCACCCACTGTTTTTTTTTTTTTTTTTTTTTTGGAGACAAGGGTATCCCAATGGCTTGGGCTTCACAAATTGGGCTAATGACTGACCAGCGATCTCCAGAAATCGTCTTGTCTCTGCCTCCCCAGCACTGAAATTACAGGCATGTACTACCACACCTGTTTTTTTTTTTTTGTTTTTTGTTTTTTGGTTTTTCCAGGTAGGGTGTCATTCTGGTCCAGGCTGACCTGGAATTAACTCTGTAGTCTCAGGGTGGCCTTGAACTCGTGGCGATCCTCCTACCTCTGCCTCCAGAGTGCTGGGATTAAAGGCATGCGCCACCACGCCCGGCTGTTTTTTTTTTTTTTTCTTAACATGTGTTCTAGGAATCAGTCTTAAGTACTCATGCCTGTTTCCTCTTCTGTGGATGCAACTCTGTAAGAAGATTTGGCTAACTTCCCCTTTCTAGTTCATCCTCTGCATGTTTCATATCTCATTCTCTTCCCATCTGGGAAGGAATTAAAAAGGAGTCATAGACTAGAGAGATGGCAAAGTGGTCAAGTGTACTTCCTGTGTAAGCATGAGGGCCCACTGGAGCCTCTAACAGTCTGAGTTCAAATCTCCAGAAACCACATAAGCAACTGGGAATGGCTACATGTGCCTGTAACCCCAGTCCTGCAGGGAAGTGGAGACCAGAGAGTCAGAGGTCTTGGGAAAAACAGCAAACTCCAGAATTGGGAAGAGATTCCAGCTCAGATAAGAACAGGGTGGAAGAGCTCTGGAGTGGGACACTGGACTGTCTGCTCAACAGGCCGCCTCAGGGGGGCCTCAGTCCCAGGTAAACACATGAGGCACTGCAAGGTTACCTACGTGTGTATATACTACACAAACCACACCACATACGCACATTATACATACACATTGAACAAAATAAAGCTGGGTGTGGTGGTGCACACCTTTAATCCCAGCACTTGGGAGGCAGAGGTAGGAGGATTGCTGTGAGTTCAAGGCCAGCCTAGGACTAGAGTGAGTTTCAGGTCAGCCCGAGCTAGAATGAGACTCTACCTCAATTCCCACCCCCCAAATGAAAAGGAAGTCGTTATATTAACTAGAGAGAGATGGACGTTTTAAATTCCACAATGAGAAAAAAAGTTGCTGGCCTGACAGTGTAGCTCGGTGGGAAAGCACTTGCCTGGCATGCACAAATCCTTGGTTCAATCAAACTATCCTTCAGATGAAAAATGATTATTTATCATTTTATTTTATTTTAGCTTTTTGAGGCAGGGTCTCAGTTTAGCCCAGGCTGCTCTGGAAGTCAAAATACAGTTCACAGACTAGAATTGTTTTGAGAATCCTAGCAGATCTTTCCTAAGGAGAAGCTGTTAGGGTGACAGAAGAGGGGGGACCACCCTAACGTCTTCAGATTGGCATTGAAGTAACTTTGAACTCCTATTCATTCAGAATCTAAGGAGGAAACATTTCTTTTTGCATTTTCAGTCTAGACTCTTGTGAACCGTCTGAAGGTAGACACCTAACGATTAACTTTTATTATAGCCATATCGGGTTTATTGCAGAATAATGTCATGATTGCTGACTATCCATCAGCTCACTGTGGCCCATCAGCAGGAGGATGGCAGTGGAGTGCTTCTGGATTTCCGACAGAGCATTTCCTAAGGCACTTTCCTGTTATGACACCCAGGGAAAGGCCATAAAATTGATACCCAGCACTGAATGTTTCCAACCTTACAGTTGGAAACAAACTCACTCACTTGTGGACGATCAGAGCCACCAAGTTCGTATGGCAGGATGCGGCCTGCATTACTGCAGGATTGTCGTCTCCCATGTCTGCTGGTGTTTGAAGGTGTCTGGAGTTTGATTGCAGTGGCTAGAGGCCCTGGTGTGTCAATTCTCTTTCTCCCTCTTTCTTGCTCGCTCTCTCTTTCTCTCATAAAGAAAGAAAAAAAAAATGTACAGAAACATAAAAGACGGATGGGGGCTGGAGAGATGGCTCAGCGGTTAAGGCACTTGCCTGCAAAGTCTAAGGACCTGGGTTCAATTCCCAAGTACCCATGTATAGCCAGATGCACAAGGTGTCTCATGTGTCTAGAGTTTATTTGTAGTGTGCCCTTCTCTCTCTCTCTCTCTCTCAAAAATAAATAAAAATTTAAAAAGATGGACAGGAATATTCAATATTTCAGAAAGATGTCAACATGCGCTATAATATATAAATTCAATGCAATATCAGTCAAAAGCACATTTGAGAAACTGATAAGTTTATCCTAAAGCTTTGAAGAAAGAGATGATAGCACAAATTAGAGGTTTCAGAAACTGGCTTTCCTAGCTATCCAGACTTATAAACTTAGGAGACATGACATGGTGTCGGGCCTATCATAGCCTCTATAGACTTTGGACTTCATTGTTTATCTGGAGCCCAGTGTCTCTTGCTCCATCCTGTCTCCCCAGCCTGCTTCCCTGGGTGCCTGGTACCCTGGGCCCCTCCCTGCTCCGAAGGACTCTTTGGCTTTTGGACTTGGCTCCCTGGTATCTGCTTGCTCTTCCTTCTGCTGAAGGATTTCTCAGATGCCCACTGTACGTGGCCTGCACTTGTGATGCCACTCTTCTCCACTGCCCTTCAGCCTCCCCAGTCCTAGCCTAGATCTTCTCGGCTCCCTCCTCAGCTGGAGCCCACAAGGTGCACAGAGCGCCCTCCCCAGTGAGTCTTTTACCCTGAAGCCAGGCAATCCTTTTGGTTGAAAATCAGTCCACGGTTTCTTTCTAAAGCTCGCTCTATGGTGCTGTGGTGTCAATGTGTCCCCTAACATTTCGTGTGCTAGAGACTTAAGCCCCAGTGCAACCACAATGAGAGATGGGACCTTTAAGACGACATTAGTGACAAGGTGGAGTGGCTTCTGGTAAGCGGGTATGTTGAGGTACTTTCCACTCTCTCAAGCATCTCTCTTACCCTTCTGCCTTTTGCTATGGAGTGCAATGGCAAAAAGGCCTTCACAGAATAAACCTCTCCTGCCTACCCAATCTTGACAGGTACAAATGCACCAAGATATGGCTTCCCAACACTTCTGGGAGATCACTTGGAGGTCTGGCTTTCCATTCGCTTTCTATACCTCCAAGTGCAGGCATTCCAGCTGCCTCAGGACCCCTCCCCACTCAGCAGTGCTGGGCAATCTCCCCCATCCCGCCGACACCCGGTGTGACTCAGCTCCCCCAAGACTTTCTTCCACCTAGCAGAAAGGATGTCTGCCTTCCCTCCTCCCCGGCTGTCACCATGGCTCCCTCTGGAAGAGCATGGGCTATCCTTGGAGGGGTGTCCTGCCCCCACTGTACAATGCCCATCAGAACACTTCACCTTCCAAGAAGGTGTGGTGCCAGCTCAGCCACTCAGCCCCTCCCCCCCGGAATTTGACCCTTGAGTGCCATAGCAATAAAATTTATAACAGCACAAATGCCTGGGGCACATTTATTTCAAAGGTGGTGCCCACAAGAGGCTGCCCGTGAGCTGCTGTGCTTCAACAGCCTGACCCTTGCTGCCCAGCCCTCCCTTTCCTCCTGCCCAGCACCATCCACCTTCCTTGGTGGGTCAGTTTTGACTTTCATGCCGTGGGCTTCCATAACCATCCCCAAGGTCTGGGCTCACACTTAGCTAGCTGCTTCTTTTTTTAAATAAACTTTTCAATTATTTATTTATTCATTAATTTATTTGGGAGGGAGAAAGGGTGAAAGATGGAGAGAGAGAGAGAGAGAGAGAGAGAGAGAGAGAGAGAATGGGTATGTCAGGGCCTCCAGCTGCTGCAAATGAAATCCAGATGCATGCGCCACCTTGTGCATCTGGCTCTATGTGGGTCCTGGGGAATTGAACCTCGGTCCTTAGGCTTTGCAGGCAAATGCCTTAACCTCTAAGCCATCTCTCCAGCTCCTCAGCTAGCTTCTTGTATGTCTTTTGAACTGAGAAAATCCCGCCCAACACTCTTCCACCTTGGGGTGGGGGTGCATATGTTTAGCACCCACAGTCACCAGTGCCCAGTCCCTTGTCTGCCCACAGAAGACCTTCCTTTTTTTTCTAAGTTTTTATTTATTTATTTATTTGGGAGCCACAGACAGAGAGAAAGAGGGAGGGGAGAGAGAGAGAGAGAGAGAGAGAGAGAGAGAGAGAGAGAGAGGGAGAACATGGGCACGCCAGGGCCTCCAGCCACTGCAAACGAACTCCAGACACATGCGCCCCCTTGTGCATCTGGCTAACGTGGGTCCTGGGGAATTGAGCCTCGAACCGGGGTCCTTAGGCTTCACAGGCAAGCGTTTAACTGCTAAGCCATCTCTCCAGCCCCAGAAGCCCTTCTTAAATCTCTGAAGAAACATCACAAGCTAAGGAGGAGGCAGGACAAACAGGGAGCAGGAGTGAAGCAGACAATAGGAGCTATTAATTGCATGGGATGTTTTTGGTTTGGTTTTTGGCACAGACTGGGACTTTCAGGAGATGCCGGGAAGGATGAAGTGTGTGTGCTGTGAATTACGCAGTGTGAAACGTCCCAGCCCACTACCTTCCTCATCACAGGTTCTGCCAGTGGTCAGTAAAAGGAAAGACTTCTACGGAATTTAAAAAAAAGGAACTCTTATTTGGGAGAGTAGAATTGGTGATATCTCCATTCAACGTTCTCATACCTCCTAAGGGCTGGAGACAGTGTGCTCCAACTCTGATCGATGCTGGATGAACTCTTAGTCATGTCAGCACTCTGGTCTCTTCCATATTGCAACAGTCAGGAGATGATGGAAGTGATTGCTAACCTGCAGTTCCTGGATAAAAAGCAAAAGGAACATGTATGAGGAGATGTAGAAGGATCTTAAATGTCCCTGCTAAGGTCTGTATACAGGTAAAGGCTTGGATGCCAGTGTGATGCTCGTGGGAGGTAGTGGAACCTTTAAGAGGTGAGGCCTAGTGGGAGGTCATCAGGTCACTGGGGTGTGCCCTTGTTGGGGATTGTGGGACCCTAGATTCTTCTTCTTTCTCACTTTCCTTTCCTGGCTATGAACTGAATAGCTTTGCTCCTCCCATGATGCAGTCTTGTTACGAGTCCTGAGCAAGGATCCACTGATTGATGTCTCCAGAACCATGAGCCACAGTAAACCTTTTCACTTCAGGAACTCATTATCTAAGATATTTGTCACAGCCACAAAAAGCCAACAGTACATCTGTGGTCTGCAGCTGTCCCCATGTCTTGGTACCTGTTTTGCCAGCCTCCTCCTAGGCTTCTCCTACCTTGACTTTTCCTTTCTTTGAAGATGTTCAACTCTTTTCTGTCCCAGGACCTTGGCACAGGCTGCATCCAGTCCCCCTGGAGTCACTGGCTGCTTCTGATCTGTAGGGAGAACTTGATATCCTCTCGGCAGCTCCCCTGATTCCTTTACCCTCTGTAGATCCCTGGCTCTCTCCTCTCTCAGCCCCAAGTTTCTTCCTAACCTTGAAGGCCTTTTGCTGATATGGTATTCATCATCCACGTACTTATTTGGCTTGGGGTTTTGCTTGCTTCCTGTCACTCGACATTGGCTTTATGGGACAAGGATCATGACCTGTGTCTTGTTGGCCATCGCATCCCAACAGACCTCAGGGCCCCTGCCTGCTGCCCAGTAAGCCCACTGGGTGGAGGAGCTGCTTCTGGTGATTAGAATCACTCTCTGGGCTCTGCCCTTGCCCACCTGGGCAGCTCCGTTGGCCGTGGGCACAGTATCTCCTGGATGTGGATATGTGTGTCTGCCTGCAGATGCTCTTGGAAGTGCCATGGCTTCAGCTCTCCTCTTGTTGACACTGGTCCCTCAGCCCCTTGGCCATCCATCCAACCTGGCTGGGACGGGCTGTTATGGCAGCTGTTTCATTATCAGTCTTACCTCACAGCCTCTTGGCCCTGAGGGACCCCACTTCTAGGCCACTTCTAGCATTAACTCCGTAGCTGCCTAGACTTACATCTGGGCCCTCTGTTCTGTTCCATTGATCTACGGGTCTCTTTTTGTACCAGTACCGTGTTGTTCTTGTTACTATGGCTCTGTAACATAGGTTAAAATTACGTATGGTGATACCACCAGCCTTATTTTTGTTGCTTAAAATTGTTTTGGATATTTGAGGCTTTTTGTGTCTCCAAATGTGAAGGATGCCACTGGAATTTTGATGTGGATTGCATTAAATGTGTAGATTGCTTTTGGTAAGATTGACATTTTCACAATATTGATTCTTCCAATCAAGAACAATGGGATGTCTTTCCATTTCCTAGTGTCTTCTGCAACTTACCTCTTGAGTGTCTTAAAGTTTTCATTGTAGAGTTCCTTCACTTCCTTGGCTAGGTTTATTCCCAGGGCTCCAGTGTCTCTTACTGCTATAGAAAATGCTATCCAGTTTTAGATGTATGGCTGGGTGGCTTTGCAAGAAAGTGCCTTTAACTACGGAGCCATCTTCCCAGCCCTCTAAATTTCTAAATTCTAATATACCAGTGGAGAGTTTTGGTAATCACAACTACTATGTCTTTCTCTTTCTCTGATATGCCATCTCTCCAGCCCCACTTTCTCTAACACAGACCAGGACCCATTTGGGGTGGGTCTTCCCATCTCAGTTAACCTAATCTATAAACTCCCTCGCAGACCTGCCCAGAGATTTGTTTCCATGGTGATTCTAAATCCCATCAATTGGAAGAGACAAACCATCACACCGATGTTTTACAGAACCACATTTTGAATGCCCTGATGTAACAAGGCAAGAAGATGGAATTTTCTCACACCCCTAAGCAAATGAGGCTGAAGTCACAGAAAACGGAAGCTTTACAATTTTTGGAATGAGCCGCTCCAGCTATTAAAACCCAAAGGGGTGACACAGGAAGGAACACTGCTCTGACTCATAGTAGTTGAATTTGCTTCCAGCCGAGCTCTTTGTCTGTCCCAGTTAGGATGCGCCAGTGTCTTAGGTAATGGCCCAGCGCCCAGCGCATAGGAGGCCATCCCTAGTCCTCCTCCAGGGTAGGAATCAAGGGGAAGAGACAAGTCTAGACGTCAGTCACCAGCACGCAAAGGCCGCAAGTGACACCAGGCTGAGGGGTCTAGGTCCCCAGATGGGTAGGTTTAGAAAGGCTGTGTCTTCGCACGGTTCCCCACACTTCGAGTTTGTGCACTCCATGTGTGCGTGCTGACGGGCAAGGAGAGCCCACCAGAACACCCTCAAGCCATCCCTGAAGTCCCCCGACTAGCCCAGCTGTTCAACTGCAGGGTCTGTGCCTTACCGGCAGCTTGGAAGCCAACCCCGCCCACCTACGGGCCCATTTTTTTGGAAGAGTAAAGGCCCCATGGAACAAAAGAGTGCTGTGCTCTGTTTCCTTCTTCTCTTCACCTTGGCTCCTAGCCAATGGGGCTTCGCAGTGGAGAGTTGAGCGACCCAAGACTTCTATGAAATCAACTCAGAAGGACCCTGACTCAGGCAAAGGCCAAAGAACCAGGAGAGGCTGTCTTCAGCATTGGGTAAGGCCTTGCAGCTGAGAACCCCAAACATGAGCCGTGAAGGCCCTGCCAGGCCAGAGTGCCAGCCAGGGGCACAGCCAAGGCAAAACTGAGCATCTGAACATTGACGTTTAAAATGAGGTTCGGCGCAGTGCCTGACACCACCTACACAAGACCATCATAATAGGAAGAAAGATCATGACATCAAAATAAAAGACTGGTTGAGAAGGGGAGGGGATATGATGGAGAGTGGAGTTTCAAAATGGAAAGTGGGGGAAGGGAGGGAATTACCATGGGATATTGTTTACAATTATGGAAGTTGTCAGTAAAAAAAAAAAAATATTAAAAAAAAGAAAAAAATAAAATGAGGTTTGGCCAGAACTGCTCCAGGACTGGAAGGTCACACATCTGTGCATAGCCTCTAATTCTGTACCATGTGGAAGTGTTTCAAGGGGACAGCTCTGAATTCCATTTCATTCTTAAAAAAAAAAATTAGGTCGGGCGTAATGGGTCATGCCTTTAATCCCAGCACTCTCGGGAGGCAGAGGTAGGAGGATCTTAGTGAGTTCGAGGCCACCATGAGACTACATAGTTAATTCCAGGTCAGCCTGGACCAGAGAGAGACCCTACCTCAAAAAAAAAAAAAAAAAAAAAAAAAAAAAAAAAAAATTAAGCCAGGCATGGTGGTGCATTCCTTGGGAGGCTGAGGTAGGAGGATAATCATGAGTTCAAGGTTAGCTTGAGGATACAGTGTGAGTTCCAGGTCAGCCTGGGCTAGAGTGAGACCCTACCTTGGGAAAAAAAAATTAATTTACTTATTTGCCTCTGTGTGTGTGCTGCAAATGACTAGTTGTATCACTTTTTGTATCTGGATTTATGTGGGTGGCTGGCCAACAGGCTTTTCAAGAAAGCACCTTTAGGGCTGGAGAGATTGCTTAGTAAAGGCCCTTGCCTGCAAAGCCAAAGGACCCAGGTTCAATTCCCCAGGACTCATGTAGGCCAGATGCACAAGGTGGCACATGCGTCTGGACTTTGTTTGAAGTGGCTGAAGGCCCTGGTGTGCCCATTCCTCTCTCTCTCTCCCTCTTTATCTCAAATAAATAAATAAATAAACACATAAATACATAAATAAATAAATAAAGACAGCACCTTTAATTTCTGAGCCATCTCCCCAGGCCCTCGCACCCAAACCTCATTTTTTTTAAATGTTAGATCTTATGGTCTTCACATCGGAAGTAGCTGTTTAGCGAGCACATCCATTGGGTATAGAAATGTGAAGTGGGGCTCCATGGCACTGTACGAGCCCTGGGGAGACATGTTTAAGAGGATGCTCATGTCTGGTCTTCAGAGTTCATCAAAACTAAGTCATCTTTTCCGACCAAATCTGAAGTCATTGCTTTGACCACAGAGGGGACGGCCATCTCTGGGTAGATGAGAGTAGTCTGAGGCCAGGATTCTGAAGTCCCATTTTCTGGAAATCCAAGTATCTTCCTGGTTGGTAATAGCTTTAAGAGACAAGGCTAGACAGGGGCCAGGGAGAAGGAGGGTGAAGGTTAAAGTAGGAGGGAGAGGTGAGGAAAATTACACATGGTCCCTGTGGATGTGCCTAAAACTGCACATTCCTGGGAGCTAGACGTTCTCCCTCCCCATTGCTTAACAGTCCTAAATTTGGCTCCACCCAAGAGTCAGGAGCTCAGCTGAAGATCTGGGCTGGGTGTTAGGCTGTCAGGGTCAGTGAGTCCCCTCCCTTGGGCAAAAGGGCAATATAAATGAGGTCCAAGCCATCATTAAAAGACAAACCTGTCTTCTAAACAAAGGCCTCAATCATGGACTACTTCCTACAAGCCACAGCCCTCCCACGTGGCCTATGGATCAGAAGCAACCTAAAGGGTATGGCTTCATGGGGTGCCTATCAGCTTCCTGCCTCCTTCCAGCCATGGCTTCTGTCCGCACGCAAATACTTATTTATCTATAGATAGAGTCTCATGAAGCAGAGGTTGCCCTTGAACTTCCTGGGTAGCTGAGGTTGACCCTGAACTCCTGATCCATCTGCATCCGCCTCCTGAGTGCTAACAAGGCACATGCCACCATGTCTGATTTGCCTCATGCTGGGAATTGAACAAGAGTGACATGCATGCTAGGAAACACCTTGGACTGAGCTACATCTCCAGCCCTTTCATGTAATTTGTTTTGATATTTTGTTTGCTATGAATTATTTGCATTAAATTGCACTACTACCTAGATTACTAGGGATTTTTTTTTGGGGGGGGGTGCTCGTCCCTGAATCAAAATGCACTAAGGGAAAGGAAGGGTCCCCTGCAGTTGCCCACAAGACTCAGCTTCTGACCCAGGTTCTGCCCGTATCCCCCACTCCGCTCAGGCACAAATGAGCCTGTTTCCTTCCTGCAGGATGAGTGAGGTGAGAAGTTGCCACTGCTCAAGTGTGTGTGTGAAAGATAGCTCCAAGGGGGGCTGGGACGACCGCTCCCTTGACAAAGGTGTGTTGCTTGCAAGACCTGTCAGGCCTGGTTCAATTCCCAAGCCTCCCATGTAAGCCAGAAAAAGTGGCATTTACAGTGGCAAGAGGTCCTGGCATATAGGGTCCAATCATGACCCCAAAGCTCCACCTCCGAACCCAGCTTGTACTGGGGCCCAAGCCTTCTTTCTACAAGCGAGCCTTACAGGAGACACCTGGTGTGCAACTACTGTAACAAGCACGTCCCATGTGCTAGGTTTCTGGGGCGCGCGCGCGCGCGTGTGTGTGTGTGTGTGGTGTGGCGTATGCGTGTATATGCGCAGATGCCTGCTCCCTGTGCACGTGTGCGAAGGCCAGAGGAAGATGTCTGCTGTCTTCCTCTTTTGCTCTCCTGCCTTATTTCCCTGAGAGTCTCTCACTGAACTTAGAGGGACAGAAAATCAACAAGGACACAAATTCATCTAAAGCGATCCCTGTGATGGAGAGGTCCACAGTGCTCAGAAGACACACAGGAGGGGCTCTGGAGCAAGGAAGGATGTGAGTGTGAGGCAAAGTGAGAGGAAGTGTGTGTGTGTGTGTGTGGGGCGCACAGCCTTATGGGCAACGGTGAAAACATGAGCATCGGTCCTGGGACAGAGCTCTCCCAGGAGACCATTATTAAGCAGAGGGCAAGGAAAGGTAGGATGGGGACAAGGGTGGGCTTTTGTCTGCTTATAGCGAAGATGGGGGCAAACTGCAATGTCTACGTCACTCGCCCTCGCGAGAGTAAGATGACAAGCGGACAGCTTGGAGAGTGGCCAGTGTTTGATCAGGGCACTTACAAAAAGCTTTGCCCAAGTTTTTGGGGAAAGCTCTGTAGATAAATGTGCATTTGGCCAGAAGTTGAACTTGAATCTGATGATTTTTATTGAAGAGACGATCTTTCCACACAACCCAGAAGAGCTCACACGAAACAAGCCTGAGGTCCTTGTGGGGCAGGGGGCAGGATGCCCTGGAGAAAAAGAGAGAGAGAGAGATGGGGAGGAGAGGAAAGGAGGGAGAGAGGGAAGGAAGGAGAGAGGAGAGGAAATAAAGGAGGAGGACGAGGAAGAAGAAGAGGAGGAGGAGAAGGAGACAATATCAATTATTAAGTCATCATTTTTCCCTAAGTGAAAATTCCAGGGAAATTCAAAGTTTGCCAAAAAGCTGCTGAAACTTGATGTAACAGTTCTCACTGTTGTGACCACACACCCGACCAGAAGCAAGTTCCATGAGGGCGAGCTCTGTCAGCTTATGGTTAGTGAGCCAGGCATGGCAGCCGGCTGCCTCATGGCGGCAGGAGCGTGTAGCTGGGACTCCTCACCTCACTTCTTGTTAGAAAGGAAGAAGAGTGGACAGGAAACCTAAGAACCCTCAAGACCCACCCCTAGTGACCCACTTCCTCCAGTTGGGTTAGGGACCAAGTGTTCAAACACATGAGCCTACAGAGTACGCTTGAAATTCAGACCACAGAGATCAATGAAAAGATCTGGGCTGGAGAGATTGCTCAGTGGTTAAGGTGCTTGCCTGCAAAACCTAATGACCCGAGTTCAATTCTCCGGTACCCACATAGAGTCAGATGCACAGGGTGATGCATGCATCTGGAGTTCATTTGTAGTGGTCCTGGTACATCTATTCTCACACACTCTCTATCTGCTTGCAAAATAAAATAAAATAAAATAAAATAAAAATCTTCTATCTCATACTCAGGGACCCTTGTGTACCAAACTTTTGTCTTTCGTTGTACTAGTGAGAACAAATGCAGATGACACTCCTTCCCTGATTAGTTTTATTTTAAATTTATTTTTAAAAATTTAAAATTGATTTGGGGATTGGAGAGATGGCTTAGCAGTTAACACACTTGCCTGCAAAGCCGAAGGACACAGATTCAATTCCCCAGTACCCATATAAACCAGATGCACAAGGTGATGCATGTGTCTGGAGTTCATTTGCAGTGGCTAGAGGCCCTGGCATGCCCATTCACTCTCTATCTGCCTACTTCTCTCCCCCTCTCTCTCTTAAGTAATAATAAACAAGAAATATTTTTTAAAAAATTAACTTGCACTGGAGTGATGGCTCAGTGGTTAAAGGTGCTTGCTTGCAAAGCCTGATGATCCAGGTTCAATTCCCTAGGTACCCACGTAAAGCCAGATGCACAAAGTGGCACATGCATCTGGAGTTTGTTTACAGTGGCATGAAGCCCAGGCATGCCCATTCTCTCTCTCTCTGCTCACAAATAAATAATATATACATATTTTAAAATTGATTTAGTTCATCTGGAAGAAAATAAACTGAACCTGCCTCTCTGGTGTTTTGGAGTCCTCTAGGGAGAAATTTCCACAGTGTAAAACCTGTGAAATACCTTAATTAGTAAGAAAAAGGTTTCTATAACTTAGAGCATTATGCGTATAAAGGCAAAACAAGGGGCTGGGGAGATGGCTCAGTGGTTAAGGGCACTTGCTCCCTGAGCTTGCCAACAAGAATTCATATCCCCGGCATTCATCTAAGCTCGACACACAGTGGCACGCTTGTCTGTAATCCCAACCCCAGTCCCCTTACGGCAATCGAGTGGAATCAGCAGAATTTGGACATTCATGGGCCATGTCGTCTGTCCTTCTCAGCCTCAAACAATGACGGGGGAAACCTGCCTCCAGCAAAGTGGCAGAGTCACACACAATAATTAAGGCAAACACACAAGCAAGCAAGCAAACAAAAAGAAGATTGAGAGGAACTGAGTTCGGATCCCTAGAGCCCACATAAAGCTAGATACATGGCAAAATGGGAAATGGAGACAGGAGACTCCCAGAAAGCTTGTAGACCAGCTTAGCCTGGAAGACAGCATGAAACCCAACTCAGAAAAGGTGAAATGCGATGACCATGACTCAAGGTTGTCCTCTGACCTCTACATGTGTCGGTGGTTGCATGCCTGCACTCGTGCATGGGCACACGCACACATGACAATTTTAAAAAGAAAAAGTGCTTAAAAAACCCGTGGAGGAATAAGGTATTTAATAATGTAAACTTATTTTTCTTTTAAAAAGTTATTTATTCATTTGAAAAAGAGAGGAGGGGCTGGAGAGATAGCTTAGCAGTTAAGGCGTTTGCCTGCAAAGCCAAAGGATCCCCGTTCAATTCTTTAGGACCCACATAAGCCAGATGCACAAGTGGGCACATGCATCTGGAGTTTGTTTGTAGTGGCCTGGAGGCCCATTCTCTCTTTCTTTCTGCCTCTTTCTTGCTCTCAAATAAATAAATAAATTAAATTAAATAAATGGTTTAAAAGAGAGAGAGAGAGAGAGAGAGAGAGAGTCAGAGAATGGGTTCACCAGGGCCTCTTGCCACTGGAAACAAACTCCAGACACATGCGCCACTTTGTGCATCTGGCATCTGACTTTACATGGATGCTGGGCAATTGAACTTAAGACAGGCAGGCTTTGCAAGCAAGCACCTTTAACTGCTGAGCCATCTCCCCAGCCCTAAAATAATTTTTCTCCATGAAAATATAATTTGGACCTAATTTAAGAGAGAAAAGAATAGAGGCAGAGAACACAAATTTAGATTTTTTCCATCCTATACACCCCGAACCTATTCATATTGAGAAGAATAGGGAGCGGGCAAGACATCTGTGTTCCATTTCAGAAGTGTGAAACTGTTAATACAGAGATAGCCCACACCATTCATCTCTGGATTCCAGTCCTTGGAATTTCTCCCAAGGAAATAACTGATAAGCTGATGAAAAGCAAGTCTGTGTGTGTGCTTCTATGGACCACGTATTGCATCATGACTCATGGTATTTCAAAGGAACTAGACTATTCCACAGGGGATGTCATGAACCAGGCAGCCCAATGGTACTGAAGATGTGGAGAACCCAGGAAGGGAACCCAGGAAGGGAAGTGGAAAGCTGGTCTAGATAAGACATAGGGAATGCTGACTGAGGCTGTGGTTGGAGGCTTGGAGCTATTTAAAAGATCAGAGGGAAAGAAGAGTCTAGACTGAAACTCAGTTTGGATGGATGGTGATAGAACCAAGTAAGCTGGGACTAGGTTAGCCTTTTCAAATGGCTAGCTTATAATTTTTTTTTTCTCTAATGACCTGACATCTCTGTAACCAGTGGGGGCACCTGTTGCTCTCCGTTATAGTTCTTATAGACATATTCCCATTAAGCTAGACCTATACAGACCTCGCTTATTTCCTCTGAGGTAAAAATCATTCTCTTTTCTTCCAGGCCTCCCTCACATTTACTAGGACTTTTTTTCCCCCTCTTTCCATTATCATGAGTCAGTCTTTGTAAAAAAAAAAAATTATTTTTTATTTTGAGAGAGAGAGAGAGAGAGAGAGAGAGAGAGAATTGGTACGCCAGGGCCTCAGCCACTGAAATCGAACTCCAGATGCTTGCGCCACCTAGTGGGCATGTGCAACCTTGTGCTTGCCTCACCTTTTGTGTGTCTGGCTTACACGGATCTGAACATGAGTCCTTAGGCTTCACAGGCAAGCGCCTTAACCGCTAAGCCATCTCCCCCACCCACGAGTCAGTCTTTCATTTGCCTACTTCTTCAGTTAGTTTCAGCAGCTCCAGTTCCAAATGGTTTCAGAAGCACCATCTGCCGCTTGGGACTGTGAGACTTCCTCCCAGCTTGTTCTCACTTCCAGAGCCACCTCTTAGGACAAGACTGAATCCATGCTCCTGCTGCAGTCCCACCAGCCCACACACCCACCTCGACCCCCATGATCAGGACCGGGTGACCAGAACCAGCTCCGGTAACATCCCTCCCCTCGCGTCCTGTATAATGAGAGTTATACCAGAATGACTCCATGTTTGAACTCTGACTGACATTTCATTGTAACTCTGTTTCCCAAGAGTGACCCAAACCACCTCTCCCAATCATCATATTCCTAGAGTGACCCACACCACCCATCCCCATTATCAGTTTCCTGCAGTGGCCCAAGCCCCGAGGCCAGGTGGACTGTCATGCAACCAAGGAGTTCCAGTGAACCCCCCACTACCATATAAGAATCTCCTAGTCTGTAAGGGAAGGGGCTTCTGACCATGCCTGGTCAGGGCTCGTCTCGGCCTTCCTGGATAAAGCCCGTGTCTCCTGTTAAACCGGGTTTCCCCTCTTGTTTCTTTCCCGCTTTTCCTAACAGTCAGCTGCTTGGTTTGGTGTGTGAACATCCAGATAATGGTGACGTCCAGGGAGCATGGAAAATGAGGGCCTGAGCTGGGAGAGGAAGGTGGCCGGAGAGAAGTCAGGATACATAACTGTGTTCTGCAGGAAATACAATAAGGTCAGCAGGGAGGTCATTGCTAGCTTTGGTCCTCATGCTGCGGGGCCTGTCAGAGGTACGTGTCAATCTCGACTCTCTGTGATGTTCTTTCTCCCACCAGTGGATGGATGACAACATCTCCATAGCTGCTTAGATGGAGCTCGTTGTCTTTCCATCTGTCACCCTCTACACCCTCTATCTCCCCCTGAGGCCCCAGGTTTCCTCTACTGTCATTGCATAGAGCTGACACAGGGGGCGCCCGAGATCTCAGGTGATGATTCTCCCCACATCCGCCCTTCTATGGGGGAATGGCAACATGCCTAAACTCAGGAGTCTTTGTAAATTATCCCAGCTGCTTTTTAAAAAAAATATATTTTATTTATTTATTTGAGAGAGAAAGAGGGAGGGAGAGAGGGAGGGAGAGAGAGAGAGAGAAAGAATGGGCACACCAGGGCCTCCAGCGAATGCAAATGAACTCTAGATGTATGCATCCCCTTGTGCATATGGCTTACATGGGTCCTAGAGAATTGAATCTGGGTCCTTTGGCTTTGCAGGCAAATGCCTTAACCACTAAGCAATCTCTCCAGCCCCTAGCTGCTTTTTAAAAAATATTTTAGACTTATTTATTTATTTGAGAGAGAGAACGGGGGGGGAGGCGGTGCTGGGAGGGGGAGAGAATGGGAGTGCCAGGGCCTCCAGCTGCTGCAAATGAACTCCAGAAGCATGCACCACCTTGTGAATCTGACTTTACATGGGTCCTGGGGAATTGAACTTTGGTCCTTTGGCTTTGCAGGCAAGTGCCTTAACTGCTAAGCCATCTCTTCAGCACCCCCACCCCTGCTCCCAGCTGCTTTTGATAAAGCTGGTAGTGGTGTTTGCCATACAACAGCTGGGCAAGATAGGCAATGCTCCAAGCTACACCTCCAGCCCATTTCATCTTTTCTTACCTCTGTAATTTTCTCTTCTCTTTCCTTTTTGTTAAAAAATTAAAGGTTAATATTTCTCCCCAAGTAATTCATCTTTATTGTGTATGTGTGTGTGTGTGGGGGGGGGTAAAATCATAGAAAAAAACTACAGGTAATTTAAAAGACAAAGGAAATGACATCAAAATAGAAGAGAGTCTAATTGGAAAGAAGAAGAGATTCCGTGGAGGGTAGGCTTGGGAGGGGGACAGTAGGAATGGTGGGAGGGAATTATCATGGTTTGTTGTCTATGCTTATGGAAGTTGTAAATAAAGTTTAAAAAAATGACACAGGAAGTTACAAAACATTTTGGTGGGTATTTTTTCAGTTTTTGTGTGTGTGTGTTTCGGTGGTGTGTGTGTGTGGGGTGCACATGTGTGTGGGTACATGTGCATGTGTGTGTGCATGTGTGTGTGCATGCGTGTGGAGGCCAGAGGTTGACATCAAGTGTCTTCCTCAATTGCTCTCTACCTTATTATAAAATATATTTTATTCATTATTTATTTGCAAGCGGGGGGGGGGCAAGACAAAGGGAGAGAGAAAAAGAGAGAGAGAGAGAATATGGGCATGCCAGGGCCTCTTGCCACTCACTGCAAATGAACTCTAGATACATGTGCCACTTTGTGCATCTGCCTTTATGTGGGTACTGGGGATTTGAACCTGGGCCATCAAGCTTTGCAAGTTTAACCACTGAGCAATCGCTCCAGCCCCCTCTCCACATTATTTTTTAAATTTTTATTTATTTATTTGCAAGAAGAGAAAGAGAGAGAGAGAGAGAAAGTGTGTGCATGGGTGTGCCAGGGCCTCCTGCCACTGCAAATGAACTCCAAAAGCATGTACCACTTTGTGAATCTGGCCTTACATGGGCACTGGAGATTCGAACCTGGGTCATCAGGCACTACAAGCAAGAACCTTTATCATTTGAGTCATCTTGCCAGGCCCTCCACCCTATTTAAAAAAAACAAAACTATTTGCTTATTGAGAAAGTCGGCGGGTGGGGGGGGGGAGTGTTAGAGCCTTTTGCTACTGCAAATGAATTCCAGAGGCATGTGCCAGTTTGTGCATCTGGCTTTATATGGATACTGGGGAACTGAACCTGAATGGCAGGCTTTGCAAACAAGCACCTTTATCCACTGAGCCGTCTTTCCAACCCCACCTCATTTTTTGAAAAAGAGTCCCTCCCTGAACCTAGAACTCACTGATTCTGCTTGTTCAGTTGACCAGTGGATACCTGGATCCTCCTCTTCCTGCCTCCTCAGCACTGGGATTACAGGCAAAGACACTCCACCTGACACTCCACAGGCGTGCTAGGATCCAAACTCAGGTCCTCACACCTGCGCGGGAGGCACTTTGCCCGCGGAGCCACCTCCCCAGCCCCCTGCTGCTCTCACTGCGTGTGTAAGAGCTCACGCTGCGCCCCCCGTTCTTCCCAGGAGCACGGGTACACCTAAGCGCCAGCGCTCTTTTGCATTTCCCCGTCTTGGAAAAGCTCAAGTTTCACGAAGGTGTTCATGTGAACATAGCTTTTTATTTATTTATGTTTATTTGTGAAGGAGAGAGAGAGGGAGAGAATGGGTGCACTAGGGTCTCTAGCCACTGCAAATGAACTCCAGACACATGCAGTACCATGTGCATCTGGCTTACATGGGTTCTGGGGACTTGAACCTGCTAAGCCATCTCTCCAGCCCTAGCTTGCTTACTTGCCTCCTTCCTTCCTTCCTTCCTTCCTTCCTTCCTTCCTTCCTTCCTTCCTTTCCTTCAAAACCCAAACAAAGTCAACTGGTAATTTTACTATCACACCTTTTCTCTTCACTAGGTAATATGTGGTGATCCATCTTAACTTACCCTTATGCCTTGTAACAGAATTCCACAAACTGGGAACTTGTAAGCAATAGATGCTTATTTGGGTCGAGTTCTGGGAAGTGTAAAGCATGGCATTGGCATGTGGTGAGGGCCTCTTGCTGTGTCATAACATGGCAGAAGATGAAGGGAAGAAAACTGGGTCACCTTCATCCTTTTACCAGGAACCCCCTTCTCAGATAACAGATCTACTCCCAGGACGGCAGCATGGATCCATTCATAAAGACAGAGCTCTTTTGACCTAATAACTTTTGAAAGGCACCATCTTTTTTGGGGTGTGTGTGTGTGGGTGTGTACATGTTTGTTTGTGTATGTATGCATGTGTGTGAGTGCAGGTGTGTGCATACAACTGCACATGTGTGGAGGTTAGAGGACACCAGGTGTCAATCCTCACCTTCCGCTTTAAGGAGGGTTCTTACTGTTCACCTCTGAGGACACCAGGCTGGCTGGCCCACGTGCTCCTGAGGATTCGCTTGCCTCTGCCTCCCTTCTCACTGTTGACACTCGTGCTATAGCATCTGGCTTTATATGGATTCTGGGGATCTGAACTCTATCAACTGGGCCATCTCCCTAGCCCCAAAGCGCCATCTCTTACTACTATTATACTGACAATTACATCCACGTCCATTTGGGAAGGGCATGAAAGCCACAGTCCGTCTGCGTTACTGTGTGTTGTACTGAGCTTGGCTGAGCCCAACTCCATTTGAATTCCTTACTGTTGGATGGTGAAGGGATATCCAAGTTTACTCTAATATGCTGTTTCTGTGTCTTAAAAAGTTTTATTGGGGCCTGGGGAGATGGCTTAGCAGTTAAGCTCTTGCCTGTGAAGCCTAAGGACCCTAGTTGGAGGCTCACTTACCCAGTACCCAAGTAAGCCAGATGCACAGGTGGCCCATGCATCTGGAGTTCGTTTGCAGTGGCTGGAGGACCTGGCGCGCCCATTCTCTCTCTTTCCTTAGTCTGTCTGTTTCTCTCAAATAAATAAATAAAAATAAAACAACATTTTTTTAAAAAAAAGTTTTATTTACTTGCATGTGTGTGTGTGGTGGGGGGGAGGCATGCCAGGGTCTCCTGCTACTGCAAACGAACATCAGTCTGGCTTTGTATGAACAGTAGGGGAATTGAACCCAGACCCACAGGCTTTGTAAGCAAGCGCCTTTAACCGCTGTGACATCACTCCAGTCCGACATCCTCTAGTTTTTATTTCTACCTTTTTGTTTTACTAACATATTGATGATAGATGTTTAGGGAATACATGCAAGCAAGAAAAAGCAAGGTGAAGATTCTACAGTTCCAGCATGTGGTTTTTATAACCTGTGTGGTTTGATGACCTGTGTGTCAGGACCTAGAATTATCTGTGAGGGAATATTCAATGCACGTTCATTGAGGTAGGAAGACCACCTTAACCGTGGGCAGCATCATCCATTGGCCCAGGGTCCTGAGCTGTACGGAAAGGAGGGAGCTGGCTGAGCGCAGAATTTTTCTGTTTCCTCACGATGGACTGAATGCAACCAGCTGTTTCAAGCTCCTCCCGCCACGCCTTCCCCACAGGATGGACTGCACATGAAACACGATGAAATAAGCCCTTCCTCTCTTAAACTGACTGTGGTCAGGTCTTTTGTCCCAGCAATGAGGAAGTCACTAACACATCCTGTTATGAGAATTCCTCCCGTGTTGATCTACAGATATGCATGTGGATGATACTGTGACCTGAGACCCACATTGTCTCCTTCCTTGCTTTGTGGCCTTCCTTTTTTCGAGAACCCAAGACCTCTAAGCTTCTGTTTTCTCATCTATAAGCTGAAAATGATGGTAGAACTTCGCCACAGCTCATCACAGGATGCGTGGCGAGCGTTTAGCCTGCGCCTGCCACATTACAAATTCTGAAGCCACGCTCCTTGGGTCTGTAGTCACCTTTTTGTTTTGTACCAAGTTGTACCTTTGGTCCATCTTTTACAGGAATCTTGGTCCTGCAGATCCCACCACCACCGACTGTTGACACCTGTATGCGTAACTAACTGGCCGGTGTGATATTGTCGTCGGGTCCCCCCAATCCCGTTCCAAGGGCTTCCTTCCTCATCTGCTTGCCTCTATCACATCACCTGTCCTCTGAGACACCGTGACAGAAACCACCAGAATACCTCTCTGCTCCTCCTCTAGTTAACTGTATCCCACCCCAGGGGGTGTGGCTGGAGTCAGACAGACCTCTGTTTAATGCTGGCCCTGCTGCTTACATACTGTGCCTCTGTGAGCAGTTGCCTCAATTTCTTCATCTGTAAGATGGGACGATAGCAGACCTGCCACTTAGGGCTGAGGCTCTGATGGTAAAATGAGATAGCTGGGGTGGGATCTCAGGACTCAACATCACAGAAGTCACAAGATGCTCTCCAGAGGGGGGGGGGTCTCAGGAGCCCACTGCCTCTATCCGTTGCCTTGTAGCTTGCTCTGGTCTAGCTGGCTGGCAGCAATGAGGCCATCCCCAGTTTCCTACCTCTAGCCTTTTCCAGGCCAAATTCCAGTGTGGCCCCAGCGTGACCTTCCCGTGGCAAGCTGGGACTGTGTCACTCTCTGCTCCATGGTGGTTGTCCTACCATGGTTCCAGAACCCTGTCCCACCCTCATGAATCTCTCTCCTGTCATTTGCTCACCTGCGTCTTCACCCTGCCACCTCCAAGCTTGGCTTCAATCTCCATCATCGTCCTTCCCCACTCTTCTCCCAAAGGTGCCCGAGCCCGCCCAGACTGTTCCCTCTTATCTTAACAGAAGGGCCCTGCCCAGCTCACACATCTCTCCTGGAGACTGTTCACCCCTGTCCCCTGGCACTGAGCCCCTGTCCTCCGAGCATAGTCTTTCCCTCCATGCCTACCACATCACAGTCTGCAAGGTGACACTGTCCCCCACGACAGTGACGCACTTCGCCCTCATCTCCACATCATCTGCTGCTCCCGGTGCCCCTGTCTCTTCACTGTCTTGCCAATAGATGACACTTCTCAGACGGGGTGATGGCTCGGTGGACAGCACGTTCGCCGCTTGAGCTGGAGTGTGTGGGTTTGACTGTCAGATCCCACGTAAAAAGCTGAAGCTGGAAGCCGGGAGCCAGAGGCTAAGAGCGGACTTCTGTTACCCCAGCATGCTGAGGCTGATGGCCAGATGGAAGGTAGAGGCAAGAGAATTTCCCAGAAGCTCATGCAGCAGAGAACAGACATCAGAGGGAGAATCCAAAGTGAGAATCAGCCTTGAATGAGATGGAGAGGCCAGGACCAAAGTGAAAGCTGTCCTCTGACCTCCACACACACACAGTGATGAGCATGTACCTGCACGCACCTGGTCACATACACTTCTGCACATGCACACACACTCATATACACAAATAAATAAGAAATTGGAAAAAAAAAAGTCGGGCCTGGTTGTGCATACCTTTCGTCCCAGCACTCAGGAGGTTGAAATAGGAGGATCACCGTAAGTTCAAGGCCAGCCTGGGACTACAGAGTGAGTTTCAGGTCAGCCCAGGCCTCATAAGAACCAAAAAAAAAAAAAAAAATTTTTTTTAAATGTTAACACTTTTCTGGGAGTCACATGTATACAAGTTTACCCACAGGCCAAAGGTTTTAGGGAGACCTGTTACCTTTCCTGTGACTTACTCTGAAATTAGAAGAACAAGGAATTCCTTTGTGCTCCTAGATGCCCCATGTGTGTTATGAAACAGGCATGTCGTGAGCGTCATGTGCCTGAGCTGTCTTTCCTAGCCTTGGAGAGCGGAGTTATAGCTATCATACCTGCCCGCCATCTCCTGCGGGGCAGGGCGACGTGTTCTACTCCACGGAGATGGCCGGGGCTCCTTGCCACCCACCTTTCTTTCCCAAAGGCGTGTAGGTTTCAAGCAGATTTGTTTAGTCCTGTTCCCAATGCCGAAGCAACATGACTGGAAAGGAAGTGGGCGGTTGACTTATGCTACGAGCTCAGGAATGTCACATCGCTCAAATGTGCCTCACATTCCCAGAAATATGCCGTGGCTGGAAAGGAGGGGAGTGACTCAGAGCTCCCCTGACTTTCCACAGCTCAACCCCTCAGCCTGAGCAGTGCTGCTAATGAGGGCAGGCTGGTGGAAAGTCCTAGGGGTGTGAGTGGTTAAGTGCATGTTCCCCACCCCGGACGGCTGTGGCCTTTGGGGTGCACAGCAAAACCTGGTCAGTCCCGTGTGGGGTTCTCCAAGTTTCAGTGAGGTCTTGGGTCCACTGGCATGTGTGCACATTCTCAGCTGTCCAGATGTCTGCAAGGGGTGATGTTGGCCGGACTGTGACCTACACTCTGGCTCTGATTAACTGCCTCACACAGGAGATGGGGGCTCTGTCCTTAGATCTGCCACTCTTGTCTCAGGCTGTAGGATTTAGTTCTCACTTGGCCATTCTTTTTTTTTTTTTTTTTCCCAGGTAGGTCTCATTCTGGCCGAGGCTGACCTGGAATTCACTATGTATCTCAGGCTGGTCTGAAACTCACAGTGATTCTCCTACCTCTGCCTCCTGAGTGCTGGGATTAAAGGTGTGCGCCACCACGCCTGGCTACTTGGCCATTCTTTCCAGGCCTTTACATAGTCTCCTTCTTCCTCCTCAGAGTTAGACCTGGAAAAATGATTTCAAAGGCAAGAATTTGAGCAACTGTCCCTGAAATAAAGCACCAGTGCTTCAGAGGTTTAATGATGTTACAGAGGAGCCACCTGTCCCCATCTGCCCACCCTCAGGCGCTAGGGCACAGGGCTAATGAGCCGTGAGATGGACCCTGTTGCCAGCCTGCACTGCAGAGGCCTCTTTTCAGGCATCCCAGCTGCGGTCCCTCCTTCCCGCCCCTGCTCTGGGGCCCCCAGGAAGCACCGCTGGGCCGTGGGCATTCCCGGCTTGTTTTCACCCTCTTAATTCCGAACACACATTTACTCACCTGGAAGAAAGAAAGGTCCTCTTTTCCAAGTGCTAATAAGAACCTTCCACCCACCAAAGGCCAGGGAGTGCCAACAGGAGCCCCAGAGAGCCCTCCAGACTTTCCTCAAGCACAAATTAGTGAGCGCCTAGCAGCCCAGAAGGCAGGCAGGCGCCACAGCGCCACATCCCAGGACTCTATCTCCACATCTGCCAACTCGCTATCGCCGAAGCCATCTCTGCTCCCTGACTCAGTGCTGTGATGTTGTGATGTGGCAACTGCCTCACGGCTGGCCTGGGGGTGAGGGCACAGAGCCTCTACTTGCAGACTGCCTGGGGCTCAGGGCTCCAGCTCCCCACTTCCTGGTGTCATGGTCCCAGGTGCACTTCTGGCTTTAGTCTCTACATCTGAAGACCAGGAATGACAGCACCGTCTAGGGGGACTATGAGCAGGACATTTTCTCATGGAGAGTCTCCAAATGTGTGTTTCAGGATCAGGATGCTCAATCAATGGGTCAATGCCAAGATCTTTCCCTGGGGGTTGGTTCCTACCGAGTAGTGCCTTCATATGTGAGCCTTGAGTCTCGCCTCGTGGGTTAAAGCCATCAGCAGCAACCTGATGAACATTCAACACCACGGAGTCTGGCAAAGAGCAGGGAGTCTGGCAAAGCCAGTTCGGGGAGGAACATGAATGGACTCAGAAGGGGCCACTTTCCACAGTAAAAATGTGCCCTCGACGCATGAAAGCTCTTTGCATGTGCAGAGGGTGAGGCCACTGGGAGAAACTGGCTCAGGGGCTGGGATGTGGCTCAGGGGTTGAGCACTGGCCTACCATGCGTAAAGTCCTAGACTTAATCCCCAGCACCAGGAAAGAGATATGCAGGAGGAAGAAGGATGGGAGAAGAGTGGAAGGAGAGGAGATGAAAGCAAATACCATGAAGTCTACTCCCGTGTTCTTCCCCCATCCAGGGCTGATGATGGGTGGGTTTGGACAGGCCACCCCAGAGGAAGATGTAACCCAAAGGTTGTTGCAGGGTCTAGGTGGAGGTGGAGAGCAAGGCTGACCCTCTAGCAAGCCCTCTCCTTATATCTGCGTCTCTGTCACTTCTGGAGTAGCATAGAGGTCCCAGTGGCTGCACATGTCTGGCCTGCCTCTTCCATGTACAGCCTACTATTATGGGGGGGGGGGGACTCACCTGGAAGCTTAAGGCTCTGTGATTGCCTTAAACTTCAATTTCTTAATAATATTTCCTCTGTCTCTGGGATAATCGAGCTGGTGCTGGGTTGGGAATTGGGATTCAAGTAGTTAGGATTAGACACATACACCTTTTTAAAAAGTATTTTTATTTGAGAGAAAGAAAGAATACGGACGTGTCAAGGCTTCTTGACACTTTACATGAATTCCAGACACACGCGCCACCACTTTGTGCATCTGGCTTTACATGGGTACTGGAGAATTGAACCTAGGCCAGCGAACTTTATAAGCAAGTACCTTTAACCACTGAGACATCTCCCTGGCCTGTAGGGACATCGATCACACTTTTTAGCAATTGCTGTCTGTTGTTGGGGCAAATACCTGTGTAGAAGCAGTGTATGGGAAGAAAGGGTTTATTTCCACTTGCAGTTTCAAAGAGGAAGTTTCATCATGGCGGGGAAAGCATGTCAGGCCTGAGCAGGAAGCCTGGGTCACATCGCCACAGCAGCAGGGAAGGAAACAGTCTGAGTAAGTCAGCTCTGACAAGGGGGAAGCTGGGCACAGTACCCCACAGCCAGGCCCCACTAGCAAGGCTCTGCCTCCCAAAGGCCCAATAACTTTCCCAAATTGCCATCAGCTAGGGACTAAGTATTCAACACAGAAGAGATAGTGGGGGACATTTTACATTCAAACCACCACACTCCAAGCACAGAGTCACTGGACAGAGGTATGGGACATCTAGTGCAGTTGGGATTCTCAGAAAAGTCTGTGAGGGTCTCCTGTGTCCTTGGAAAGTACCCCATTAAATAGCATGACAGGTCAAGAGAAGGCCTGGAGGAAAAGAAGGTCCTTTTCCCACTTAGGAACAAGAAGACCCGCCTTTCCTTCTTCACTGGGGCCTCTCAGTGATGGAGCTGGCTCTGTCCAAGACCCTCCTCACTCCCTCACCAGAGCCCTCCTTGAGGGAATGTAGTCTTGTGTGACAGAGCATAGAACAGGTCCACCTGTCCTCCAGAGCCACGTGGGGTGGTGGAGTAGAGGGTTCTGCACATGTTCTGTGGGTTGACCACAGTCCAAGACCAAATGTCATTGCCCCACATTTTCCTTCCCTTGGCGAAGAAATGGGATGGCATGATTTTCAAGACCTTTCCTAGTTCTAAAAATGTCTTGTGCTGAGCTGGAGAGATGGCTTAGTGGTTAAGGCATCTGCCTGTGAAGCCTAAGGACTCATGTTTGACTCTCCATATCCCACGTAAGCCGACACACAAGGTGACGCAAGCACACAAGGTGGTACATGTGCACAAGGTGGTGCACACGTCTGAAACTGGATTGCATTGGCTGGAGGCCCTGCTGAGCCAATTCTCTCTCTCTCATAAAGAGAAAAAAAAAAGTCTTGTGAGTCCTGGTATGTCATGACACCCATTCTCTACTTGTGCGAGCTGGAGACAACACAGCCTCCTCCAGTTTCCTAAGATTGGCCTGGGGTCATTTGTTCATTGGGCCACACAAAAGTCTTTGAATTAGCAAGCACTGGAAGCAATGGGAAAGGATTCCCCTTGCCTGGAAGGAACCTATGGTCTCATGCATGCCAGGCAGGCATTCTCCACTGAGCTACACCCCTGGTGGGCTCTGTTTTTCTTCTTTGTTTTGTTTTGTTGTGTGTGTATGTGGTCTGTGTGTGTGTGTGTTACCTGCAAAGCCTAAGAACCCCAGTTCGATTCCCCAGGACCCATATAAGCCAGATGCACAAAGGGCACATGTATCTGGAGTTTGTTTGCAGTGGCTGGAGGCCCTGGCGTGCCCATTCTCTTTCTCCATCTCTCTGTCTCTTTCTCTCTCTCTCTCAAATAAATAAATAAAATATTTAAAAAATTTTTTTAATGTAGAAAATGTACAGATTCTCGGATCCTGGGCTTGGTAGATGAGTGGAGAGGCTGGGAACTGCTCCTCTGACCACTGGGCAGGGAGGTGGATGCACAGACCAGGAACACAGGAAGCTGCAGAAACCCTCTCCATGACAGTGCGCCATGATTTTTGCTCTTTTTTAAAAGATTGTTTTTATTAGGTAATGAATTGCAAACATAAGACTTAACTTAGCATCGTACCTTAAATTGAAAATCCTTTTTGGAGTGGAAAATAAGCGTGCTGGCCCTTCCAAATACTGTGGCCCACATATAATGTCTCAACACCTTCTTGTTGCAAATTGTGACACGTTTTCATGTGCAAGGAGACTTGTATTCAGAATTTCCTAAATTTACTTTTACTTATCCCTAAAGTTGGACACACATCCTAGGACACAGTATTATTGCCTTATTAAATGAGTCACTACATGTGAACCTGGGGGCGATGGAGTTGGCAAACATCATAACCTGCGGTGCCCACTGTGAGGTGCCCACATCAAGACAAATATCTCCTTTACATTACATGGCATTTAGTTGTGTCTTTGGGAAAGCATTTTAACGAATTTGAGGCTGCACGCATTTCTACCTGGTGTCCTTGAACTTGGCAGAGCTGGTATTCTGACGGCGTTTCAGCTTGTTCTGTACCTGTGTGTGCTGCGGTGGGCCCACCTTGTTGGGCCTCATGGAGCAAAAGTGTCTTTGCAGAAAGAGCATCAAAGGCTGGGGCTTCTGAAAGTCTGTTAATTCAGAGATCTCAGGCTGCCGGGCGTGGTGGTGCACGCCTTTAATCCCAGCGCTCGGGAGGCCGAGGTAGGAGGATCGCTGTGAGTTCAAGGCCACCCTGAGAATACAGATTGCAGGTCAGCCTGAGCTAGAGTGAGACCCTACCTCAAACAAACAAACAAACAAACAAACAAACAAACAAACAAACAAATAAAAAATCAGATCTCAGGCTGGCCATGACGGTCTACATGCCCAGAAATGTCTTCAAGAGTACCCTATGTCCCACAAAACATCTCATTAAGTAGCAAGTAGAAAACATCATGACAGGTCAAGAGAGACCCTGAAGGAAGGGCAGGTCTTTCTCCTGCTTTGGGACAAGGACTCCCATCTCTCCTTCTATATCGGGGCCAGGTAGCCATGGGGAGAGAAAAAGAAGGGGATAGATTCATGCGGAAAATTAGCAAAGGTTTTCAAGAATGGGTCATGACAACACAACCTTAAAATGGCTAACATGCCCCCGATAGCTTTTGGTCACTACTGTCTCCAAGGACAGTGAAGTTAGCCGTGACAATGCTGTCACCCTTGGGGATCCTCAGGTAATTGATTCCAGGATCCGTGTGGACCCCAAAATCCCCAGGTGCCGAAGTCCTTTATATAACACAGGACTTTAGCCCAGAACCTGCACACATACCTTTGGACATTTTAAGTCACCCCTGCTATCTTTTCTTTTTTTTTTTTTTAAAGATTTATTTTTATTTATTTATTAGAGACAGATATCTTAGAAGGGGCCTGGAGAAATGGCTTAGTGGTTAAGGCGCTTGCCTGCAAAGCCAAAAGACCCAGTTTCTATTCCCCAGAACCCACATAAGCCAGATGAACAAGGTGGCACATGTGTCTGGAGTTCATTTGTAGCAGCTGGAGACTCTGGGACATCTATCCTCTCTCTACCTGCCTCTCTCTCTCTCTCTCTAAAATAAGTAAATTAAACTTAAAAAACTAAAAAAATATCTTGGAAGGAAGGCAGAAGACAGACACTTTAACCCCAGCCCTCTTGGGCCCTCAGAAGTCTTCTCTAAGTTTGAGGCAGGAACAGGATCTCATGGGCAGATATCTGATAGAGTATGAAGAATTTTTCTTCTATTTAAAGCTGTGATTGCTGAATGTCCCATGGCTTGCTCAGTTGGGAGGGTCAGGGTCAATACCAGTTCCTCTCATTTTTTCCATTTCTATCGTGACACATTTACAAAAGGTGCAAAATCTTCCTATCAATTTTCCCAAGTGCAAAGTCAGAAAAAAATTATTTTAACCCACTTCAGAATTTCCCAGATCTGTGGGTGTGGTGACACACACCTTTAATCTCAGCACTCATGAGGCAGAGGTAGGAAGAGGATTGCTATGAGTTCGAGGTTAGCCTGAGACTACATAGTGAATCCCAGGTCAGCCTGGGCTAGAGACCCCTACCTCAGAAAACCAAAAAGCCAGCCCACCCCCAAGAATTGCCCAGAAAACACAACCCTTGATAAGGTTTAAGAAATACTTTACTCTTAGCTAATTGTTCCATTATCAGTAAATAAGATTTCTGGCCCCAGGGAAGCCTGCTTTGTGTAAAGTTACAGCCTCTAGGCCAACTCACTTGATTAGAATCTACAATCAGGGTATTAGCAAATGTCACATCTGGGGCTTTTAGTGGCATGAAGCAGAAGGAAACAGACCAGACGGGAACTTGCAGTGGGGTGGGGCTGAACTCAGAGCCAGATACTCCTGTTCCTATTAGCCCACTACAGAAAATATTTTTATTTTATTACATACACATTTTCTTCCTTCCTTTGGTAATGAATCAGAACTCTTTATAGCTCAAAGGAGTTCTAGGGAAGTTCTAGAAGATTCTCATTTTACATGGGTCATGGGCTGAAGGGTATTTGAGTTTTTCTGACTCAGCTCCTGGTCCAGAGGACTCACATAGCTCCAACAACTGCAGCCCAATCTCCCTTAAAGACAGGGACGCACTTGTGTAGCCCCGTGTCCACTGCCCCGAGTGTACGCACTCCAACCCACATGTGGTACACACTTGGGTTGTCTGGTACAGCCTATTCTCAAATTTTCCTTCTTTTTCTCTTCTACTTAAAAACCTTTTTATTAAAAACTAAGATACAGCCGGGAGTTGTGGCACATGCTTTGAATCCCAGCAGAGGTAGGAGGATCACCATGAGTTCAAGGCCACCCTGAGACTACACAGTGAATTTCAGGTCGAGTCAGCCTGGGCTAGAGTGCAACCCTGCCTTGAAAAACCAAAACAAAACAAAAAAAAAAAAAAAAACAAAAAAAAACAAACAAACCTAAGATACAGACACATCCAAATTATCTTTAGGCCCAGGCAGGGTCAAGAGTCTCCTTTCTGGAAGTTTCCACCTTTACATCTTGTGGAGACCCTGGAAGGTCCCCTCGGCAAAAATACACCAGCAGTTACCCTCTCCAAAGAGAGTGTGTGCTGAGAGACCTGCCTGGGACTGCTCCACAGTTTTTCTGTCTGAGTTGGAGTACGCTCTAAAATGGTGATTGAAAAGCATAGTATAGTAAATACACGAGCCAGCAACAGTGGCCGCTCATCATTAGGTAATATACACTGTGCACAATCATATTGTGGTGCTTTTGCATGACTGGCAGTGCAATAGACTTATTTTTTTGTTAATATTTTTTATTTATTTGAGAGAGACAGAGAGAGAAATAGGCAGGTACAGAGAGAGAGTGAGAGTGACTGAAAGAGAGAGTGATACAGAATAGGCGCGACAGGGCCTTTGGCCGTTGCAAACGAACTCCAAATGCAATTGTGCGTGCCCCCTTGTGCATCTGGCTTACTTGGATCCTGAGGAATTGAACCTAGATCCTTAAGCTTTGCAGGCAAGCGCCCTAACCACTAAGCCATCTCCCCAGCCCCCAATAGGCTTATTTTTACCACCATTACCACAGATCTGCCATGTTCTTCTCAGCTCCATCCCAAGCTCTCCGGACCTTTGAAATGTTATTACATGGTACCTGACCATATCGCCTGGGATTGTCCCGGTCCACCCTTTTCACGGCAGGGTCAGTGGCTACCCAAGAACATTCATACCCGGCTTGTGTGGTATTGTATCATTTTTTTTCTTCTTTTTAAGCAAATAATCAAGGTTTATTTCTGCCAGTGTAAGAGCAAAAGTGGAGAGTCCACGCTCCTGAGCAGAAGGTGGATTGAGCTCAAAGGCAGCGGTAGGCACAGGGCTGCCTCTAGAATCTGGACTTAAAAGCGTGGTCTACCATTTTGCCTCCCCTTGCCTACTTCTGGTGAAATGGAAGTTTTGGAGTTCCTCGCCAATACGCCAATATACACTAATGCACCAACACATTTGGGGTATCCCTGGATTCTTGCCTTATGAATTCAAAGAATTGGAATCCACAGACCAGAGGGTTAAGTTTAGAGAGACTTTATTAGATGAAAAGCAGGAAAGAGAGAAAAGTACAGAGAGCTCCCACCATGTGGAAGGCAAGAGGGGTTAGGCCCCGGATTGTATCTCCTTGTAGAAGGTTGTGTCGGGTTCAGCCACATGGGCTGAGTTCAGGTGCCTCAGTCTAGGGCCAAAGGCAGAAGAAGGCCAGGAGTGAATTCTTGTCCATATAACACTCTACCCTTGTGGTAGTTGCGAGTGTCAGTTAACGCACTGCGGTCTTCCGTGATCTTAAGACAGACACCCCATTCCTATGCACAAGCATGTCATCCTTTGCCATGAGAGTCGTGAGCGTGGTCACGTAGTACCATGGACCCAGCTGCAAGCCCGGACACCCAAGGCTGGCCTTCTTACCACTCCCCGAGGGCAGCAGCGATGAGAAAATCGTCCTGGGCAGATGACCAGGGCAGGGGCTTCGCCGCAGGGAAACATTCCCGAAACTGTACAAATGTGACTTGCCCGCCTGAAGGAACTCGGCGAAAAGGCAGTTCTCGGACCTGTGGCGCCGGCGGGCAGAGCAAAGTGGACATGGAATCCAGAAGCCGCGGGCCTCAGATTCCTTGGGCCCCTTGCTCCCAGCCCTGCGCCGGAGGCATAGACGTTGGGCTTCCTGGAGCCTGTGTTCTACATGACCTGTGTGCCGGACTCTGGATCTAGTCCCCCCAGCGCCGACAGGTTGCTTCTTCTGAATCAAATGCCTATTAAACCCCTTTTAGTGCAGAACAGCTAGCTGATCAGTGCCCCATTCCGTGACGCTGGACATGTCCTATGATCATGGTTGCAACCTGTGTCCCTGAATGTGTCCTGTGACCCCAGTTTTGTGGGCAGATCTACATCGCTTGACGGTTTGAGTATCGTTAATCCAAAAGCTCGAGACCTGAAGAGATTTAGAGTTCAGATAGATTTACGACTTTGGAAAATGCATGAGATATGCACACAACTGGAAGTATTTTAAATAATTTTATACATTTTTGACTGGAATCTGTCATGTGAGGTCAGGTGTGGAATTTTCCACTTGTGACATTATATCAATACTCGGGAAGTTTTGGACTTTGGATATATTTTTGTATTTGGGGATTAGGAATGCTTAAACTGTATAGATAGGAACAAGGAGTTCAAACATACTGCTGACAGAATCCTGTCTCACATGTCAGCATGTCAACTTGGGCAGGTATCAACCTTTTCGTGCCTCAGTTTCCTTGTCTGTAAGACGAAGCGACAATAGTAGTTAGTATCTGTCCCATAGCATTGCTTACTGAGTCAGTAAGTTTGTCCACACGGAAGTCCTCGGAAGGGCCCGTACCTCAGCAGGTACAAGGGTTGGCTGTGCAAATATGAGGGCCTGGGTTCAATCCCCAGCACCTATGTGAGGAAAGTTGGCAGGGCTGTGCACGTCTGTAATCCCAGTGCTGGGCTTGGGCAGAGACACAAAGATCCCTAGGGTTCACTAGCCAACTAGCCCGCCAATTTAACCGTGAAACAAGGAGCTCCGGGGTCAGCGAGAGACCCTGCGTCAAGGCGATAAGGCGGAAGAGTGATACCTGACGTCTTCCTCTGGCCTCTGCATGTGTGTGCACAGGGCAGGTGAATCTGCATACGCATGTTCACATACCACACACATACTACGTACTACACACACACCAAAAGAAAATAAAAAGATGTGTGCTTGGAACAGGACTTGGAACCTAGTAGGTACTCAAAACTGGAGCGTTATCTTTGATCTGCACCTGGCTGTCCCAGCACCGGCCAGAGCTCGCCTGGAGGGACCTCAGGAGGACCTTATGCAGGCCGGGGACACACTGCCTTCTGAGTCTAGCCTGTCCATTTTCAGACTTCTCTGAGGAAGGAAATTTTTCGTTGTGTGCTGCCAAAATCCACCTCCTTGCAACTCCCACACACGGGTCTTGACTTTGCCAAAGGCAAATGTCAAAGAAAAAAAAAAAAGTCTTGCAGGGAAGACGCAGAGCGTACATCATCATGACGGAGTAGGGGTGAGGAACGGCTGTGTCCTGCAGCTGCCCTTCCCACGCCTCAGCCCAGACCAGACTCATACATCCGAAAGATGGCAGAAGTTCTGGGTTCTTTATTGTTCCCATTAAACGACTTGTCTCTCCGTTCTGCTGGCCTGGCATGAGGCAGCGCAAGTCACTCTAACTCGTGCAAAGGTGACAGTCACGAGGGCTCTGGAGCCATGACCTCACCTCCCCTAATACGTGCTGTCCAGCCTGTAATCACAGTGCACCCAGGGAGTGTACTGGCGAGGCTGCCGCGCGTCGGGCTCCTGTTTACAGAGCCTGTCTGGCGTCAGGTATAAGATCACGACGTGTGAGTCTCCTTCCTGCCTTCCCTGGCATCCTCGTTTGAGGCCAGCATGTGTAGTGTGACACGGGAGGAATGCATGCATCTTTTTAAAGATAGATTTGATAGCTGAGTCCTCTGATAACTCCTGCATGAAACAACTTGAAGGTCTGAAGTATGAATCAATTAAGACTCAGGCTGCCTGTCAGCTGCTTCGGGGCTGGGCTGCAGTGAATTTTCTTTTTATTTATTTGTTTATTTGAGACAGCAGAGAGGCAGACAGACAGAGAGAGAGAGAGAGAGAGAGAGAGAGAGAGGAGAGGAGGAGAGAAAGCATGCACACCAGGGCCTCCAGCTGCTGTAAATGAACTCCAGACACATGTGCCACCTTGTGCGTCTGGCTTGTGTGTGTCCTGGGGAATCAAACCTGTGTTCTTTGGTTTTTTCAGGCAAGCACCTTAACTGCTATGCCGTCTCTCCAGCCCAGCAGTGAACCTTCTACAGAGCATAGGTGCAAGAACTGTCACTTAGATTGACAAGTCAAAGGTGACTAGCCTTTGATTCCCTAAGGACAAGGTAGGCAGCAATATGTCCTTATTGGGTAGGTTTGGAGCACAGCAAGCAGATATCTCTGGTGCATGGCAGAGGGGAACCTCTGCTCCCTTGGCTTCTGGGACTGACTGTGGCTGTGGGCCTTGTGGATTGGAAGGACTGGACTCCAGAGAACTCTCAGTTGCTCCGTTCATGTTCAAGCACTTACAGATGTTTGCAGCCTTGTCTTTCTCTGGCTCATACCAGCGAAACCCTAGCATGGCCTCCTTGAGCTCCTGCTGCCCCCGGAGCAGAGAGGCGCTCTGCCAGCCGCTCCACTCCCCAGCGCAGAACAAGCCAACGACAGCAATCCTCTCTTTGCCTGGTAAAAGGGTACATTCCAAAGCCCCAGAGGTTGCCTGAAACTGGATGGTATCAAACCCTATATATCCTGTGTTTATCCTCTGCACACGTATTGAGCCTCTTCTGTCATAACTAAGCCCTTTTCAGAAACCATGGCTGTAACTTCTGTAGTACAAGGTGAAACACCAAAACCCGCACCAACTTCTTTCTCTCCCTTTTCACAATTTTGTTTGATTGTTTTGCTCTTATCTCAGCAATTTCAATACATGATTCTGTTCTGTTTAGTAGAGAGCTTTCATGTTTTAACTTAAAGCATTTTTTTGTTTGTATATGTATATAATGTGGTGTGGGGTGTGTGATGTGTATATGTGTGTGTGTGGTATGTACGTTTGTGTGTCTCTGTGTGTGGTGTGTTGTATGTGTTGTGTGGTGTGTGTGTGTATGTGTGTGGTGTGGTATGGTGTAGTGTGTGTGTGTATGTGTGTGGTGTGTGTTTGTGTGGTGTGTGTGTTCGTGTGTGATGTGGTATGGTGTAGTGTGTGGTGTGTGTGCATATGTGTGTGTGTTTGTGTGTGGTGTGGTATGGTGTAGTGTGTGTGTGGTGTGTGTGTATATGTGTGTGGTGTGGTATGGTGTAGTGTGTGTGTGGTGTGGTATGGTGTAGTGTGTGTGTGTATGTATGTGGTGTGGTATGGTGTAGTGTGGGTGTGTTGTGGATGTATATGTATGTGGTGTGGTATGGTGTAGTGTGGGTGTGTTGTGGATGTATATATGTGTGGTGTGGTATGGTGTAGTGTGTGTGTGTATGCATGTGGTGTGGTATGGTGTAGTGTGGGTGTGTTGTGGATGTATATGTGTGGTGTGGTATGGTGTAGTGTGGGTGTGTATGTATGTGGTGTGGTATGGTGTAGTGTGGGTGTGTATGTATGTGGTGTGGTATGGTGTGGTGTGGGTGTGTGTGTATATGTGTGTGGTGTGGTATGGTGTAGTGTGGGTGTGTTGTGGATGTATATGTGTGTGGTGTGTGTGTATATGTGTGTGGTGTGGTATGGTGTAGTGTGGGTGTGTTGTATATGTGTATGTGTGTGGTGTGGTATGGTATAGTGTGGGTGTGGTGTGGATGTGTATGTGCCCATGTGGTGTCTCATTGTGTGGTGTGGCATGTTTGTGCCCATGTGGTGTCTTATGATCTCCCCTGTGGTAGCAGGAACTGAACATCGATTATCTGGCTCCATGGCTCTTCTGCCCGTTCTTGTTTGAATCCAAGTCTCTTACTGATCCTAGCACCTGCCAGTTTTTCCCAAGCTCTGTGATTCTCAGGTCTTTGCCCTCCTACAGGACGGGGTTACAGGCTCATGCGGCCATGTCCATCTGTTTGTGGGGTCCTGGGGATTGAACTGGAGGAGTCTCTCAGGCCTCTTCAGGCCCTCATGCTTGCACAGGAAGTGCTCTTAACCACTGAGCCATCTTTCCAGGCCTAAATAAAGCATTTTATGGCATATCTGAGTCACCAGCATGGCCAGGCATGGTGGCACATGCATGTAGTCCCAGCTACTGGGGAGGCTGAGGCAGGATTGCTGGAGTCCAGAAGATCTGGGCTGTAGTGTACTATACTGATCCAGTGTCCACACTAAGTTTGGCATCAATATGGTGACCTCCCAAGAGTGGGGGACCACCAGGTTGCCCAAGGGAGGGGTGAACCAACCCAGGTTGGAAATAAAGTAGGTCAAAACTCCCATGCTGAATCAGAAGTGTGGCTTCTCTGAAGCCTTTGGGGGGTTCATTACTAAGTAAGGCAAGAGTCACATGGACAGACCCTGTGGTACTATGACAGTGGACCTCATAGTCCAGACCACTGCTGACTGGCCGAGGCAGGTGAGGTTTATGGTGCTAACACACTGCCCACAGGAAGGATGGATGGATCAGGTAGGATGGGGTGGCATGTGATCTAACATGGGAATTGCTGACGTCTAGAAGTGATCTTTTAATGGAGTTGACCACGGGTAACTAAGAGAAATACAGATGTGTGGGGGGGGGGCAGCTGTGATCTCTCTCCAGGGGCAGGAAATAAAAGGCTTTTGAGCCACTAGAACCTAAATCTTTCAAAATTGCCTCTGGATAGAGGAGGAAGGGACAGGATGGGAGCTGGTGCCTCCCAGGGCAGAAGCACAGCCGACACACCCTCAAACTGAGGGCCAGGGCCTCTCCTGAATCATTCCTGGACCTTGCTTTGTTCCAGGCTGTGAAGCCCATCACAGTGCTTAGAAGCCCATGTTAGCACCCCATCTCTCTGGGTCGCAGTGGCAACCAAAATTCCTTGAGCAAAACAGCTAAGTACACATGCCAGGGGCTAGAGTCCCGTGGCGCCAGCCAGCCCAGAGCCAGTGGGGTTTTACCCCACTCCTGGTCTTCTAGTGATGTTCACGAGGTCAGACCCAGGTGGCTGACAGGCAGAGAAAGCCTGCCCTCGATTTTTCACAGCTTGGAAAGAAAATAGTTGCTTTCCAGTTGGACACATTCTGCGATGTTTCCTGTGTTTTAAATGTGAGCCAGGTCCGTGCTATGTCCTCACTCTGTTGGTTCTGTTGCCAGGAACTCACACACTAGTGTGGTTCTGTACCCTTCATGCCCTCAGGGTTGAACTCCCTGGACTCTGGGCACATGTTGGGTCCCCTTGGTCTACTGCTTCCCTGGTTTGACTCTACTGGGCCATCCCAGGCCACCTCTCTCCTTCTTCCTCCAGTAGGCAGACTATCCAAAGGTTTAGGCCTTAGACCTCTCTCCCCGGGTCACAACCGCTCCTAGTTTACTGAGCACAAGAACTCCCTCCTGAGTCAACACGGGCATTGACTCACCGGGTGGGAGGCCTTCTGAGCAATCGGACCCTCTCTCCACCCAGAGTGGGCATAGCCTCTACCACCTGGCCTCCTCAGCCCTGCCGGATCTGGCCAGGCCCCGTCCCTGGGGCTGTGAATTAGTCTGGGTTCTCTAGAGGAACAGAACTGCTAGAATGAAAAAGGGAATTTATCGCATTAGCTTACGGTAGTCCAATAGCAGTTGCAGGCCTGAGAATCAAGGATCCCGGTAGTTGCTCAGTCCACGTGGCCTGGATGCCTCAGCGGTCCCGATCTGGCACTGAAGACCTGGAGGCTTCCTGAGGAGCCTGCTGGGTTTCGATCCACGCCGGTCTTCAGTTGATGCTGGTCTTTAGTCCGCGCTGGTCTTCAATCCACGCTGGAAGGCAGCGAGCAGCTCCAGCAGCCAAGTGGAAGGAAGGAAGGGAGGAAGGGGCTCTTTTCACCCAGAGCTTCCTTATATCAAGTCCCCCCTCTAAGCGGGCCGCCCACTCTGGGGGAAGGGCTCACGCTGGGGGAAGGACTTCCTCCTTTAGTTGATCCTTCCTGGAAGCAACCTCCGAGACCCACCCGAAAAGGATTTCTGAGGATTACTAAACAGATCAAGTTGACAACACCTTAACTAACACAAGTCCACCCCCTGTCAACTTGACACCAAACCATATCTCCTTATATCATACTTAATTTCCAAATGAAAACAGTATCAAACTCATAATTCCGCTTAACATGGTATAACTATCCCACGTACAACCGAAAACCGCAAAATCTTGCCCCAACACAAAGCAAGGTTCCTTGAGGAATGTTTAATCTTGAATATAATAGGTCTAATATAAACTCAACAGTTAGTTAGTGATACAATCTTAATATTGGTGTAGATATGTACAGACACTCTGTATCAAGGTAGGACAGAAATATTGCAATTACAGTCCTTGTTCTTGTAGCTGGTCATGTGGCCTTAGCTGGTACTTGTAACTACCTTCTTCTACCACCCATTCTGTATTTCCAGGTTCGCATTGCTGGTAGAAATCACCCAACCAAGAGTGGCTTGTGGGAAAAAGAGGTTTATTTTGGTTTACAGGCTCAAGGGGAAGCTCCATGATGGCAGGGAAAATGATGGCATGAGCAGAGGGTGGACATCACCCCACGGCCAACGTAAGGTGGACCATAGCAACAGGAGAGTGTGCCAAACACTGGCAAGGGGAAGCTGGCTGTAACATTCATTAGCCAGCCCCAACGCCTCCAGGAGGTGTTAATTTCCAAATCTCCATCATCTGGGAACCTAGCATTCAGAACGCCTAAGTTTCTGGGGGATACCTGAATCAAACCACCACATTCCGTCCCTGGCCCCCATAAACTGATATGTATACATGATGTAAAATACAATGCATTCAGTCCAACTTTAAAAGTCCCCAAAGTTTTTATCAATCCCAATGATGTTCAAACATCCCCATTGTCCAAGATCTTTTAACTGAGCATAATACCAAAAAAAAAAAAAAAAAAAAAATCCCCGAAACCCATAATGGCACAGAATACATACTCACACTGCAAAAGATGGCATGGGGCATAGCAAAGAAATATTCAACCAATACAAGATTTAAAACAACTAGGGCAAACATTAAAAACTCTGTAGCTTCAAGTCCAACAACTCTAGCCAGTGACAAATTTCCAAGTCCAATAATTCTAACCAGCAACAAGTTCTGGAGTTCCAATTCCACCCCTCCAGTTAGGCTACTAACAGTCCTGGAAAACTTCATCAGGGACTGGCAGCTTTCCTTAGCAGCCATCTTGTGGTCCTGGCATCTCCACTGGGTCTCCACTGCAATCCACAGTTCATCTTCATGGCCCCATGGGGTCTCCATACAGGCATCCAGCAAACCTGCTTCTCACTGCCCATGGCCATTTCCAAAACACAAGACAGTGTTGCAAACTCAATGACCCACTTTTTCTTGCATTTCTTATACTCCACAACACCAGGTAGGGTGCCAATTTGTTAATCCAGGGGGGAATAAACAGACTTTGAAGAACAGGACACTCCTTGAGCACTCAGGCCCTTCAAAAGAGTCTACATTCTTCCTGTTACCCTAGTGCAGGTCAGCTGGCCCAATCTCAATGGTTGTAATCACCCAAGCAATTTACAGGTGAACAGGCAGCAGTTTAGGCCCAAAGATTTCATTTTTTCTGTTCACACCCTCTGTTCATACCAGTCCATTTCTATGCAAAGCAACCCTGCACATCTTCTCAGGAGATGGGCATAACAATAAGCTTCTCACATAAATTGCTAGCCCAGTCCAAGCAAAGCTCTTTCTCACCTTTGTAAGCCAAACCTCACAGTCCATAGTTCTTACTGCATTCAGGTCTTTCAACTCTGACCAGAATAGTCCATCAAGCTGTACTTACAGCGCTGCCAAGGTTTCAAATCCTTCCACATTCTTCTTGAAAATCTGCTCCAAAAGGCCAAAGCCACACAGTCAGGTGTCTAGCAGAATTCCCACTCCTCAGTATCACTTTACTGTTGCAGTCAGGTTCTCATTGCTGGTAGAAATCACCCAACCAAGAGCAGCTTGCTGGGTGGTGGTGGGGGGGAGAGGCTTACAGGCTTGAGGGGAAGCTCCATGATGGCAGGGAAAACTATGGCATGAGCAGAGGGTGGCCATCACTCCCTGGTCAACACAAGGTGAACCATAGCAACAGGAGAGTGTGCCAAACACTGGCAAGGGGAAACTGGCTGTAACATTCATAAGCCCGCCCCCAACAATACGCTGCCTCCAGGAGGTGTTAATTCCCAAATCTCCACCAGCTGGGAACCTAGCATTCAGAACACCTAAGTTTATGGGGGACACCTGAATCAAACTACCACAGGCTGCTCTCCCAGATCCCCTCTGATTTCTGATCCCAGATGACAGGAGGCAACTAGAGGTACAGGCTCACACTGTCCATCTCTTTATTTGCCTGTAATTTTCTTCCTAGAAATGTCCCTTATTGGCCTCCAGGACCTCTGTCTAGCCTCAGAAAACCATGTGGAGATCAGGGACATTGACTCCTGGCCCAGCTTTGGTCCCAGTCTGTTCACCTCGGTAAATTGCTGCTTCTTTAGCGTCTCTTCTGGCTCCAGTTCCAGCGGAACACTATCACTTCCTATCCAGCCAGCTTTGTCCTCCGCTTCCCTAGACCCTCTGTGCAACCTTATTTGCACCCCTCATGACCTGTGAGGTCCAAATCTCCCCAGGTCTCAATTCCTCCTCTACAAACAGCTGCGCACACCTGGAGTACAGGAGAAGTGACAACTCACTGTGCCTCAGTTCATCGAGACTGGGATTGGCGCTGACGATGGCAATGGTGATGGTGATGGTGGTGGTCGTGATGCTGGTTGTGGTAGTTTGAATGTATGGCCCAATAGATTCGGGTATTTTATTAAAACCGTGCTTATAATTTGAGCCTCTAGCAGACAGATCCTGGTACAGGGGGTGTGTCACTGGGGGAAAGATCTGAGTCCAGCCCTACTAGGTGTGAAAAGAGCAGTTTGAGCTCTGACAGTTCATGCTTGCTTCTGGTGCTGGCTGTTGGTGGTGTCCCTGTGCTTGGGTCTATGGAACTGAGCCAGCTTCTTCAGCCATTGACGCTGTCCCCCTGGAATTTGAAAGCCTGTAATAAACTCGTTCCCCCCATAAGCTGCTTTTGGTCGGGTGTTTGTCTAGCGACCCGAAGCTGTCTGCAATAGTGGCAGTGGTGTTTACAGTAGTTGTGGTAGTAGTAATGCTGGTGGTGATGGTGACAATGACGATAGTTTTGGTGACGGTGGTGGTGACGGTGGTGGTGGTGATGGTAACCATGGAGCTAATGGTGATGATGATGGTGATGGGATGATAATAGTGAATCTGTACCTAATAACTTGTAGATCAGTCCAGAAGGTCTCCCTTTCCCTGTACACACACACGCACACACACACACACACACGCACACACACACAGTGCATTTACACCAGTTATGTTACACATGGGCTCAGCTTGTGTTGCCACCCGCTTGTGTTTAAAAGTCATCCTTGCCAGGTCAGCTTCCACACGCCTATTTCTGGTCTCCCTTTGCTGGTCCATGATGCGCAGACTGGGAAGTGCTCCATCCAGCTCTAGGAACCACCTTGGGGCTACTCACCCTTTTCCAGTGCTCACCACTCTCTGAAGATATTACCCAGTCCACCTGACAAGCATTGTACAGAGCGGCCACTACGTGCCAGGCACAGAACCAGGCGACCGCTGCAATGGTGATGTTGAAGACAAAGGAGTAAGAGGAAGATGAGGAAGACAAGAAAGGAAGAAGAAGATGCAGAATCAAAAAGAGAAGAGGAGGGCTGGAGAGATGGCTTAGTGGTTAAGGTGGTTGCCTGCGAAGCCAAAGGACCCAGGTTCGATTCTCCCAGGACCCACGTAAGCCAGATGCACAAGGGGGTGCATGCGTCTGGAGTTTGTTTGCAGTGGCTGGAGTCCCTGGCATGCCCAATCTCTCTCTCACACAAATAAATAAATAAATAAATAAATAAATAAATAAATAAATAAATAAGAGAAGAGGAAGAAGAAAGACAAAGGAAGAGAAAAAGTAGAGGAGGAAAGAAGCAAGAAGGGGAAAGGAGGAGAGAATGTAAGAGGGGAGGGAGGAACACTCCTTTACTGAGCATTTACTCTGTGTCAGGTGCCATCTTGAGTGCTTCTCATATGGGGCCTCATTTACATATGTGTATATGACAGATCTATTAACTCCTCAGAAAACCTCAGTGAGGGGCAGTCACCATCCTGTTTCATAACTGAACTATCTGGGCTATGGTCTCTAAGAAGCACAGCTAACCAGTGAACGCAAGTCATGACCACCTGAAGAGCCCAGACTCCCAGCCCCTGTGGTAGGACAGCACACACGTCTCTTGTGATGATGGCTCCCATTTTCAGCAGAGGAGGCAGGTGGCAAGCAGGTATGCAGAGGCATGTCTTGATGGTACAGAACCAAGAGTTTCGAGGGGACCAGACCCATCTCTGCATGTCAGGCAGGGGCTCAAGGGCTAATTTAAGACCTGGGATACCAAGAAGGCTAGCTACTCAAAACTAGGTGGAAGAGCATCCAGTGAAGAGAAAGATGTGAGTCACCACCCGCTGCCCTCCTAGACTCAGACTCAGCCCAGGGAGAAGCCATAAGGGACAGTGTTGGGAAGGCTGATGAAATTCAGTGCTGACTTTGTTCTGGATGATGGATTCCACTTGGTAGGAGAAGCTCTGAGTTCTTAGTAAATCCACACTGAGGTATACAGGGCCACGATGCCACTACTGACTCCCACCTACTCAAGCGTGTACGGACAGGTGTGTTTGGTGAATGTGCTAGAGTGTGCAAGAATGAGAAGGCAAATTTGGCAAAGTGCAAACAATGAGTGTGTTACGCTTTTTGTTGCTGTGACAAAATACCTGACACAAACAACTTGAGGGAGGGATTTCTTTTGGCTCATGGTTTAAGGGTTTTCAGTCCCTTCGGGTAGAACGTGCATGGCAGAGCAGAGCAGCTCAGCTGATGGGTCCAGGAAGCAGAGAGAAAGATCGTCTGTGTTAGTGGGCTCTCTCATTCCCACCTTTTACTCCTTCTAGTCCTGGCCTGTGGGCTGGTGGTGCTCACAGCCAGGGCAGGTCTTTGCCCCTTAGCTCATCCCCTCTAGAAACACCCACATAGACACACCAGAAGTACGCTTTACTAAGCTCCTGGGCACTTCTCATCCTATCAAGTTGACAGTGAAGACTAACCATCATAGGAAGTGAAATTGGAATATAGATATGTGGGAGTTCTGTGTGCTACTCTTGGGACTTTTCAGTAACTATGAAATTACATCAAAATCAAAAGTTACCAAAAATATACTCACTTAAAACAACAGCCTCCTAATTGTAAAATTTTGTAAAAACCAAGCAAAACCCATAAAATATGTTACAGTGATTGACCATGAGGAGTAAGTGGGAAGGGAAGATAAAAGTTTTTGAAAATCAAGGGTAGGGTGCTGGAGAGATGGCTCAGCAGTTAAGGTGTTTACCTGCAAAGCCCAGTGACTAGAGCTTGATTCCTTATATCCACGTAAAGCCAGAGGCACAAGATCGTGCACCTGGAGTTTGTTTGCAGTGGCTGGAGGCCCTGGCATGCCTATTTTCTCTCTGTCTCAGTTTGTAAATGAATTAATTAAAAAAAATCAAGGGAGAGCATGGTGGAGCACACCTCAGGAGTATCACTGTGAGTTCGAGTCTAGCCTGGGACTACAGAGTGAGTTCCAAGTCAGTCTGGGCTACAGTGAGACTCCACGTAAAAAAAAAAACAAACAACAAACAAACAAACAAAAAATCAAAGGGGATACCAATAGAGTAACACAGAGAATGAGGGCAGAGACAGTTAAAAGGAGAAAGAAGAGGGGAGAAGGAAGAAAGGAAAGAAGGAAAGGAGAGGCAAGAGGGAAGGGCATACTGAGTTTCCACAGGCTCTTACTTGAGTGCACTCCTGACTTTATTTACAGAATGGTGACTTTAAAATCTGTAAACAGGACTGGAGAAATGGCTCAGCAGTTAGAGGTGCTTGCTCATAAAGCCTGGTGGCCTGGGTTCAATTCCCTAGTACCCATGCAAAGCCAGATGCACAAGGTGGTGCATGCATCTAGAGTTCATTTGTAGCGGCAGAAGGCCACGGTACACCATATAGTCTCTCTCTCTCAAATAAATAATTTTTTTTTGAGGTAGGGTCTCATTCTAGCTCAGGCTGACCTGGAATTCACTATGTAATCTCAGGGTGGCCTATGAACATGGTGATCCTCCTACCTCCGCCTCCTGAGTGCTGGGATTAAAGGCGTGCACCACCATGCCTGGCCCAAATTTTTTAATTTAAAAGAAAACTAAAATCTGCATCCAGCTTGGTCACATAAGCTCAGACAAATCTGCATTTAGAATCGCTTGGCCCTCCCACCATTAACCCACTCATCCAAATTCATCTTTCCCTGCCTTCCCAGCCTCATGGTTAGTATCAATGATCAGCTTGATTGGATCTAGAATCACCTAGGAAACAAATGTTTGGGCATGTCTGTGAGGGAGTTTCTAGATTAGATTAACTGAGGTAGGAAGACCATGCTAAATGTGGGTAACTCATCATATTTACTCCCCATTACCTTCCCTTGTCCCCCTACCCTCCCACTGAATCCCTTCTTCTTCCCAACAACTCCCACTTTTACTTTGATGTCTTTTGATTTTTTGTGACCCACTGAGTTTAATTAGGGTTGCCTGCCTGAGCATGGGTGCAGGTTATTCAAGGACAACCTACCAGTGGCTGTGCCGCTGAGGAAAATGTCTTACCTTTCTCCAGCAACCATTAACTTCCAATAACTCCTCAGGGAGTTTTTGTTTTTGAGATAGACTCTTGCCATGTTGCCCAGGCTGGCCCTGAGTCCCTGAGTTCAAGAGATCCTTCTGACCCAGTCTGTTGAGTAGCTAGGACCACAGGTATGTGTCCCTGTACTTGGCCGTCTGATTTTTTTCATGGTGTTATCGCCTCGCTCAGCTTCGTCAGGAAAGGGCTGGAGAGATGGCTTAGCAGTTAAGGTGTTTGCCTGTGAAGCCTTAAGGACCCAGTTCGACTCTCCAGGTCCCACGTGAGCCAGATGCACAAGGGAGCGCACGCGTCTGGAGTTCATTTGCAGTGGCTAGAGGCCCTGGCGCACCCATTCTCTCCCTCCCTCCCTCTCTCCTTCCTTTCCGCTTTCTGTTTCTAATAAATAAAATTTAAAAATTTTAAAGAAAGGTCTTTGGAAGGTGGCAAGGCCATCTCAGGTCCCTGTCCTACATTCCTTGGTCAGTTTACAAAGATGGATGAATTGCAGAGAGTTTAATATATATCTGATCAATTAACTGGCTTTCCTTTCTTCTTCTTCTTCTTCTTTTTTTTTTTTTTTTTTTTGATGTAGGCTTTCACTCTGGTCCAGGCTGATCTAGAATTAACTATGTATTCTCAGGGTGGCCTCGAACTCACAGACGATCCTCCAACCTCTGCCTCCCAAGTACTGGGATTAAAGGCAAGCACCACCACACCAGGCCATTTCTTCTTTTTTTCAAAAAAAATATTTTATTTTTATTTACTTATTTGAGAGAGGGAGGGAGGAAGAAAGAGAGAGAGAGAATGGGCATGCCAGGGCTTTCAGACACTGCAAACAAACTCCAGAGGCATGTGCCACCTTGTGCATCTGGCTTACGTGAGTACTGGGGAACTGAACCGAGGTCCTTTGGCTTTGCAGGCAAGCGCCTTAAGCTCTAAGTCATCTCTCCAGCCCTTTCTTTCTTTCTTTTTTTTAAAAAAATTTATTTATTTGTGTGTGTGTTTCCAAGTGTCTTGCTGCTACAAACAAATGCTTATCTGGCTGTACAAGGGTAGGCTGGGGAACTGAACCCAGACTGGTAGATTTTAACTGTTGAGCTCTCTAGCTCTAGTTTTCCTTATAATCAATTAAATCCAAAGAAATTCTCCTGTTCTCCTGACCCTGACACTAGAAAAGATCACAGGGACATGAAGTGGATGCTTGACTCGTTCCTTGGGCCCCATGGTTAGTGGCTATTATGATCTCTCAGATTTCAGACATGTATACTGGAGAAACGGAGGGTCAGCTCTGGGTGGTTATGAACATTCACGCTTCTCACAGAAAGTTTTCTGAAAGAAATAGCATTGCTTTGAGAATATACTTCTATAAATGTTGCAAAATTCAGCCTAGGTCCAAACACACTCCTTCTCATTTATTGCCTTGTAGGATAATGGTCTCCTTTCTCAGCCCAAGACACACAGTTTTGATACCATAGCAAACATCACTTGAGCCAATTTCTAGTAGCTTCCAAACAAGTGTAGTGCCTGAGGTACTGTCCAAACAAGGAAGGGGGTGGGTGAGTAAGCCTTCTAAGGTCATTTACATGAGGAAGGTCATAGTGGCTAAACACCTCACAGCCCCAGTCCCATGTATTGAATTCCCCCTTTCGATATTTCATCATTTCAGCACATAAAGGAGAGAATGATGTCATGCCTCATAAATGACAAAGTCGCCCTTTGGAGAGCGACACCAAACATGGGCAGTGTGCCTAAGCCAAGTTTGCTCGGGCAAATACTCAGCTCTCTGTTGTTGAACTAGTCTTCTGAGATGTTGGTTCCCGCACAGGTTTCGTGGAGGTTTTGACCTGTGCACTTGGCTTCTTTGAAGTTTTGAACTTCAAAGCTCTGTGGGAGGCCGCACAAGATACACATGCCTGAGTCTCTGTACGATGGGGACAGGTTTCAAACATTCAGACCTTCTCAAAACGGGAATGATGTGAACAAGGACCACTTACTGTGGGTGGATTTCTTTTTGTTTTTGGCTGTAATATATACTTCCTGTGATGATATTAACCAATGTCCTCTTGTCTGTGTCTTGGAGGTATTGGTAAACAGAGTGTGCCAATTCCCTGTTAAGGGTTGTGGCTTCTCCATCTGCATTATAACATGGCTGATCCCTCTCAGACAGGCCCCCTGTGTGAGCTGTTTGTCCAGCACATTGTATTTTTCCTGTTAATTCACAAGTTTTTCTTTGGTTCCATTGCACATTGGGACATTAACTGGCTGTCCATAGATGTGGAGTGAATTCAAGGGTGTTTAGACTCATCAGAAGTTCTGCTCTAAGGAAGTCATTTACAAAGCCCCACGTCAACACCTTCCACAGACTCAGCAATCACCAAAGAGGAAAGAGCCCAAAGATTCCCTAGTCCACACTTCTCCCACATGACTTCGTGGCTTCCACTGCCACCACCACTGCAGTCTTCGGGGACACAGGTAAGAGGCATAGCTGCGATTAAAACTACCATCTTGACTCTTCTCCCCGTCTTTCTGCTGAAAAACCAACTGTAATTAGAACAATTCCAGGCTACTTGAAATCCCCATGCAGCCATCGAGACCCCTGGAATGGAAGCTGTGCAAAGATACAGGTCTCACAGGGGCGGGGGGCCATGGCTGGAAGTTGGGGTGGGGAGAAAGCAGAGGGACATCTGCTGTGGCTACCTGGAAACAGAGCGTGGGTGGCACTGTCCTCACCCACCTGCCCTCTCTTCCACGGTGGTTTCTCTGGCGTGCCAGAGACACGTTGACTGCGACACTGAGATAAATGGAGATGGGGAGATGGCTCAGTGAGTCAAGTGCTGACCATGCAAGCATGAGGACCTGAGTTTGGATCCCTGGCACCCATGTAAGCACCCATCATGGTGGCACATGTCTATAATCCTAGCACTGGGAATACAGAGGCATGAGGATTCCCAGGACTTACTGGCTAGCTAGTCTAGCTGAATCTGTGAGCTCTAGATTCAATGAGAGAACCTATCTCAAAACAAATAAGGTGGGGAGCAACTGAAGAAGACACCTGACTGCAACCTCTGGGCCTCCACACACAGACACACAGACACTCACACACGCACACACACACGTGTGTACACATATGTGCATGCACCCACAAACATACATGTGCCTCCAAACATATGCATAAACACCACACACACACACACACAATATCTTCTGCCCCCATTTTTAAAAAAAATTACTTTATTTAATTATTTGAAAGAGAGGGAGGGAGAGATAGAAAGAGAGAGGAAGATGCAAATAGAGAACAAGCACACCAGGGCCTCCAGCCACTGCAAATGAACTCCAGAGGCATGTGCCACTTTGTGCATTTGGCTTACATGGGTGCTGGGGAATCAAACATGGGTCCTTAGGCTTCACAGGCAAGCGCCTTAACCTCTAAGCTATCTCCCCAGCCCCTGCCCCCAGCTTTTGACTAGGTCTAAACTAATAGCTCATCGAGTAGCTTTCTAAATCCATGAGTGATTCTGTTCAGTTGAAGGTCTAAGATACTCCAGACCCTGTCCTGAGAGTAAGGGGTATAATATCTACTCCCAGGAGTCAGCACAGGAGACAGTGGCCACAGAAAAATTCTGCACAGGGCAGGGGACATTAACAGCCTAGGGTAGTGACAGAATCGTATGCCGAAGAGTCACGGGCCCTGTATTGGATCCCCAACCACGTCCCCCCCCAGACCCTAAACAAATACAAAACTAATGCCTAGCTTATCTACAATTCACATTTGATTGCATTTCATGTATTCTTTTTTCTGGCTCTGGAGACCGTAAGTAGCTGGACAAACATGATTAAGGAGAGAAAAGAGCCCTCAGAGGCTCCAGCCCAAAGCTCCTTGAGGCGTTAATAAAATTGGGGTGGAATCCCTGGGAATGGAATCACGTTTACAATGTATTTCTTCAAGAAAAGTTCTTTCCTGAGATTTTGAATATATCACATTCAAATGACCTAGTCATGCAAAATTTTGTGTGGAAAGAATGCATAAAGAATGGCCAAAAGTTTTTTTGAGTGTATGTGTGTGTGGGGGGGGAACAGTAGTGAAAGGCTATAGGATGGATTTCTAAGCTATGCTAATTAAAATAACAAGTAACTTAGAAGAATAAATTCAGGGTCTGGAGACATGACCTAACAGTTAAAAGCTCTTGCTTGCAAAGCCTGCTGGCCTGGGTTCAATTCCCCAGTACCCATGTAAAGCTAGATGCAGAAAAGCGCAGCATGCATCTAGAGTTTGCAGTGGCAAGAGGTCCTGGTGCACCTGGTCTCTCTGTCTCTATCTCTCTGTCTGCTCATAAGTAAGTAAGCAAGATATTTAAAAAAGAACAAGTTTAGAAATAAGCCAAAGGAATTGAGTATCTGACAGAAGGTGGTGTGTCAAATACACTTAGAAAAAATATTTAACAGTTTTGAGATGACTAACTCACCCTATGGAAGAAAGGAAAAAAAAAAAACCTACTAGAGCCCTACCTTACCTTAAAAACATCTTTTAAAAAGGCTAAAGACTCATTGATTTTAAGTGCACCTGATGAGAACATAAGTAAATACTGTCATTATGTAGGTATGAGGAAGAACTTTCTAATCCACTCTCTAAAATACCAATATTTGAGTCAGTGTGGTAGCTCTTGTCAGCCATCCCAACATTCAGGAGACTGAAGCATGAAAATTGCTGAGGTTGAGGTCAGCTGGGCTACATGGTGAGAATGAGTCCCAGGTCAGCCTGGGCTACAGTGAGACCCTTTCGTAAAAAAGAAGATAGCAGGCCGACAATGGAACTCAGTAGAGTGCTTGCCTAGCATGTGTGAGGGCCTGAGTTCCATCCCTAGCACAAAAAATATACAATAAAGTGCCAACACTTAAATACATGAATATCTGTACTTAATGGATATAAAAATGCCATCATCAAGGTTAAAAGCAGGTGACAAATATAGTTCCCAAAAGCATAAGAATCGTTGGTTAAATGATACAAATGGGTCCCATAAACCAGGAAGAGAAGAAATGTGGGATTATGTTAACTTTCCGCTGTGAGCCTCCCTCCGTCTTTTGCAACGTGCACAGGCTCTATGCACCTATATCCCTGCACCTGAGAGGAACAAGAGCACACGGCCATGCAAAGCTTGGCCATGCATTCCAGAAAAGCGGCACTCAACACAGCCGAAACGGAGGAACAACTCTAACGTCCATCAGGTGACAAGCGAGCAAGTAAAATGTTACCTATGGGCCCAACAGGGTGGTTATTTGACCTGAAGAAGAAATGTACCAGCTGTGGTGGTGCTGTCCTGAAATCTCAGCATTTTCACCCTGAGGAAGGAGGAGCATGAGTTTAAGGCCAAACGAGCTTGTCTGTGAGACCCTAACTCAGAAGAAAGAGAAAGAAGAGGAGAGAGAGAAGGAGGTGGGTGGGGGGAGGTTAATGAAATACAGATTCATGGGTCAGTGTTTTTTTTTTTTTTTTCTTTGTTTTGTTTTTGTTTTTTTGAGGTACTCTGTCACTCCAAGCTGGCCTCAGACTCACAGTGATCCTCCTACTTCAGCCTCAGGAGTGCTGGCATTAAAGGCATGGGCCACCATGCTTGGCTATGGGTGAGTTTTAAAAGCATTACATTTGGTGAAGGAAGCCAAACACAAAAGACCACATATACTCTAAATCCCTTTTATATGAAATGCCCAGAATAGGCAAATTCATAGGGATAGACAGCAGGTTGCCTAGGGCAGGAGGAGTGATTGCTAATGGGTGCAAAGTTTCTTTTTAGAGGGATAAAAATATTCTAAAATAGACCGTGGTGCTGATGCATAACTCTATAAATAAACCACTGAATTGTATGCTCTGAATGGGTGAATCATGACACTTCAATGAGGCTGGTAAAATTCTATTTATGTGTTCTGAGGCATAGAAAAATCTTTGTAAAGTATGTTTAGTCAAAATGTTAATAGTTCTATCTTAATAAGTGGGATTCTGTTAAATTTCCATTTTTAAGATTCCTGCTCTCTCTGCAGCATGCAAAGATTGTATCTATACATAATCAGAGAAACTGGACAGACCTCTTATCTGCACCAAGAATTTTTTGTTTGTTTGTTTGTTTGTTTCGAGATAGGGTCTTACTCTAGTCCAGGCTGACCTGGAATTCACTATGTAATTTCAGGGTGGCCTTGAACTCACAGTGATCCTCCTACCTCTGCCTCCCGAGTGCTAGGATTAAAGGCGTGTGCCACCACGCCCAGCTCCAAGAATATTTTTTTGTTTTTGTTTTTTTTTTCAAGGTAGGATTTCACTCTAGCTCATGCTGTCCTGGAATTAACTATGTAGTCTCAGGGTGGCCTTGAACTCATGGCGATTCTCCTACCTCTGTCTCCCGAGTGCTGAGATTAAAGGCGTGTGCCACCACTCCCAGGTCCTCCAAGAATGTTTTTTAAACATTCAAGTCCAAAGGCCCTCCTAGGGTGGGTGGGTTTCGCCCCATGCCACAACAGGCATATTAAGATGTACCCAGGCTCCATAGTAACCGTGCCACTTTCCATGGAAGTATAGGAAATGATGTTTCTAATTTTGCTTTTGGAATTATTAGCTATGAATAATCCATTTATAATCGACTATGCTTGTCTCGGCAGTTGTTGTCATGCAAATTTAAGAATTTATACAAGGGACAGAATAGGTCACCTGCAAATAGCCTTCCAATGGGAAGAGACTTATGAGTTATAAATAAACTAATGTCGGTATAGTGCTACGTTTCATGGATATTATACATTAATTTCATCTTTCAGGTGTGCTGGGTTGGAACCAGGACCTTCTACACGCTGACGAGTGTTCTCCCACTGAGCCACACCCCCAGCCCAAGTTTTGTTTTTGAAACTTGAAAAATTATTTCTTTGTGTGTGTGTGTGTGTTTGTGTACATGCATATAAGTGCGAGTGCAGGCATGTGCATGCCATGACATATGTGTGGAGATCGGAGGACACTTTTCTAGCTCATCTGTGCTCATCCGAGGCAGGGTTTCTCGCTGTGATCTTCTTGGTCATACTCGCTATGAGCTTCTGGGAAATTTTCTTGTCTCTGCCTCCCACCTTGCTTCAGCATCAGTGTGATTACAGAGGAGTCTGTGGATTTGACTCAGGTACTCCAGCTTGACCAATGAGTGCCTTATCCACCGAGCTAGCTCCCCAGCCATTTTATTATATATAATACACACATATATGTATATATTTTCAAAGTACCTTTTTTCTTTCTTTCTTTTTTTTTTCCTTTTTTTTTTTTTGGTTTTTCGAGGTAAGGTCTCTCTCTCTCTAACTCAGGCTGACCTGGAATTCACTATGTAGTCTCAGGGTGGCCTTGAACTCACTACGATCCTCCTACCTCTGCCTCCCGAGTGCTGGGATTAAAGGCATGCACCACCACACCCGGCTCCAAAGTAACTTTTTTTTTTTTTTTTAAGACAATTGCTCTCTTTTAAAAAAAATATTTTTATTTTTATTTATTTATTTGAGAGAGAGAGAATGAGGCAGAGGAAGAGAGAGAGAAAAAGATGGGCACTCCAGGGCCTCTAGCCACTACAAATGAACTCCAGATGCACGTGCTACCTGGTTAACGTGGGTTCTGAGGAATTGAACTGAGGTCTTTTGGCTTTGTAGGCAAGTGCCTTAACTGCTAAGTCATCTCTCCAGCCCTCAAAATATTTTTTATTTACTTATTTGGTTTTTCTTTTCTATTTTGGTTTTTCAAGGTAGGGTCTTGCTCCAGCCTGGGCTGACCTGTAATTCACTCGGTAGTTTCAGGGTGGCCTTGAACTCACAGCGATCCTCCTACCCCTGCCTTCCCAAGTGCTGGGATTAAAGGCATGCTCCATCATGCCCGGCTTATTTATTTGAGAGAGAAGGAGGCAGATAGAGAGAGAGAGAGAGAGAGAGAGAGAGAGAGAGAGAAATGGGCGTGCTAGGGCCTTCAGCTGCTGCAAATGAACTCCAGATGCATGCACCACTTTGTACATCTGGCTTTATGTGGGTACTGGGGAATCAAACCTGGGTTCTTTGGCTTTTCTGGCAAGTGTCTTAACTGCTGAGGCATCTCTCCAGCCCTAATATTTAAATTAAGAACTTTATAGTATGACTATTTTGATTATTGGTCATATGCCCATTGAGCCATGCTCTTATGCTCCCTCTCCCCCACCCCTGTTCCACTGAGGCCCTCCTGAGTGGGGCCATCAGTACTCACTGTGGGGTCATGCACAGTGCACAGTTAGTCTCTGTGTGGGGGACAATGCTTGAGAATACACCTTCTCACCGCGGGTCAATTCCCTCTCTCTCTCTTTCTCGCACACGTGCGTTTGTGTGCATGTGTGTGTGATTAAAAACAAATGTCAGGGCCGGAGGGATGGCTTAGCTGTTGAGGCATTTGCCTGAAAAGCCAAAGGACCAGGTTCGATTCCCCAGGACCCATGTTAGCCAGATGCACAAGGGGGGGGGTGCAAGAGTCTGTAGTTCCTTTGCAGTGGCTGGAGGCCCTGGCACGCCCATTCTCTCTCTATTCCTCTTTCTCTGTCAAAAAAAAAAAAAAAAAAAAATATATATATATATATATATATATATATATATATATACACACACACACACAAATGCCAGGTGCTTGAGCTACTTTTTACATACTGCTTACATGGGTGGCTTGGGAATTGAACCCTGGGACAACAGACTTTGTAAGCACCTTTAACCACTGAGCCATCTTCCCAGTCTTTTGTGCATCTGTTGCTGTTTTTTCAGTTTTCCCCTCTGAAGCAGGATCTTACCTGAAATTCACTCTGTAGCCCAGGCTGGCCATGAACTCATGGGTAATCCTCTTATCTCAGCCTTCTGAGTGCTAGGATTAAAGGCATGTACCACCACACCTGGCCTCTTGTTTTGTTTTCAATATTTTATTTATTTAGTTAGTTGAGAGAGAGAGAGAGAGGGAGAGAATGAGTACACGAGGGCCTCTAGCCACTGCAAACAAACTCCAGATGCATGTGCCTCCTTGTGCATCTGGCTTTACATGGGCACTGGGGAATCGAACCTGGGTCATCTCTCCAGAAACCCCCCCCCCCTTTTTTGAGGTAGGGTCTCACCCTAGCCCAGGCTGACCTGGAATTCACTATATAGTCTCAGGCTGGTTTTGAACTCATAGTGATCCTCCTACCTCAGCGTCCCAAGTGCTAAGGTTAAAGGTGTGCACCACCATGCCTGGCTGTTTTGTTTTTAGTAAGAGAAACCTTGCATCAAATTTTGGCTCCAAAGTGGTGCAATGTGAAAATTTAAACTGTGCAGCAATGACCCATTTCTGCTAGTGTCAAAAAGTCCATGAATAGGCCAATTCGGACATTTGTTGCAGTTTCTTAGTTTCAGTTATAGAGGATACATTATTTCTCTCCTCCCCTTATCAGCTCTCTCCTTTCTCTTGGTGGTGCTGGGGATTGAACCCTGGGCTTTGCTGGGCAAGCATTCTACCACTAAGCCATAGCCTCAGCCTTAGGCTAAATTTTTGTCACAAAGACAGAGAATAACCTGATTGCTTCTATTAAGATAATAAACTGAATGGATTTCCCTGGATTGCTTTAAAACATACCTACAGGTTCCTGTGTTCGTCAGCTTCTGTTACTGTAGCAAACTCCTGAGCCAATCAATGTATAAAAGTGTGGGCTTGTTTTGGCTCACAGTTTCAGAGGTTTCAGCCCATGGTCAGTTGGCCCAGTTGCTTTGGGACCTGTGGTAGGGCATCCCATCATTGCAGGGTGCTTGGTGAAGCATTTACACACACACACACACACACACACACACACACACACACACCCTGGGAATGGAGCTGAGGCAGGCTTGACTCTCATCTCAAAGATAAAGACAGATAGCACAGGAGTATGGACAATGGGGCTGGATGGTCTGGGTTGGAATTGTGGTTTTGCCTTTGTGCCTCAGTTTTCTCATCCATGAAATAAGGGGGTGAAGGAAAATACCTTCACCCTGGGCTATGTGAGTACTCCAGGCATAAATGTTAAGTACCTCAATGTCTGTCCACCTTACAGTAAGTAGACGTGTGTATTTTCTGTCCCTTGGTTCCAGTGACCCTGAACTCATTAAAAAAAAAGCTGGGTGTTGTGACATACGCCTTTAATTCCAGCAGTGGGTACTGGGGAACTGAACTTAGGAGGATCTCTGTGAGTTCGAGGTCACCCTGAGACTGTGTAGTGAATTCCAGGTCAGCCTGGACTAGAGTGAGACCTTACCTTTAAAAACCTATGTATGCAGAGAGGAAGAGTTTATTTGGATCACAGTCTGAGAGGATAAGGGCCATGATGGTGTGAAGGCGTAACAGAATTCATAGTGGCTTGTGGCTGTGGTGGCAGAAACACAAGGCTTCTCATTTACATCTTTGCAGATCAGGAAACAGACTTCCGGAACTGGGGCCATGTATAACCCTGTAGCCCCACCTCTACAGCCCTATGTTGGCTAGCTGGGCCCCAGATCCAAAGGTTCCACAACCTCTCAAAACAGTATCACCAACTGGGGACCAAGAGTTCAAACACATGAGCTTGTGGGGGACATGTCACATGTGAAGCAGGGTACCCTGACAACTGCTCTGGTGGCAGAAGACATGATCCTCCTCTACTTGTGGTTGAGAAAGCTACAGAGGCAAAGCAGTGTACCCCAGGTCAGACCGCCAGAGAGGCGCGGTGGTCACATGCGCACAGTTTCAGGTACCTAGCCTGTCTCTCATGAATCTTGTGGAGCAACCCTTCCCCCCACATTTCAATTTAGCCAAACACTGACATGCACAAGAAACTCTAGCTTTCCTGTTGTATATACATGTTCCCACCTCCTCCACCTCCTCTTTCCCTTTGAAATTCCATGCTAGATTCTCAAGTGCTAGAGAGTGAAAACAAAACAAACAAAACGAAACACCAGGCTCAGACAGAGGTTCATGTGCCTTCTGGCCAAGTAACCCATCAAGACAATGGCATGAAGCCATTTACCTCTAACACTTGCAGATGTCAGACTCTGACATGTCTGGGGAGGATAGTAAGGAGGGAAAGTAGGCAGACTGGGTTGATGCTGAGATTGTCATCAGCGTGCAATTGGAACCCATGGGGGCGGGGGGATGGAAGAGAGGTACTTCGAAGCTCTTCCTCTATATGAGGGACAGACCATAAAGGTTTTAGCTTTCATGGCTTTTTTGCTCTCACATGCTGGGAACTCCTTATTCCTTCTGGAACCATTTCAGATCTGTGTTCTGATCTCTGTGAATTCCTGAGGTTGCAGTCGTATGACCTAAATGACACTCTAAGAGCCTTAAAACAAATGTACAAACAAAAAGTTTCAGCGGGCACAGGCCCTAGGGATTGTGGGAAGTTCATGCCGGTGCTGACAGACATCACCAGCACCCTCGACAGGCTGATGAGAAGGAGCAGGTATTGTTTTGCAACATTAATTTTTTAAAATTATATTTATTTATTTTTCTTTTCTTTCTTTTTCTTCTTTTTTGAGGTAGGGTCTCACTGTAGCCATATTTATTTTTATTTATTTATTTGCAAGCATAGAGAGATAGAAGACAGATGCAGAGAGAATGGGTGTATCAGGGTCTCTAGCCACTGCAAATGGACTCCAGACGCATGCAGCACTTCGTGCATCTGGCTTTTTGTGGGTACTGGAGAACTGAACTTAGATCATTAGGTTCTATGGGCAAGCGCCTTAACCACTGAGACATCTCTCCAGCCCTGCAACTTTATGTTTTTGTCTGTGAAACAAAACAAAACAAAACAAAAAAGGTACAGACCTTTTTTTTTTTTTGGTTGCAATAACTCACCTGTCAGGACACAAAGCAATTCCACGAAGGGGTAACCACACCCAACCTCTTATTTGCAATAATTACCAAATGTTCTTGGCATCTTCAAGGGCATGGCTGTAGAAAGAGGAGGGAGGAAGAAGAATAGGCACAGACATTCATTGTGTGCACTAAGTACTTCCGTTCACGTGGTAAAAATCTCAGATGTGATGGCTCCCAACTTTCAGATGCAGAAGTGGAGTTAGGAAGATGAGAGAAGCTACCCAGAATCACATGGCTAGAGAGTGGCAGCACCAAGCTAAGCATAAGCCCTTGCTTCCTTCCCAACAGCACACTGCTTAGTGCAACTTCTTGGCAAAGCTGTGTGGATTATGTGAATTTCTTAATGTTCCAAAGATTTGATTTTACTTGATTTGTGGTGGTTTGAATATTAAATGTCCCCCATATCCCCTCATGTGTTTATGATTAAACCTTAACTAAATCCCTAGCTGGCAGAGCCTTTGTGAGGTACAGGTTTGACGGAAAGAGGTGTGTCGCTGGAGGCTGGTCTTGGTGTGTTAGAAATCAGCCTTGTTTGCTGAACTCAGCTCACTTTCTCTGCTTCCTCACTGCTGGTGTGGAGGTGTGATGCTCGGTGGTCTGCTCCTGCCATGCTTTCCCCACCATGATGAAACTTCCCTTCAAAACTATGAGTGGAAATAAACCCTTTCCTCCATACGTTGCTTCTAGTTGATTGTTTTTGTCCCATTCATGAGAAGGTAATTACTACATTCCCGTTTAGCAGAGGTTAACATTTTTTTTCAAGACACAAAACTGGTCATTGTATTTTTCAAAAACATTTATGTTACATTCAATATTTTGTAGACACCAACAAATTATTCTTAAAATTTTTGGATTGTTCAGTGGCTAAAGGCATTTGCTTGCAAAGCCTGATGGCCTGGGTTTGATTCTCTAGTACCTGTGTAAAGTCAGATGCACAGAGTGGCACATGAGTCTGGAGTTCATTCACAGTGGCAGTAGGCACTGGCATGCCCATACTCACTCTTTCTCTCTCTCTCTCTGCCTCTTTTCTCTCTCTCAAATAAAAAAACAAAGTTTTTCTTCAGGCTGGACATGGTGGCACAAGCCTGTAATTCTAGCACTCAGGAGGCTGAGGTAGGAGAATTCCTGTTAGTTCAAGGGCAGTCTGGACTACAGAGTAAGTTTCAGGCCAGCTGGGCTAAAATGAGACTCTGATTCCAAAAAACAAGAGATTATTTTTTTCAATTTTTTAAAAAATTTTGTTTATTTATTTGAGAGAGACAGAGAGAGAAAGAGGCAGATATAGAGAATGAGTACTCCAGGGCCTCCAGCCACTGCAAACAAACTCCAGATACATGTGCCCCCTTGTGCATTTGGCTTACGTGGGTACTGGGGAATCAAGCCTTAAACTGGGGTCCTTAGGCTTCATAGGCAAGTGCTCAACCACTAAGCCACCTCTCCAGCCCATTTTATTTCAATTTTTATTGACAATTTTGTTGTTTGTTTTTAAAGGTGGGGTCTTGCTTTAGCCCAGACTGACCTGGAATTCACTATGTAGTCTCAGGGTGGCCTCAAACTCACAGTGATCCTCCCATGTCTGCCTTCTTTTGAGTGCTGGGATTAAAAGTGTGCGCCACCACGCCTGGCTTTATTGACAATTTTTATACATGTATATAATGTATTTTGATTATAATTCCTTCCTATTACTTTCTTTTGACCTCCTCTATCCTAAGTTTTAAAAGAACTCCTGGAAAAAGCAGTCCTTGAAAGGGGCTGTAAGGTGCTCATGGGTAAATGGGCCGTAGGAATTCTAGACTGATTTGCCCTTGGCCAACTCACCACCGTGGGACTGAGCAAGGGCATCTCTTTTGCATGGCTGAAGCATGTGGTTAAGGCCTATTTCACATTGTTCTCCTCCTTCTCTTCTTCCTCCTTCTTTGTTTTTTCGAGGTAGGGTCTTGCTCTAATCCAGGCTGACCTGAATTCACTCTATAGTCTCAGGGTGGCCTCGAACTCACAGTGATCCTCCTAACCTCTGCCTCCCGAGTTCTGGGATTAAAGGCGTGCGCCACCACGCCTGGAATGGGGGAGAGTAAGAGCGAGAGAGAATAGACATGCCAGGGCCTCTAGCCACTGCAAATGAACTCCAGATGCATGCACCACCTTGTACATCTGGCTTTATGTGGGTACTGAGGAATCGAACCTGGGCCATCTTTCTGACCCATCTCTCCAGCCCCTGTTCTTGTTTACTTATGGAGCTCTATGTCACTTTGTCGAACGGATAGAACCAGGGAAAACAGTTCTTGTGTCTGTGTTGTACAGGATGAGGACATTTACATGGTCTCAGCTCAAAAAAATTCTGCCATTTTAGATATGTTGAATTAGTGATTGTAACTTGTAGGAAAATATTTAAGAACAGCAGAAGAATCTAATTCAATTAGAATTTGCAGTTGGTTAATTGAAAACTTCAGTTAAAGCAAATCATCATAAAATGTGAAATATGTAACCCCTAGGCATTTTGTTAGACCCTTGAATGTGCCAGAGCCTGTTCATTTGAGCCTTGTGACAGAGTCACACAAAACTTCTGTTTGCTCGGGAGTTACCAACTGGAGGTAAGTCGCTTGTTTTGCCCAGATTCCTACTTCCACATCATTTATGGGTTCTATAAAGACCTCATATTTTCACTGATCACTTTATGATTTTGTTCCTGCCAGCCCTAACACCCCATGCTCTAGTTACATGAATCTTATGTCTTGAAGTACACCAGGCTTATTTTTTACCTCAAGCCCTTTGCACAAGCTGTCCCTCCCAAATCATTGCATGCTGGGATTCCTATATCGTCATTCAGATCATACTTAAGACAACCACAAGGCTGGAGAGATGGCTTAGTGGTTAAAGACACTTGCTTGCAGAACCAGATGTCATGGGTTTAATTCCCCAGTATCCATGTGCAGCCAGAAGCACAAAGTGGAGTTCGTTAACAATGGCAAAAGGCCCTATTGTGCCCATACCCACTCACACTCTCTCTTGTAAATAAATAATTTTATTTATTGTTCTTTATTTATGAGAGAGAGAGACTTGGCATGCCAGGGCCTTAGTCACTGCAAACAAACTCCAGATGCATGTGCCACCTTGTGCGTATGAGCCATCTGTGTGAATGTGTCACCTTGTGCATCTGGCTTACATAAGTTCTGGGGAGTCAAACCTGGGCCCTTAGGCTTTGCACGCAAGTGCCTCAATCACTAAGCCATCTCTCTAGCCCAGTTTTTTTTTTTTTTTAAACACAACTATGAGCTTTGGTCCCTGCAACCTAAAGGAATATACCCAACAAAATCCAGCTGTCTGTCTGTCTGTCTGCCTCTCCTAGAATATGATGGAGCAGGAAGCGTAGGGTCTGGTCTGCCATTTCTACATCTAGAGCAGAACTCAATAAATATCAGCACCTGACAAGCAAACGTTGGGGAGAGACTGGGGAGCTGTGTCAGAAGTGCTCACTGAATGTGTTGCCTGGTGGGGTGGACCCTTCGCCTGGGGTACTCGTGAGTGTTTCTCTTTGGGTGTTTGCAGTCAGCTTATACATCTCTTGGATTTCCCATTGTGCTAAAGTCAAGTTCTCTTCAAGTGACATTTTATTTAGAACTTCTACCATCTACAGAGCTACTGATCTCTATTAACATTGAGGTACAAACAATTTCTCCAAAATCTTGTGATCTGGGTTTAGGATGAATTAGGATTCCTTCATTTTCTTTTCTTTTCTTTTCTTTCTTTCTTTCTTTCTTTCTTTCTTTCTTTCTTTCTTTCTTTCTTTCTTTCTTTCTTTCTTTCTTTTTTTGGTTTTTCGAGGTAGGGTCTCACTCTAGCCCAGGCTGATCTGGAATTCACTATGTAATCTCAGGGTGGCCTCAAACTCATGGCGATCCACCTACCTCTGCCTCCTGGGTGCTGGGATTAAAGGCGTGCACCACCACGCCTGGCGGATTCCTTCATTTTCTTACTAGAAAGCCCATGATTATAATTTTCTGAAAACCCACATGTTCTTTTGTGTGTGTGTACATGAGTGCTTACATGTGGAGGCCAGAGGACAACTTCAAGTGTCATTCCTCAGGTACCACCCACCTTTTGTGAGAAAAGGTTTCTCATTGTCTTGGAACTCACCAAGTAGGCTAGACCAGCTAGCCAGCAAGTCCCATGGAGTTTCTGGTCTCTACCTCCCCAGTGCTGGGCATTATGTGTTCACACAACAGTAACCAGCTTTTTTTTTTTTTTTTAAATGTTTGTTCTGGGGATGGAAGTCAGGTCCTCAAGCTTGCACAGTGTGGTAGATTGAATGTAAAGTGCCCCCCAACAGCCTCAAGTGTTTATGATTAAGCTTCCTTCTTAGTCCCCAGCTGGTGCAGCCTTTGGCAGGTGGAGCCCCGCTGGAGGAGGTGTGTGGCTGAGGTAGACAGTGGGGTTGACAAGTCTGTCCCACTGTGCATTGACAGCCAGCTCGTTCAGACTGTTTTCTGTCTCTGCTGCCGATGCTGGGATGTGTGAGATGAAGTGAGCCACTGTCTTCCACCACGATGAGCTTCCCCTTGAAACTATAGGCCTGAAATAAACTCTTTTCTGCCACAAGCTGCTTCTGGTTGGGAAATTTGTCACAGTAATGAGAAGGTAACTGTCACACACAGCAAGTACTTTCTTCTTTTCTTTTCTTTTTAAATTTTATTTATTTTTATTCACTTATTAGAGAGAGAAGAGAGAGAGAGAGAGAGAGAGAGAGAGAGAGAGAGAGAGAGGAGAGAGAGAGAATGGGCACACCAGAGCCTCTGGCCAATGCAAACGAACTCCAGATGCATGTGTCACCTTGTGCATCTGGCTTACGTGGGTCCTGGGGAATTGAACCTGTGCCCTTTGGCTTTGCAGGATAGGATAACGCCTTAACCGCTGAGCCATCCCTCCAGCCCCAGCAGCAAGTACTTTTAATGGCAGGGAAGACTGAGCCATCTTCTCTGTCCCTAAAAATCTACATGTCCTTCTTCGCAGATGCTTGTGGTCTTGATCCCCAATTCTGTGACTTCACTATGTCTCCCACCCCTCCTCTCTGCAGCACCAGCACCCTGGGGCTGACTTTTAGGTACCTTCCTGTCCCCAAAAGGAGCCTTAACTACAACAACAACAAACACACACACACACACACAGAGTTATCCTTCATTGTCCAGGATCCTCACCAAAATCCATAGATCCTCAAGATCCTTATATAAGATGGCACAGAATTTTTGCGGGACCCATACATACCCTTCCCACATCCTCCCCACCATCCTTGATTGCTTTCAATCCCCCAAACAATGTGAACACCATGTAAATACTGGGGTACATTGTATTGTTGAGAGAATAACAAGAAAAATCTGCCCATGTTCTGAAAAAAGTGAGTTTTTCTTTTTTTCTCACTATTTCCCACCATGAACCCAGGGTGTGGGTGCTGAGGGAGGGCTGACTGGGTCTAAAATCAATTCTCTGCTTCAAAGCTCCAGTGTCTCCGCGTGGCCAGGGACCAAGTCCATTGTGTCAGTCACGCAAGTCTTTGCCAGCTGTCCCCTCATGACCGGCCTAGGTTTGATTTTTTTCCAGTGTCCTTTGGCTGGGTGATTCCATGGGCCTCCTTCTGCCTCGCTGCCCCTGGCTGCTCCCTGTACCAACTCGCAGCACAGTGTCTCCTCCTGAGAGCGGAGGATGCAAAGTAGCTCATTCATGAGCCTTTGACCATGGCTTGTACTGGGACCCTGCTCACCAAGCCAAGCTCTGATGGGACAAAAGCTTCTAAATGGGACCTGGAGTGTGCGTGTGTGTGTGTGTGGGGGGTCTCCTGATAACTAACTACTCTATGGGCCTCCTGGCCCACCTGATGCTGTTTCTTAGCACGAAAAGGATGTTGGCCTCCTGCTGGTGCGGACCATGCGGGTCACTGCAGCCTCCAGGCTCTGTGCAACTTGCCCCGTCTTTTCTCCTCTGTGAGGCAGCGGTGCAGGGAGCTGGCCTCTGGCTCCTGCCACGGGGGCTGTGCAGTGATCTTAACCACAGTTCTGATGGGCAAACGCCTCGCAGACTAGCCTTGCTTCCCAGGGGCACGTCATGAACCCCCACCGAAGAGGGCAACTCCTTCACACTCTCGCTGAGACCATCTGAGTAGATGGAAACTTTGGCCTCTGTCATTCTTTTTCTTTTTTAATGTTTTTTTTTTTTAATTAAATTGCCTGGGTCACTGACACCCTGGAGCCGGGAAGTGCCACCTTGCAGCTTGTTAATGATATACCATCTGTTAGTTCACATGGGCGATCACATGATCTTTGCTCTGCAGAACATCCTGTCTCACTGGCCTAAACCAGTTTGTGGGTGAAACACTTTGGAGGAATGGCAGAAAGTCTTCCTCTCTGCTCTCTTTCCCTCCTCTTCCTTCTTTTCTTCCTGTTTCTCTTACTTACTCTCATATTTACTTTAAGATCAGCTGTTAAAAATAGCACCAAAATATATGCATGTATGAAAGTGTCAATTAAAAAAATTTTTTAAAAATATCTAAATGACCACTGTTACCCCCAACAGTGCACATTCTGTTAATTGTTTATGATGTCAGATCACCCCATTTCCATGGCAGTAGTTTAACCTGACTTCTAGTGGCACAGTTCAGAGAAAGGGAAGATTCTGAGTGAGGGAAAGCCCTTGGGAGTGGGGGCTGAAGGGTAGAACCAGCTCACTAAGGCTCAGAGGGAAGCTGGGACCCTCATCCAAGGCGGAAGTAGATGAAGCAGGACAGCCCCTCATGACCTTGTTAGTGAATGTGTGTGTGTGATTCATTTTACCCATGAAATTGTGATCGTTGACTCATGTCACACAATGATTAGATTAAATCCCTGAAAAATGCTTCTTTCTACTCCTCTTTGTTTTTTGTTTTTGTTTTTTGGTTTTGTTTTTTGAGATAGGGTCTCACTCTAGCTCAGGCTGACCTGAAATTCACTATGTAGTCTCAGGGTGGCTTTGAACTCACAGCGATCCTCCTACCTCTGCCTGCTGAGTACTGGGATTAAGGGCATGTGCCAACACACCCAGATCTTTCTGCTGCTTTTAAGACCTCCAGCTTTTATTCATTACATTAAAGTCTGGGTTTCAAAAAGGGAAACAAACAGAGATTCTGTTAGTGTCTGGCCTTCTGGTGGAAAATTCCATCTGTCCCTGAGCCCTCCTCATCAGCTCCAGGTGGGGTTGGGCATGTGGGAGAGAAGGAGATTCTCCCGAGCTGTACAATATTACTTATAAAATATCCAGGTTTCTAGCACCCTCAGACACTTGCCCCGCCTCATGGAGAAGGTAGGAAGCCACCGCTGCCAGGGAGTTTGTCTCGGGACTGCCCTGTTGAAGGGAGCAGGCGACTGGAGCTGCAGAGGAGGCAGGTGGGCAGGGTGCAAGGAGTTGGCTTGACCAGGTGGCACCTAGGCTCCCAGGCGGGAATGTGAGCAATGCAGGCCCTGGCTGTGTGACAACAGCCCACAGTGACCCCTTGTGCACCTATCCAGTTGCTGGCACCCTGATGACTGCTCCTCTTTCTTTTCAGTTGGATTTCACTTTCTGTGTCAGTGGGGATGAGTGACCTACACTTCTATCTGATAGGGGCCTGGATGGTATGATTTAAAATGTGCGTGCATGCGTGCGTGTGTGCATGTGTGTGTGTGCCAACAGATACGTTTTCTTGTGGGGAACCTGGCCTATGTGGATGAGTCATCCTTAGGTGTTACATACTCTGGGCTTATGAAATCTTTCTCCAATCAGCACAGGAACCAATGGCCCAGAGCCTCTTATCACCCCTCTGATAGGAGTTCGCAGGCCATAAACCTCAGTACATACTCCCTGCAGAAAAACAGCTGCACCTGGCTTCTTGGCCCAGAAGAATGTGATTTAGCCACCTGTGGGTAAGTACAGCCATTGTTCTGCCCAGAAAGGCAGCCCCAGATCAGTCTCATCTGGCGCAGCTGATAGACAGCCGCAGGGGACCCTGGCTGAGAGCTGCATTCCTCTGCTTTATCTCCAGCGTGCCCCCCCTGCCCCCCTCCCCATGAAGCAGCAACATGGCTTCCCTGGACAAGCAAGGGTGATGCCGATCTGTCTTCCTGAAACACAGCTGCCACTCCAGTGGTCTAGTTGATTCATATTATGACCATTCGTGCCACCAGTTCTAAATAACGAGACCAAGGAAGGTGGCAGGAACAAGCGTGACCTGTGCCAAAGGGGGACAGTGGACACTTTTCAAAGCTTCCGCTAGGAATTCTAGTCCCACTCACTTGGTTTGCACATACAGCACCCAGCAACATGGATACCGTCACTGGATGTCAAAGGTGGCTTCTAAAGGCTGGAGAGGTGGGTGGCTCGGTGGATAAAGTGCTGCGGAACTTGAGTTCAAACCCCCAGACCTTATGTAAAAAGCTGGAGATGGGGCGTTGCGGGGTCGGGGCGCTTCTGTAATCACAGCACACTGACACTGATGGTGAATTTCCCCAGAAGTTCGTGGGGAGCCCAGCCAAGAACAGCAGAGGGAGAACCCAGAGGTAGGCAGGCAAGGACCGACCCGAGGTTGTCCTCTGACCTCCACACGTGCGCTGTGGCACGGGCGTGGCTGCTTGTACACACACACACACACACACACACACACACACACACACAAATAAAATTTTTGACAAGAAAAGAAAAAGTGGCTCTCAGACAAAACCATGAGTCACTTCCGGGGACCCTGACCTCATTCAACTGGAGGGATGCTGGACAGAGCAGCTGCTGGTCCTTGTCTCTTGTCAGGCTCTCCAGCGTTGGATGACTACGTGTTCTGCAATACTAGGGACATTTGGGTGCTGAGCCCACGGCAAAGCGCAGACTGGGTGATCCCTTTGCGTTCACTGGAGAACGAGATAAAGTGCTGGGGAGTGCTTCCTGGGAAGCACATTCAGGAATGCTTGCCCTCAACGCAGTTTGGTCCTGAAAGAACAGAGTGGGATGTGATCTTTTCAAGTATCAACTCAGCTGTTCTTTCCTAGGGACAGCACACACCCAGCTCTGGGTCTCACTGGCCCCCTGCCTCACCCTCTGACTACCCCACCCCACCCCACCCCTTCTGGAGAACCTGGGTCAACCCCACCTCCTACAGCGCGGGCCCAGATACTCCCCTCGGATGAACTCCCATGAGACAGGCTAAATCAGGTCACAGCTCTTACGTGGCCTGTCCAACATGATCCAAAAAGGTTCCCAGGCAGAGGAAGACCCATCTGTCACACACACTCCCCGCAGCTTCTTCAGCATGGGGAAGGGAATAGGGATGAAGTGTACCAGTCCTTGGAGGTTCCCCCTGAAGAGACCCTCCCTCCCCCCACATCTCCTGCTCATATTTCATCCATCAAAGCGAGTCAAGTGGCCACACTAGCCATGAAGGGGATTCCTGCAGAGAGCTTAGGAAGGGAAGAGCCCGAGCAATCGAACTGGAACGACTCTTACAGGGTCCAGACCATGAACATGTGGCGGCTCCAGGGCAGGGACCACAGCCATCACATGCTGTCACCTGGAGAACTGGCCAGGCTTGAGGAAAGGGGAAGTCTCTGCCGGGCCAGCCACGTGGCTGAAAGAACTGCAAGGACTGCAGAGGGCACATTCAGACCCTCAAGACAGCACCTTTCTCATTTGCACCTGAGCCTGGCTCTGTGCTGAGCACAAGTGGGAGCCAAGTTAACACCGCTTTAATAGAGAGCTCCACAGCTCGCTGCAGCTCACCGCGGTCTTGTGACCTACGCTGTGTCTCTCTGGTTACATTTTAAGCTTTGTCTTGTCCTGTGCCTCTGTTACTCAGCAATCGTGTGCCATGCTCAGCACTGAGCTTACCCATCTCTGTTCCCAAAGGGCTCAGAGAGAGAGAGTCCAGGGGTAAAACACACAGCCACGTGATGCACATTAGAACCCTAATGGGAAGAGATGGTGACGTAGCTTGATGGGTGGAATGCTTACCTCACATGGGCAAGGCCCTGTGATCCCAGCACTTGAAGGTGGAGGAGGGGGTCAGCAGTTCAAAGTCATCCTCAGCTACATAGGTGAGCTTGAGGCCAGCCTGGATTACATAAGACCCTATCTCAAAAAAAAGGCGGCAGGCTGGAGAGATTGCTCAGTGGTTATGGCATTTGCCTGCAAAGCCTAAGGACCTGAGTTTGATTCCCCAGTACCTACATAGTGCCAGATGTACAAGGTGGCACTGCATCTGGAGTTCGATTGCAGTGGCTAGAGGCCCTGGTGTGCCCATTCTCTCTTTTCTATTTGACTCTTTTTTCCCCTCTGTCTGTCAAATAAATAAAAAGAAGTGTTTACAAAACAGATGAAAATACACCTGAGGTTGTGCAGGGAATGGAGAAAGTTTTCCCCAAGAAAAGGCGGTTTCACCGGAGCCTAGGTGAAAAGGGAGAGCTATTTGCACTAGAGAGTTGGAAGCTGTTTTCCATCTTGATTTGGGAGGGGGGTTGTGAGGATGGGTGCACTGAAAGGGCCAGACAGGCAATATTTTAGGCTTTGTGGGCCATGTACAAACTCTGCCATGTGCTCTTCTTGTGTGTGTGCCTTTGTTTATAACCCTTTAAAAATGTAAAGGCCATTTTTAGCTTGCAAACCATATAAAAACAAAACCAAACTTAGGCACACCCTTAGGATGGCCATAATAAAAAGAACAGATAATAACAAGTGCTGGGGAGGCTGTGGAGAAATAGGAACCCTCATCCATTGTTGATGGGAAGGAAAAAAGAAAACAACAACAAAGTGGCTCTTGTGGAAAAGCAGTCTGGCGGCTCCTCAAAAAGTTAAACATGCAGCTGCCATCTGACCCAGGATTCCACTCCTAGCTGTATTTATAGCCAGGAGAATTGAAAACATATATCCACACAAAACCTTGTGCATGAATGTTCATAGCAGTATGAGTGGTGATAGTGATAACATGGAAACAACCCAAATGTCTATCAACTGATGAAAAGATAAATCAAATGTGAAAAGGAATGAAGTTCTGCTTGCTGCTACAACGTGGATGAATCTTGAAAACATTTCACCAAGTGAAAGAAACCAGACACGCAAGCATACACTTTCATCTGGATGAAATGTGCCAAGCAGACAGGCCCGCAGACAGATAGCAGATGAATGATGTTCTGGGCTAGAGAGTTGCAGGGAAGTGGGGAGTGACTGCTAGTGGTCACAGCTTCTTTGGGGAGTGATGAGAATATTCTGGAATTGACAGTAACGATGACTGCACAGATCTCTGAATACACTAACTGCTATAGAATAAGCAGATTAAAAGTGTGAATTATCAGGCCAGGTGTGGTGACACACTCCTTTAATCCCAACACTCAGGAGGCAGAGGTAGGAGGATCACTGGGAGTTCAAGGCCACCCAGAGACTACATAGTGAATTCCTGGTCAGCCTGGACCAGAGTGACACCCTACCTGAACAAAACAAAACAAGAAGTGTGAATTATGGGCTGGAGAGATGGCTTAGTGGTTAAGGAGCTTACCTGTGAAGGCCAAGGACCCAGGTTTGATTCCCTAGTACCCATGGAAGCCAGATGCACATGGTGGCACATGCATTTGGAATTTGTTTGCAGTGGCTAGAGGCCCTGGTGCACCCATTCCCTCTTTCTCATTCTCAAATAAGTACATAAGAACTTTTTTAAAAGTGTGAATTATGTCTCTATTTCTTAGATTTTTGGTGGTGTGCATATGTGTGTCCATGTGTATGCACATGTGCATGGAAGTCAGAGGTTGACATTGGATTTCTTCTTTACTTCCTCTCCATCTCATTGGTTTTCTCCATCTCATTTTTAAAAATATTTTATTTTTATTTATTTATTTGAGAGAGGTAATGAGGGAGAGAGAGAGAGAGAGAGAGAGAGAGAACGGGAGCGCCAGGGCTTCCAGCCACTGCAAATGAACTCCAGATGCATGTGCCACTTTGTGCATCTACCTTACGTGGGTCCTGGGGAATCTAACCAAGGCCCTTTGGCTTTGCAGGCAAGTGCCTTAACCTCTAAGCCATCTCTCCAGCCCCCACTTTTTTTTTTTCGAGGTAGGGTTTCACTCTAGCTCAGGCTGACCTGGAATTCACTATGTAGTCTCAGGGTGGCCTTGAACTCATGGTGATCCTCCTACCACTGCCTCCCGAGTGCTGGGATTAAAGGCGTGCACCACCATGCCCGGCTTCCCTCATTTTTGAAAAATTTCATCAAGTTTATTTTCAGAAAGGTCTCACTGATTTATGTTCAAAGTAACTATTTTACTATGGCTTTATCAGGATCATGGGTTCTTCTTTTATTATTATTGTTAACTTGAAATAATTTATTACACTTTAATTATATATATATACACACATATATATATACATACACACATATGTATATATATTTCTTCCATCTCATATTTTGAGACAGAGTCTCTCACTGAACCTGGAGATCACTGATCTCGCTGGACTAAGTAGCCAGCAAGCCCTAGGGATCCTCCCATCTCTGCCTCCCCAGCGTCAGGATTATGGGCATAGGCTGCTTCATCTAGCTTTTACGTGGGTGCTGGGATCCACACTTCGGTTCTCATGCTTATTCAGCAAGCACTTTACCAACTGAGTCATCTCCCCAGCCGCCCCTTATTTTGTTTAAGTACTGGCAAAGGCTGTGGTTTGCCAAGCCCTGGGTTAATGATGAAAGGAGCAAGGGGGAAGGTCCATCGAGCTTCCCATGGTCTTGCAAGTCATGCTAAAGACGTGGACTTGACCCTCTAAGGAATGGAGAGGAGCCATCAAAGCCCTGAGTATCGGAGAGACACCACTAAGATAGGTTTGTATGAAGGTGAAGTCAGGGAGACCCACATGGTAGGGAGAAGGACTGGTACGAGCTGGGACTTGGGCACCATGGCAGGAGGGATGGGGAGGGCCCCCAGTGCTATGCCAGTGGCAGAATCAGCAGACTGGAGACTGGCTGGTTGTGAGCACAGGGGATAGGCGGGGCGCACTGGCTGTCATGTCTAGATGAGGGGCCAGTGCAATAGTGAACGTGTTCCAGAAGTCAGGAACAGGGAGGGCTTCTGAGGACAATCACAGCAGTGTGTCCCACTACAGAGCTACTCACAGGTCCTGAAGGACATCCTGGTGGAGCATTTACCATCAGGTAGTTACACGTCTGCTGCCCGTAGGAGCAGGGACTGGGCCAAAGACAGGATCTGGAGTAATCAGAGGGCAGGCCAAAGAAAGGCCTGATTTCCCCCAGGCAGTTCTCAGAGGGGCCAAAGCCAGAAAGTGGAGGCCCACCCACACTTGAGGGGCAAGGAAAGGAAGAGAAGAAGCAGACACAGGAGAATGTGGACATGTCAGCGGGCCAGGAGAGTCTGGAGAAAGATGGGTCCCAAAGGAGAGGACAGCAGATGTTACGGGGTCAGTTTCGTCCAGCGAGTTGGAGGCCCGAGAACAAAAGCTGAGGTCCCTGGAGGAGAGAGTTTACTGTCAGCTTGCAGGGCTTAGTTGCTGCCACAGCTGGGGGAAAGAGAAATGAGGCATCCGTGTTTACTGGGTGCAGAGGTTCAGCTGGGAGGATGGAAAGTTCCGAGGATGGATAGCAGTGATGGATACTGAACAGTGCCAATGTACCCAATGTAGCCAAATCAATGTAACTATAAACTTACAGATATGACAGAATCTCATTTGTGTATCCCGGATTGGCCTCAAACTCACAATTCCTCTACCTCTACCTCCCAAGTACTAGCATTACAGGTATGCATTATGATAACACCCAGTCAGAACTGAGTATTTTATATTTATGTTTGACCACTGCTATGGTCCGAATGCTCATGTCTCCTAAGAAGTTACATATGCCAGGGCTGGGACGATGACTAAGCGGACAAAGTGCTCACTACTCAAGCCTGAGCACCCCAGTTCAATCCTTAGACCTTATGTATAAATCCAGAAGCTGTAGTTGGTTTCTGTAATTCAAGTGCTCTAATGATAGAATTTTCCAGAAACTTTTTGCGAGTGCAGCAAAAAGAACAGCAGCAGAGTGAGATCCAGAGGAACCTTGCTTCAAATGAGGTGGGCCGTGAGGATGGCCTGAACCGTTGTCCTCGGACCTCCACACCCAGGCTGTGCACACGTGAGCCCCCCCCCACATGTGTATACATACGCACACAAATAAATAATAGTAAAAAGAAGTGACGTATGTTGAAATTCTAATCCTCAAGATGATGGGGTAGTCAAGTGGGGCACGAAGCAGTTGCTTTCTCCTTGCCAGAACAAAGCACCCCAACCGGAAGCAACTTATGGGAGGAAAGAGTTTATCTCCGGCGTCTAGGTTTAAGGAGAAAGGAGTTTCGTCACGATGGCAGGACAGACAACCAGCTCAAGCCTTCATGCTCAGCGGCCCTGCTGCTAACCGAAGCAGCTGTGACCACCCAGTGGGCTGGACCCATAAACCTCCATGCGCCCCTCGCGGGCACACCCCCTTTGCAAGGCTTCACCCGCTGGGGATGGAGGGTGAGGCTGGAGGCCATGGGGAGCACTTGACACGGGCCTTTGGGCGGGGGTGAGGTTAGGGCGGTGGAGCGCTTGTGAATGAAGACGGAACGAGAAGGCACCTGGGAGCCGGAGAGCAATGCTAACTAGGTATGTGAGGAATCGTCATTTGTCTTGCATGGGGACTGCGAGGAATGCAAGGCTGCTCCTTACAAGCTACCTCCTCAGGATAGTTTGCTGGGACCCTGAGCGCTGCCAGCATGAGGAGGCCTGGGCTGCTGGTTCCCCTACTCCCGGTTCTCTGGCACTGGTGGGTCCACGCCTGCGGTAAGGCAGTGAGAACTGAGGAAATAAGCCACCCCGTGCATGCCAGGGACCAGGACCAGGTGAAACCACAGGGGAACTGGCGAGATGAGCACGAATGCTGCTTCAATGGAAAGCCTGGTCAACCAGCGCCAGGGTGATGGAGACAGATGCTGAGGACACTCAAAATGCACCAAAGCAGAAACCCAGAAGCTGCTGAGAGCTCAACACTGAAGTTAGACTTAAAGCACACCCACCAAGGCTCAGGGAATTTTGCAGAAGAGGGGGAGGAAAGATTGTAAGAGGCACAGAGCGGAATGGAATGACCAGAGGTATTGCCCGTCCTCCCCTCCCGCACAATGACTGACTGCTGCTCTCCCATCTCATAACCCACAGCCCATGGGGAATACCAGCAATCCCTCTGAGGAGGGCCCTCAGCAGAATGGGGGCAGGGAGGAGGGAAATGATGGTACCAACACATGATGTGTCCATACAAGGTTTCTACTTCATAAAAAACTACTTATTGACAATTTCTATAAATATAGACAATATGCCATGATAATAATTTCCTCCCAACCCCCCTCCACTGAATCTTCTTTTCAACTAGTCTCTCTTCTATTTTGAAGTCATCATTTTTTCCCCCTCCTATTATGCAGGTCTTGTGTAGGAATGTCAGCCACTGTGAGGTCATGAATCTCAAGGCCATTTTGTGTCTGGATGACAGCATTGTAAGCACTCCTCCCCTTCCTTTGGCTCTTACATTTTTTTTGTTTTTCGAGGTAGGGTCTCACTCTGGCTCAGGCTGACCTGGAATTCACTCTGTAGTCTCAGGGTGGCCTCGAACTTATGATGATCCTCCTACCTCTGCCTCCTGAGTGCTGGCATTAAAGGCATGCGCCACCACGCCCGGATAGGCTCTTACATTCTTTCTGCCACCTCTTCTGCAATGGTCCCTGAGACTTGAAAGGTGTGATAGAGATGTCTGACTTAGTGCTGAACACTCCACTGTCACTTCTCAGCACTTTGGTGAGTTTTAAGTCTTCCCAGTGGGGTTACCACCATCTGAAAAGAGAAGCTTCTCTAACCAAAAGTCACACACACACACACACACACACATATATTATATATATATATATATATATATATATATATATATATATATATATATATATATATTGGTTTTTCAAGGTAGGGTTTCGCATTAGCCCAGGCTGAACTGGAACTCACTATGTAGTCTCAAGATGGCCTTGAACTCACAGTGATCCTCCTACCTCTGCCTCCCGAGTGCTGGGATTAAAGGTGTGCGCCACCATGCCCGGTTAATTTTATATAATGTATATATTATACATATGAAGTATAATATATACATATAAGTGTTCAGAGGACAGTGTGTTGGGCATAATATATGCATTTAGCCAAACAACAGTAGTTTTTACTCCCTTAGGGCTTATGACTTCCCCAGCCATAGACTTTTGACCTGCCTGCCTCTACAATCACAATTCGGCCAATTCTTCAAACTACATCTCTTAAAAAAAGTAATTTGGAGAACTCTGGCTCTTTTTTTTCAGAGCCGTACACTTCCAGGAGCCATCTGGTAGCAGAAAACCTACAAGAATAATCCAAGTGTCAGTTGGACCCCTGGCTTAAATGCCATTCCTTTTGTGTGATCTGGACTGTGGTCAATTTGGGATCCTGCCCTGTTCACCCCTTCTTCCTAGATCCTGGGTGGAAGAGTCCCATTGTTTTAGACAGAGATGGACATCCCTGACCAAAGGTCCTTTGTCCTTTCTGGCCTCTCCTAAGACTGATCTGTTCCACCGGGTCCCAGGCATGACCTCCATTCCGGTGGCCCCTGTCTGTCTGTGATGGCATCCAAGAATCCCTTGAGGTCTCCATTTGTCAACTCCTGTACATTTCATCCTCACCAGCCAAATCAGAGGGTTCTTGTGGTCTCTGCTTCTCAGAATTACTCGAGTGTCCCTCTAATGGCATTGGGACTTCTGTCTGATTCCTGCCAACCGCATTGGGTATGGTGGTTTTGTAAGACCCTAGGGCCCATCTTCACAAATGATTGCTGCAAAATTGCTCTGGGAATGGAGATGCAGGGTCAGGGGAGGTTGAAAATGGCAGTCTAGGGGCTGAGGAGATGGCTCAGTCAGTAAAGTGCTGGCTATGCAAGCTTGAGGACCTGAGTTTAGATCCCCAGGACCCACATAAGTGTCAGGCAGGTGTGGCAGCCCACCTGTACCCCCAGCACTTGGGAAGCACAGAGTGTAGGTTCTCTATGTGGTAGTTTGAATGTACGTTCCCCTAATAGACTTTTAAGCATTAAAAAAAACCCTTTGTCTCCAGCCACCTGGCTGGAGGAGGTATCACTGGGACCAGATCTGATTTTTAGCCTAAAGGTATACAGAGTGTGTGTGGATGTGCATGCATGTGTCAGAGGACAACCTCAGTATCACCTCAGGAACTACATCCACCTCCTTTGAGACAGGGTCTCTCACTGGCCTGAAGCTCACCAATTGGACTAGACTAGCTGGACAGTGAGCCCCAGGGATCTGTCTGTCTCTACTTCCCCAGTGCGAGGATTACAGGTGCATGCCACCACACCCAGCATTTTACATGGGTACTGGGGACCCGAACTCCAGTCCTCATGGTTTTTTTTTTTTTTTTTTTTTTTTTGAGGTAGGGTCTCGCTTTGGCCCAGGCCGACCTGGAATTCACCATGTAGTCTCAGGGTGGCCTTGAACTCACGGCGATCCTCCTACCTCTGCCTCCCGAGTGCTGGTATCAAAGGCGTGCGCCACCACGCCCGGCCTGGTCCTCATGTTTGCATGGCAATTACTTTACCCAATGAACCATCTCCTTAGTCCTGGTTTTTGTTTCCTTTCACCAAACATGTCTTCGTTTCAAGCACCAGCTGAGGGGTCCAGCAGTTCAGTTCAATCCAGAGACTCACTACCCACCGTCAGCACAGAAACCACAAGTGAAGGGTCTCCAGAGACTACTCCTACTTCAGAAACCAGCCCCAAGTCCATACTTACCACGTGGTTACAAATACAGGCCTCTATATCCATGCTTGCGTCATTGTTTCTTAGAAAGGCTCTGGGAAGTAAGGAACTCCCTTCGCTGTCATAGGTTTATTATAAAGGGATAGCCTAAAGCACACAGAGCAGGGTCTACTGGGGGGCCACAGTGTGTCAGTGCCCCCTCTGAACGCCCCACCCTTCCAGCACCTCCACGTGCTCGGCAATCTAGAAGCTTTCAGGGAAGTGTCACTACGTAAGTGTGCTTGAGTCACTGGCTACCGGAAACTGGCTCAATCTCCAGCTTTTGCCCCTCCTCAAAGGTGGGCTGAATGGAGCCTGGTGAGCAGCCATCATTCTGACGCTGCCTTGGAGTCCCCATCTCATTAGCCTGCAAAGGTACTATTGCCCTGGGGATCCCAGGAACTACCGGAGTTGTGTGCTGGGAAGCGGGCAGAAGGACCAAGTATCTATCATCTATTTCTCGCTGTACCACACCAAGTGCACACCCCCAAGTGTGGACACTGTCAACCAGTCTATGCTTCCCTTGCCAGCAGTGAGCCCAGCCTAGGCCCCCAGCCTATGCATCTGGGTGAGCCTGACAGTAACCCGGGATTCACCAAGGAACCTGACTCCAGACAAGATCCCCAGAGCGCTCCAGACGCAGTGTCTTTGTAGTGTAATTGAAAAGTAAGTCTGCAGTAGTGACTCAGGTGGGAGGCCTGGGCATAAAGGATTGAAGCAGCACACCAGCCATGAGGAAGGCAGGGGACACAAAAGCCACAGGGGAACAGGGAGGAGCGGCTGGCCTAGAGGAGTCCACAGAAGTAAATTGCAGCCTGCACTGAGCTCCAGGCCTCCACCCCACCGCACAGTGACTGAAACCAATTGTTTCTCCTAGCCCTGCACCTCCAGACCTCTGCAAAGGTCAGGCTGAGTGAATCCCACAGATGCAGAAAGGAACACAGAGCAAATGACTTTTGGGCTGATTGCACAGAAATCTCACTGTAGGATCTGCTTAAATCCCATAGTAAATGCTGCGGGGGGAATGCAGGATGGATTACTTAAGTCCCTGGTAAGGACAGTATTGGTCCTTGATTACAAACTTCTTTAATTATTGTGGAGAATAATCAAGGGTTAGTAATCCAGTAATCCATTGCTGTGTAATTGACAATTCAGGGCCATATTTTCTTTCATTTTTTTTTTTTGTAAAATACAATCATTTATTTCTTACTATTATTTCAAAAACATTTCTGTTATTCAATACATATATGAGGTGAACTTTTTTCTGACTGTGCATGTAAGCCTACATATTTCCTTCTAAGAAAATGTTTTTTTTTTTTTTTTTTTTGAGGTAGGGTCTCACTCTAGTCCAGGCTGACCTGAAATCCACTATGAAGCCTCAGGGTGGCCTTGAACTCATGGTGATCCTCCTACCTTTGCCTCCTGAGTGTTGGGATTAAAGGCCTGCACTACCACACCTGGCTAGAAAATGTATCCTTTCCTAAGATATAGTACAAAGAAATATTGCCTTTCTTCACCTGAAGAGAACATTTTTAAATTAATTTTTAAAGTCAGCATACAAAATAATGGGTTTCATCACGATGTTTTCATACATGTGTGTCGTTATATTTTGTTCTAATGTGTTCCCTCCCCCTTGCCTTCCCCCATGCCCCTTGCCCCCTCCAGCTGGTTCCCTTCCTTCTCCCTCTACAGTCCCCTTCTGCTTTCATGTCACATGTATTCCATTATGGAATAGAAGGGGATTTTTAAAGTTATTTTTATATTTTATTTATGAAAGAGACAGAGAGAGAGAGAGAGAGAGAGCGAGCGCACGCCAGGGCCTCTAGCCACTGCAAATGGACTCCAGATGCATGCACCACCATGTGCATCTGGCTTACATGGGTTCTGGGGAATTGAACCTGAGTCCTTAGGCTTCACAGGCAAATGCCTTTACTGCTAAGCCATCCCTCCAACCTGAATAGAAGGTTTTTGAAATCTTTAGAACTCAAAGAGAAAAAGGATGTTCTGCTCACATCCACCATGTTTTCAGAGTAAAATGGAGTCGATGTTCCTCCCTGCTGAGAACAGAATTACTCAATATTTAGCTTGAATTCAGCGTCCACAGACAGCACTTGTGTTTATTGGAGAGGTGTGTTTCACCCTGGCTGGCTGTCCTGAGACAAAGCAAGCAGCTCCTACGAGAGGCCCCCACCCCACGCGGCTCCCTTCTGTGCAGGTCACGTGACTCTGCCGTGGGGGCTGAGCGGAGGCAGCTGCTCATCCATCATCCCTGGCAGCTCAGACTCTGGCCAGGGAGATGCTCATGAACGTGTTCTTTGTCCTCCTCGAGGGATGAAGAAAGTCCAGGCTTTCATTTACTCTCAAGCTACTGGTCAGAACAGCATGTCAGCCTGTGAGTTCACAGCCTCCAAGTGAGACAGAGTGGGGCTGCATGTGTGGCTCAGCGACAGATGCATGCATGAGGTCCTGGGTTCCATGCTCAGCACAGCAAAATGGTGATGCGGATGACAGCCAAGGAACTCCAGGAACTACCTGTCTCCGCCTCCCCAGTGCCACGATTACAGGCACACGCCACCCGCCTCGCATTTTCCATGGGTTTTGGGAATCCAACCTCAGGTCCTCACACTCGAGTAGCAACAACTTTCCCCACAGAGCCATCTCCCCAGCTAGTTGAATCAATCAGTGAGCCCCATCTTCAACTAGAGACCATGTCTCCAAGATGGAGCTGGAGAGTGGCTGAGGAAGATCCTTAATGTCAACCTCTGGCCTTCACATGTATGTGTGCGCGCACACACACACACACATACAAATACACATATATGCCACATACACATGACAAAAGAAAAAGCAGTGAGGTCCCCAGTGAGTGTCCTTAACAGTCAAAATAAGCCCCACAGCCCAGGAATGTCAGCACATGTCACCAAGGGCACAGACCAATCTCCAAGCCTCCAGGAATCTGACCGCAGACAGAGCTATGCTGGCCCTTCTGTCTCCCTGAAGGCTCACAGTCAGGCCACTGAGAAGTGTTAGGAGACTGTTTAAAGCCGAATATGAGAAAAACTGGCGCTGTGTTGGGTGGGGGAGATGTACTGAGGGGCAGCCACCAGGATTTCCCTGGCCTTTCAACCCCTGGCCTCTAAGCCTGTCCAAGTTTCTCCACCCCTAGGTCAGCTGGCATGTGGGAAATTGGGCTTTCATTGTAGTTCTACACCCTGCAAACCCAAACAGCAGGAGGCTTCCCAAGAGGTAGGTAGGTTGTTTAAGTAGAAAAGCAATCATGCTGCCTGCTTGAGGACAGTCACGTGACCTCCTCCCCCCTGGGACATAATGATGAATGCCCTAGAATTGGCCCGGCCCAGAGCGGTCATTTGTGTGAGTGGCAGGGGCGGGCATATCAGGGAACTGATACGCAGAGGCCCTGCGCCAGCGTTAACTAGCTCAGTGCCGGTGGTGAGTAAGCCTTTGCACTTGGCCTCCTCAAATGAAGTGGTGGACTTCCCGCTCTCCGCCGGCCCTCGCTTCTCATGGGCATGGGCTCCTGGCTTCCTTTGCTGACGTACAAAAGAATTCTATCCAATACTTGGCATCTATCACAATAAGATCTCTACTGATGCAGGTTTTGAAGGCAGCAGGGAATGTAGACGCAAACACAACTCGCCTGGCCTAGCCCCAAGTCCACTTTAGGACTCAGGAACAAAGCAAGCTTCATGAAACTGAATCATGATAAGCACTCATCCGGAAGATAAGCCTCCTCCGCACCCCACCCTACCTGTCTGCCCCATTCACTGCGAGGCGGCAGTGCCCCCGCCGCTGGGATTTTAATCAGGACTTGATAGGAAATGCAATATGTGTAACTTCTAGTGAAAGTCCACATTCATCGCCTTTTTATCTGTCTGTCCCTCAGGAATAAACGCTACGGGACAAGCTCGTCTCAGCGTTGGCCTGTCTCTCCTGAAAAACAGGTCTATTTCCTTCTGCAGACAATGCACCCAGTGTCACCCATCCCTCGTCTTGTTGGAGAATTCAGAGTGGAGGGCAGGGTCCCTCGGAGTACTTTTAAAAACCTGCACTAACTATAATGGTTTTACGGGGGTATCATTTAAAAAATATCAACTATTTTGTCTAGGTATTTCAGTTTATAGAAAAATTGAAGAGAAGCACAGAGTTTTCATGGGCCCCCCTCCCCCCTTGCACAGTTTCTCCTGAGTCTGGTACAGTGGGTGAACCAGAACAGATGGGTTATATACTAAAAAGCCATGGTTCTCATTAGGATTCATTCTTGGTGTCCATCCTATGGGTTCTGACAATGATAGATACACTGCCCTGAAACTCCCCCATGTTCTACCTGTTTACACCTCCCCTCCCCACCACTCCCCATCTCCTTGGCAACCTTGGATCTTTGTTGACTCCTTATAGTTTTGCCTTTTCCAGAATGTCATAGAATTGGCATCATACATATACAGAGTTCTCAGGTCTATAGGGCTGAGGTTCCCCCATGTCTTTTTGGGGCATGACAGTTTGCTTCTCTGTCTTGCTGCATGATATTCCAATGTCTAGTTCTATTACAGCTTTATGCCATTCACTTACTGAAGGATGACTTGGTTGCTTTTAATTTTGAGTAATTGTGAAGAAAGCTACTATTCATATTGGTTGTTATTCTTTTGCTGTGTGCTGCTTCAGAATACATGTTGTGTTTGCCTGTGTGTGTGTGTGTGTGTGTGTGTGTGTGTGTGTGTGTGTGCAGTGTGGTGTGCATGTGCCCATGTGGCACCCCGTGTGCTCTTCTATGGCCGGGCGTGCTCCCTGTGGTGGCCAGAGTGGAACAAACAGTGCCCTGCTCTGTAGCACTTCTGCCCATTTTTAGTTGAGCCCGAGTCTCTCACTGACCCTGGAGCTTGCTGCTCTACTGCTCTCCTGGGGTTATAGACATGCATGGCCAAGTCTACATACTTATGTGTGTCCTGGGGATTGAACTTGAGTGGTCTCTCAGGCTTCCTCGGGCCCTGACACTTGCACAGGAAGTAGCTCTTAACCCCTTAGCCGTGTCTCCTGCCCTCAAAATCCTTTTGGAATAACATGGGGCTAGATCTTAGTATTGAAACATGATTCAAGGGGTTATTCACATTGCAAAATATCATTCTTTGGCTGGGGAGATGGGTCAGTGGATAAAGCGCTTGCCTTGCAAGCATGAGGACCTGAGTTCAATCCTCACAGCCTATGTAAAATGCCAGGTGTGATAGTACACACCTGTAATCCCAGTCCTGAGGTGGCAGAGGTAGGAGGACTCCTGGGACTTGCTGGCTGGCTAGCCGTTCTGGCCTAATTGGTGAGCTCCAGGTCAATAAGAGACCCTGTTTCAAAAAGAGGTGAAATTTATACCTGGGGAACAACACCCAAGGTTTTCCTGACCTCTACATGTGTGCTCACACATGTGCACCCCACCACATATGCACACCACACACACACGTGTGCATACAAAAATTTTTAAAGATTTTAAAAAAAGTTTTATTTATTTATTTTAGAGGGACGGGGAGAGAGAAAGAGACAGATAGAATGGGCGCGTCAGGACCTCTAGCCACTGCAAAGGAACTCCAGACACATCTGGCTTATGTGGTCCTGGGGCATTGAACCTGGGTCCTTTGGCTTTGCAGGCAAATGCCTTAACTGCTAAGCCATCTCTCCAGCTCCCTCCCCCCCCCCCCGAGATTTTTAAACAGTCTTTAAAGATACTTGCCAGTTGGAATGAAGTGTGCCACAGCTCTGGCTAAAAGACCAACAAATGTGCCAGGTTTCTACCAGTGGAGCGGGGCAAGCCATGATGCTCGTTGAATATGATGTGGGTCAAGAACCGTGTTAGGTGTTAGAGTAGCAGGGTTTACCACAAGATGCACCAAACTTCCAGGGGCCAGAATAGGCTCTTTCATCCGCTCTGTAATTAAGCAGAAATTTCTCTTATTAGAAATTAACCATGCAATTGTACTCTGCTGTTGACGACATTGCAGGAGGCCTGGTAAAAAGCTAATCATTCCCATCGTTAGCAATGTGTTCTAATTATGTGCTTAGACCATGATGAATAGCTTGGCGATCCGCCAGAGACACAAAAAGGCAAAAAAAAAAAAAAAAAAAATCTTCATGGAGTATGGATGGAGTGAAGCCTGGCTCCTTTAACATCTGAGCAGGAGCCGGAGCTGCAAACAAGGGGTGCTCCATGTTTATTTTTTATCTAGGCCAAGCACACGTCTTTAACTTCTTTTTGGACAAATGGAGTTAAAGGCTTGTTATAAGACAGAAACAGAACCGCCCCTCCCCCTCCTCGCTCAGTCCTCCTGGGTTCTTTTGAACTCTAACAGATTAGCCTGATAAATGACTTCCATATTTCTAACTAGACCAACCCTCTGTATCCCCAGGCGTCCACCTCCACAGAGCCCAACAAATGTGGGTAGATATTTAGAGGAGTAGGAAATTGCATCTGGAACATATACAGACTGTTTTTTTTTCCTTGTCATTATTTGCCACACAATACAGTAAAACAGCTATTGACAACAAACTGGCCTTGTATCAAGTATTGTCAGTCACAGGGATGAACTGAAGGGTATAGGAAAATGTGTGTAGGATCTATGCTGAGTCAACCCCATTTTCCGTCAAAGGCTTGATCACGTGAAGACTTCCATATCTATGGAGGATCCTGGGGCCCATGCCCTGTGGGTCCTGAGGGGCCACTTACAGTTTTACTATTCTGCTTTGATGAATCCATTTCAGATGTCATCTGTCTTCCTCTAATAATAACTGAATGGGTGGTTCTCTTGCCCCTAACCCTTCTTCCTAGTAGAGTTACAACAGTATTTCTGGTTAAATCAGTGTTCAACACTCATACTATTAGAGCATAGCATAAGTATTTTGTACCATGACACAATGTAAATATTATGTGTTGATGAGTCAAATAGTAAACAATATATTTTCCCTTTGTGACTTTTAAAAATATTTATTTTTATTTATTTGACAGAGAAAGAGGAGAGAGAGAGAGAGACACAGAGAGAGAATGGGCACACCAGGGCCTCCAGCCACTGCAAATGAACTCCAGACGCATGTGCCCCCTTGTGCATCTGGCTAACGTGGGTCCTGGAGAATTGAACCTGGGTCCTTTGGCTTTGCAGGTAAACACCTTAACTGCTAAGCCATCCCTCCAGCCCTTCCTTTGTGACTTTTAAAAAACATTTTATTTATTTACTTACACAGAGAGAAGAGAGGAGAGAAACAGAGAGAATGAGAATGAATGGGCACACCAGGGCCTTCAGCCACTGCAAACAAACTCCAGATATATGCACCTCTTTGTGCATCTGGCTTTATGTAGGCACTGGGGAATCAAATCCAGGTCATTAGGCTTTGCGGGCAAGTACCTTAACTGCTGAGCCATCTCTCCAGCCCTCTTTTATGACCTTTTGTCTAACCTGGAGTCAGTTGTCACCTTGTATTGTATTCAGATTTAGTTAATATTTCTTATACCTGTCCTCAGTCTTTACACTCCCCCCACCCCCTGCCTGGTAGGGTCTCACTCTAGCCCAGGCTGACTTGGAATTCACTATGGAGTCTCAGGGTGGCCTCGAACTCATGGTGATCCTCCTACCTCTGCCTCGAGTGCTGGGATTAAAAGCGTATGCCACCACGCCCGGCTTCCACTCTTTTTAAGAGCCTTTCACTCCTCACTGTTGAACCAATGGATAATCTGTTGCATGTGGTGTGCGTGTGTATGGGCGTGTGCGCGTGCACTTATGTGTGTGTATATATGTCTCTCTGTGTGTGTGCCTTCTCTGGAGCTTTGGCCTTCCTGATGTTGGCACACTCTGAATTCCATTTGTCATAGTGTAATTTGTCCTTAGACTATGACTGGAATCCCCTCGCTTGCTGCCCGGACCCTTGCTCTGGGATTTCTTGTCTACCTTGTTCTAGTTATTCTTGGCTCCCCCTCTTTCTGGTGGACTGCATGGTCATACAAGGTAGAGTTAACTGGGAGCTGAGTGTTGGAGATGCAACCTCAGTTATGACAGGTAGGCAGTCTGGGGAGGGTGGCTTCCCATGTGATGGCCAAAGAGCCCGTCCCACTGCACCCTAGAATTAGGCTCACCCACTCAGCAGTGCTAGAAAATGGCAGCTCATCTCAATGGGTGAGAGCTACTGGGAACACCCACACTTTGAGGCCAGCAGAGCTCAAAGAACGGAGGGGGAGGGGCAGAGGTGGGGGAACCAGTTCCTTCTCCTTCAACTCCCCAGTCATGTAAGTGCCTGCCCTGGGGGAGGCAAGTGGGGAAGTGGGGGGGCTGGCTGGGGACTGTAGCATTTTGCCAGCCCCTTGGGTGATTCATTCCATGCAGCTAAGGCAAGACCCTGCTCTGCATCTGCTTGAAGGAGAGCTGAAAGTAGTCAACCTGGCTGCTCTTTGTTAAAATCTTGCTATTTTCAGTTGGTTAAGTGCTTGCTCAGCATGTCTGAAGCCCTGAGCCCAATCTCCAGCACTTCATACACCAGGCGTGGTTTCACATTCCTAGAATCCTAGCACTTGGGAGGTGGAGGCAGGAGGATCAGTAGATCAGGGTCACCCTTGGGTACACAGGAAATTTGGGTCCAATCTAGGCTACGTGAAACCCTGTCTGGAAAAAAAAAAAAAAAAAAACCAAAAAAACAAAAAAAACAATCTTGGGGGCTGGAGAAATGGCTCAGCAGTTAAGGCACTTGCCTGCAAAACCTAATGACTGGAGTTTGACTCCCCAGTACCCACGTGAAGCCAAATGCACAGTTCATTTGTAGTGGTTGGAGGCTCTGGTGTGCCTCTTCTCTCTCTCTTCTAAATTAAAAAAAAAAAAAAAATCTTGCCATTTTCACTCAGCTCACTCTGGCCTTTCCGCAGAGAAACAGTCTCCAGCCCTGAATCTTCGTAGGTGAGTAGCTTCTTTCCTGAGCTACCTTGTCTGTTCTCTCCCTTCTTCATCAAGCATGCCTCCGGTGCAGAATTCTCTCCCAGAATGAGTCTATATCTCTGTTCCCTGTGCTGCTGGCCTGGAACTCACTATCTAGCTCACACTGGCCTCAATATCATGGCCATCCTCCTGTCTCAGCCTGCCCAGTGCTGGGATTACTGGCATGAGCTGCTCACTTGCCAAGGCCAAAATGAAATAACTATTCTCTGCTTGTTCCAACTCCAGTGTGAGCAAAGCCATAGGGTGGCGTGGGGGTGGGGGCTTTCACTGGCGATTTCTCTTAAACTTTTTTTGTTGGTGTTGTTTTGTTTTTATTTATTTATTTGAGAGTGACAGACAGAAAGAGGGAGAGAGAGTGAAAGAGAGAGAGAGAGAGAATGGGCGCGTCAGGGCCTCCAGCTACTGCAAGCGAACTCTAGACGTGTGCACCCCCTTGTGCATCTGGCTAGTGTGGGTCCTGGGGAATCGAGTCTTGAACCGGGGTCCTTAAGCTTCACAGGCAAGTGCTTAACCGCTAAGCCATCTCTCTGGCCCTTAAACTGTTTTTTTTTTTTTTTTTCAGGGTACGGTCTCACTCAAGTCCAGGCTAACCTGAAACTCACTCTATAGTTCCAGACTGGCCTCAAACTCATAGCTATCTTTCTACTTCTGCCTCCCAAGTGCTGGGATTAAAGGTGTGTACCACTTTTGAGAAATAGACCAGGACCATGTATGGTGGCACAAGCCTGTATGTAATCTCAGCACTTGGGAGGCTGAGGCAGGAAGACCCCAAGTTCGAGGCCAGCCTAGGGTACACAGAGAGACACTGTCTCAAACAAACAGGAAGGAAGGAAGGAGAAAAAGAAGGAAGGGAAAGACAAGCGTTGTGGTGGTTTGAATATAAAGTGCCCACCATAGATTCATGTGTTTGAATCCTTAATGCCCAGTTGGTGGTGCCGTTCGGGAAGGCTATGGCACCCTTGGAAGGTGACGTCTTGCTGGAGGAAGTGTCACTGGGAGAAAGCCTTGGGGTGTTACAGCCCAGCCCCACTTGCTGCACTCAGCTCACCTTTGCTACCTCCTGCCTGCTGATGTGAAGACGCGATGCCCAACTGCCTGCTCTGCCATGCTTTTCCTGACATGACAGAACTTCCCCCAAAACTGTAAGCCAAGACTCGAGAGATTGCTCAGTAGTTAAGGTGCTTGCCTGCAAAGCCTAATGACTCAGGTTTGATTCCCCAGGACCCATGTAGAGCCAGATGTACAAGGTGACACACACATCTGGAGTTCGTTTGCAATGGCAGGAGGACCTGGCATGCCCATTCTCTCTCTCTCTCCTTACAAATAAATATAGAAAATATTTTTTTAAAACTATAAGCCAGAAATGAACTCTTTTCTCCCATAAGTTGCTTCTGGCTGGATGTTTTGTCCCAGCAACAAGAAAATAACTGCTACAAACAACAAGGAAGACAGAGAAAGAGAAAATCATGAAAAAGAAATGACAGACAGAGTGACAGGTGAGTCTATTTTCATGAAAATCTATGTTGTTTAAGCAGAGCTGCAGAAGGAGCATCATGGGACTCTGGAGTCAAGATGACATCACAGGGCAGGTGGTGTCACACACACTTAGACCTGCACACGTCGGCAAGGGTAGAGGCGTGCACTCCAGACACTCTCTCTTTGTGGAGCCTCTGTAAAGTCTACAATCTAACTCACAATAGTAATTTCCTAAAATATCCCCTGATGCAACACCACACATGGGAACCAGCCTGGTCTTCCACACGCGGGCAGGGCGTCCTGATTCCATCATAGCTCCGTGATCTTGACCTGGGCCTCAGTTTTAACCATCCCTAAACTAGACATGCTATTATTTGGGCTGCATCCCTCTGAGAGTTAAAATGAGGTCCTGACGTCATCCCATGTGGTGGGTGTTGGAGCTGGAAGGTACTAATCAGAGGCACTTCCACAATAATAACCGGCCCAGTCCTTCCTGCCTCCAGCCAAACCGACACGCGCAGCTGCAAGCCGGTTGCCTCAGAGCTTCCCCACCTGCATGCCGCCCCAACGCGTTCCTCCACTTTCACACTCAGACACCATGACCAGGCCAGCAGACAAACACACAGGCAGGCATAGGTGGAACGGCCCCTGTCTTTAAGCCGATGCATGGCACAGCTAAGTTCCTACAAGACGTCCTGGCAAGGAGAGGCTTGGCGAGGCCCTTTGCTGCAGATGTCTGCTTAGGATAACCACAGGTTGTGGATGATTTTATTATTATTTGGTGTTTTAAAACAGGGTCTCACTCTGTAGCCCAGGCGGGCCTGAAACTCACTACGTCACTCACACTTGCTTCAACATCATGGCAATTCTCCTGTCTCAGCCTGCCCAGTGCTGGGATTACTGGCATGACCCACTCACCTGACAGACTTCGGCCTTTGTTGGTCACCCTGTTTTCTGGAGGCTGGAGATTTAAGGTCAATGTGATTGTAAGGGTTGGCATTTTTTTCTGTTTGTGTCTGTCTGCCCCTGGAGTCTCGTCCTCTGCTTCTGAGGACATTGGTCCTACTGGATGACCCATACAACCTCATTAACTGGTCACCACCTCCTTAGAGACCCTGTCACCAAATCCAGGCACATTGAAAATTAAGGCTTCAATCCATGATTATGTGAGCAGGGCAACTCAATTCAGTCCCTTGGATACTCTCTCCTCTCACTTGTGGGTTCTATGTCTCTGAATAGGGGGGTCATCTGGTTCCCTCTGTATTGTCATCCCCAACCTCCACCCAGCGCCACATACACACAGGGCTGAGTTTTAAACCCAGGGCGTTATCATGCTTGGCCATGCTCTACTGTTGAGCCCCGTCCCCAGCCCTGAGTGCTTCTACCCACGCCCAGTACTAAGCCTCGGGAGGCAAGACCTTCCCCAGGGAACTCAACATGAGCGCGCAGGACAAGGGAAGCAAACAGAGAAAGGGCAGCTTTGCCGCAGCAGGCCCTGCATGATCAGTCAGGCACGGTGATGCTCAGAACACTCAGGCAGGAAGATCACTTGAGCCCAAGAGTTCAAAGCCAACCTGGGCAATATAGCAAGACCTCCAGCGGGCTGGGAACATGTCTCACTGATTAAAGGTGCTTGCTTGTAAAGTCTACTGGTCCAGGTTCAATTCCCAAGCCACTCAGGTGAGCTGGCCAAAAAAAAAAAAAAAAAAGTGGCACAAATGTCTGGTGTTTATCTGCAGCGGCAGGAGGCCCTGGTGCATGCGCGTGTGCACACATACACGCAAATAAATAAATAAATGAATAAATAAAATTTTAAAAGTAGAGCAAGGCCTGTATTTCAAAACAACATAAACAACTGCTGGAGAGCTTAAGAGGCCAGTTCTGCAAAGAAAGAAGAGCTCTGCCAACAGCATGAAGGAAGAGGGAGGGCTGCTGGGAGGATTGCCTGGAGCTCACAGAAGGAAGGCTGCAGGGGGAGCCAGGCTGGCCGCACAGGCACGGTAGATACTCCAGGCTCTGAGGCCTGGACAGGCACCGTCTCTCCGTGCACATTTATGCTCTCGGATGCAACGTGAATCCTGGGTACACTTCCCACTGCTCTCCAGCGGCACAACTGCCTGCTCACCGAAGGTTCCTGAAGCGTTCTTTGACGACTCACAGAAGAAGGGCTGCGGAAAAAGTGTATTTCTGAATCCGAAACCACAAGAAGATTTAAGTCTCTGTGTCAGCAGTGAGGTCAGAGAACCCGCCACCATGGAATTCCAAGTTCTTTGTGGCTTGACATAATAGCTACCTATTAAGTTTGCCTTCTGCGTGACCTGCGCAAGTGCTGGTTAGGAAAGGGAAAGCCACCATCCGTCACGGGACGCCGTGACGGACTTCTTTAAACTTTATCTTATGAAACTGTTTTCATAATTATTTGGCTTCGCTTGGCTTCCAGAACCCTGCTATAAGATGTACAGATGGTTTAAAATTGTCCTTAATGGGCTGAGGCCAAAAATACATTTCCAACAAATTAGAACAAGAGGGTTTTATTTTTTTTTCTGTTAAAAGATATTACTCACAAAAAAGTAAGATTTACTTAAAAAAAGGAAAGAAAAAAACCTTCCAGGCTATATCAAAGGTTAGTTTTGTTTTGTTTGTGTGGGAGGGGAGGGGACATGCACGTGCCATGACGTGTGTGTGTGTGTGTTGTGTGTGTGTGTGTGTGTAGGTCAGAGGATAATCTGGTCCTCAACTACTACCTTGCTTGAGATAGGATCTGTCTTATTTGCCACCACAAAGGCCAGACTAGCTGGCCCATGTGCTTCAGGATTCCATCCACTTTGCCTTCCATTGCCATGGGTGCATTGGGGTCACAAATTCATGCACCAGCTATGCTGAGTGCTGGAGATCCAGTTGGTAGGACCGCAGAGCAAGCACCTTTAACTTGTCTTGTCTTTGAGACAGGGTCTCTCTATGCAGTGTGGACTTGCTAGAACTTGTATCCTCCTGCCTCCTCTCCTTACTGCTGGGATTACAGGCATGTACCACCTGGGCCTCAAGGGTTATTTGTTGATAGGTCTTGTTAAATACCTTTACATCCACACCTTTCTACCGTGATAACTAACACTCAAAAATGCACTTCTGAGATGCAATAAAACTGGATCATGGGGCTAAAGGCACTTGCTTGTAAACCTGGCACCCAAGTTCAACTCCCCAGCACCCACGTAAAACTAGAACAAAGTGGCTCATGCATGTGTAATCCTCAACGTGCCTATGGCAATGAGAGGTGGAACCAGGAGAATCCAGAAGCTCACAGTCCAGCTAGACTGGACAAGGCAGACTCTGTCTCTAGCAAAGCGGAAGGAGAGGTCAAACACTCAGGGATTGTCCTCAAGCCTCCACA